>VYZM01017369.1:164543-183791 GCA_013398915.1 Dromas ardeola | reverse complement strand
TAAAGGTCTACCAGAAGAAAGAAGCTCGCAGAAGCTTCCTTATCATCACCTCTCTTATTATTCCGTGCCTCGTTCTGCCCCAACCCTGGTATTTTTACGAGCTCTGCCCAGGAGTGGTTTAGAGATTTTAAAACCCAGAGTTTTTACAGCAGTTTTGACTTACCCATATTTGCTTTGCGCTGACGTAGTAGCCACCTTTGCTGGAAATGGGGTTTTAAATTGCTGTCTTTTAATCCAAGTTTTATTTATGAGAAATTAGTGCAGGAAACATTCTGCCTGTGGGGGGCTGAGACCTGCTTTCCGTGTGGTGCTCCGCAGCAGAGCCAGCTGGTGGGAAGCAGCAGTAGTAGAAGGGTGGCTTCAGGACAGATCTGTGACAGGTAACTTTACTCATGTTCAGGAAGACAGATTGCAGTTTCTGTGACGACTTCTTGTCAAAATGCTTTGAACACTTTTATCTTCCACTGTAATGGTTTTGGCAAACAGTCACATCATATTTTTACATGCAAGTTTGGTTTTTTTTCCTTTACCTTTACACTTTAAAAATGTTAAAATAAAGCAAAATCCAGGGTTTCAAGTGCACAGCATGAACAATATCAATCATTTATTGTACTGATAGGCAGATTCACTGTTTCTTCACTTACACAGTTGTATTTCACATTGCATAGAGAAAAGAGGAGAACAAGCCGGTGAGTAGTCAAATCACTGTGCGTGGAGTGAGAGTAAAGCGGTGAGAATGAGCTAATCTTACTTCCATTTTTTTGTGGCTTTTTTCGGCAAGGCCCCATCCAGCACCACCTGCTCCTTAACTTGCTGAGGGTCAGACTGGAGGGAGCCCAAGGCAGTTAGACCATTCCTGAAATGGTATTTAGTTGCCTGAGTTCACCTGAGGAGTTCAAGGATTAATTTCAGTGGGAGTTTGGTGACTGTAATCTTGAAGGATCCGAGCCTCATTGTTTGAGACACATTTCAAATAAAATGCATTTGCTTCTCTTGCTAAATAAGACACAGAGATGCATTTAAGAAGTTGTATAGAGCTAATCTGCTAACCTGGAATTGCTTCTGAAACAGCTGTACGTGGAGGCAACATGGGTTTATTGGCTTTAAGACACAGCTCAGTTTCCTTCATGCACCAGCACGTACTGGGAGTTGGACACTCATGCAGTTGTCCGGCATAAAATCGGGGTAAGTAAAAAGGGAGCCAGGCCAAAAAAAATCAAGATGCAAGAAGACAGGGCTGTTTCCATATTATAGTTTCCCGCTTAAAAAATACCTCTCTAGCATAATAACAAGCAGATCCCACCATGTAAACTAAATTACTAAATTGGTATAAAATCTGTACTAGATCTTTTGCTTCATGTAGTGTTAAATTTTAATACTATATTATAGATCAGTAATTCAGCATAAGATTCAAGGAGGCACATTTTTTTTAATAGTTTTGTCCTTTACGTGGTACAGAAAAAAGAATCCAGGAGATAGACAAACTAGACACCAACAATCTTAGGATATTAAATTTAATTATAGATTACACAGAATATGATGTAAAAACAGCAATTTACTAGAATAATTATAACCTGCAAAATGTGAAAATAGTTTAGAAAATGGATTGTCATATTCTCTGACACAGCAATAGTCATGAAAGGTACACTTATAATATCATATGTTAATCTGTGTATTACCTATACTACCTGTCATTTAGCCAGGATTCCAAGACGGATTAAAGGCATTTATTTCTGAAGTGCCTGTATTTAAATTCAGTAAAGTTAAACAGCTAGATTGAAAACACTACATTTTTGTCAACTACCGCGTGGACATCTATCCTGGATAAATGCTTTGTCTATATGCTATGAGTTCGTAATGAGAAGAGTAATTGAAAAACTGCAGAGAGCACAGACCTGTAAGTGGTTGGTTTGACAACTGAAAATATTTCATAGTCGCTTGTTAAATTTTGGAAATTGAACATGCCAGCATCTCTTTCCTGTTTCAGACCTAGATCATATTTAATCTGAATTCATGTTTTGCATTTAAAAAAAAAAACAACCAACATTTAGCTGTAATGGGGAAAGATATCTGTAGGCCTTTTTGTTATGGAGTTCAACAAGAAATGTTGCAAGTGTCAAAGGATATGATGACCACAGCAATGTCAGCAGGTTTAATTTTTTTCCAGCTGTGTTTATGAAAGCCAAAAAAAAAAAAAAAAAAAAAAAAAAAAAAAAAAGACAACAAAATAAACCCCGACATATTTTAGTTTCTTTTTGAATATACAGACTGGCCCAAACATAGACATTCTCTTTATCAATCTTATTGTTACAAAAACTGTACATTACAAACAGTATAGAAACAAACTGAAAGGAATGTGCCACACACCCTGGCTAATATTCTATATGCAGTTTAAAAATACAGCCTACTCCCTTATAGTGCACAGTTATTGTGTAGTTAGAGTACATCACTAGTTAAGTGGACATGATAGGAGAGTTCTAGTTTTCCTCAGCACAGAGAATAAGAGCCAGTTCTGCTCGGTAAAGCTTTCCTCCATCGGACAAGGCCATGATGCTTTTCTTGTATGTCGCAAGGTTGTTAATGTCTAATTCCTGTTTAAAGAACAGATAATGCTTTATAATCCTGTTTAGTTACCCGCATGAACAAGTTTTTATCCAATGGCACAAAACGAGGAAAAAAAAAAACAAACAAAGGGTATTCTCAGCCTGTCCAACAGTAACACATTGCAAATGTTGTTTATGTATTTGTATTTTATCTGTATTATAGCCGTATGTTAGATTGCTGACAGTTTATGTCTCAGAAGCAAGCTTTTGACAGTGTCACTATGTAATCGCAACTCCCCTAGTTCAGGATTTACACTGCTATGACTTCTGCCAGCATTTTTAGCTGTACTTTGACTTCGGGAGCCATGATTTAGAAGCTCTGTATTTATCTTAATTGGGTGGAGTAAAGTGTCCTTAAAATCCGAATTAAATCTAATCTCTAAGGGGAAAAAAGCCCTCTGGGATTACCTTTTTGTTCTTTTCACAGAGATCCTTCAGTAGTGCATCGAGTTCATTTTCATCTATATAGCCATTGCCATCCTGAAAAATAACATTGAAGATAATTTTAAACATTTATTTTTCATTCCAGAGGATATGACTAGTTTTCCACAAATTCGGAAAATAAGTGCCATCAAACAAAGCAGTTAATAAAAAGGTTTTTTTGAAGACTTACTTGATCATACATCTCAAAGGCTTTATTGAATTCTTTTGCACACATTTTGACACCCTAAATGCCAAAATGAAAAAAAAAAATAATCCATTAATGACACTGGTTATGTGTGATGGTACCAGGTTACCTTAACAATGTGAATTTTCATACCTGAAATTTAATAAGAAAATTTTCCTGTACAGGGAGTAGTCTTTGGAGAGAAAAAAAACAGGATCAAAATATTTAACTGTTTCCGTAACAGCAATCGGTGCATAATATTTGTTCTGAAAAGAAACAGAAGAGATACCTGGCCAGTTCGGTGAGCTCCAACTTTCCATCATTGTTTGCATCAAACATCCTGAGCTGAAAGAACATATAATTTTACATTACTAATCAAAATTAATCAGCATAATAAGAAAACACTTCTTTGGAAAACTTAAATTCAATGAAATTTGGCCTTTATTTCATGCTGAAATCATGCCCTCGTGTTTTTATCTGTCACATTTGCTGTGTTACACATGTATTTAAAGTACTGAAGAAGTAATTTATGGTAATTAACTCTACTGCAAAAGCTTGATAAGAAACCAGATGAACAATTCAGATTAACCTACTGTAAGGTAGGTCTTAACCTGCCTACAGTGATGAAGGTCCCATATGAGTAACCCGCATGTAATTATTTGTACACGAAAGGAGTGTTGACATGATAACATTTTACTTTTAACTTTGTGTCATGATCTGATACTAGCATCGCTATTCTCCATTCATAAAGGTGAAACAACAGTAGGCTAAAGTTCAATAGAATCCAAGGCATTCAATTCCTTAGACAGAAAATAATACACATTTCATTCAAGTGGCTGCTAGGTCTAAATATTTAAGTAAAGATCACATTCTGTTTCTCTGATATATTTTGAGAAAAGAGTGAACAGGTGCTGTAGAGGATCACATTTTGTCGATGGTATGAAAATGGGAAATAAAATGTCTCCAAATAATAATATATTTAGTTCTATAATTTAATTATAAATGTAATTTGACAAAATATGTGAATACTGTTTCTAATAATTTTTAATCATCCTATTGTATTAAAGTGTTTTCCTTTGAGCCCTTGAAAGTGTGAGCTCCTGCTGCTTGAGTGGCACAAACAGCTTATATTCGTTATTAGAAGTAGTTGGAGATATTACACCTGCGTGGGACCTCCTCTCCCAGTTTTTTATGTCTGTATAGCTCCATTTTTCTACTTTCAAGTATTATTTTGTCTTTGCTGTATAAAAGAGTCACAAAAGTGGCAAACTGTACAAAAAGTTGTTAGACATTGTACTGAAAACACCACCACCCACGCTCCATCCCATCACTTTCAATCACAGTAATTTTAGATGTAATTTTTAGATTAGAGGGAAAGCGGCATCCTGTACTGAGATAAGCGTATATCCTTTCAAAGACAGAAGTAGTGCCATGAAAAAAGAACCAATTTCACTTGGTTAATACACAATAAATGGCAAAGCAGACCATAAAAGAGACCAATTCTATAAGCATTTATTTCTACGTAACACCCTGGTTGATTTTAACGCTTCCTCTCCTTGTATAAAAGCATCTGTAGATGCATTTCCCGTGAAAGGAGATTTGCATTTGGGGGAGGTAAGCAGCGGCAGCTGTGAAGTCAACACATTTTGTATTTTGATGGGTTGTTAGTGGCTGACTGTGCCTGCCGGCAGCTGCTCAGGACCGTATGATTTCTATTAGTCGTCTGTTCTAGTTTCTGAGGAGATAATGGGAGAGCTGGCCTTATACTTCATTTCTTACTGCTGTTAATTCTTTGTCATTATGTGTCTCTGCAGAGCCCAGAACTTAGAGCACACTTTAAGATGAAGGTTAAAAAGCTCCCTGAATGAAAATGAGACGTGTTACCTTCACCAGTGAATAAACAGTGACACTTCTAGGTAAATGGTTTATACCGGTACAACAAACCAGCAGACATTTTCCAGGAGAAACACAAGTTTTGATCAGCCATTCTCAGGCCAGTTTGAGGGCTAGTGTGTTTACCTAGCACGTTTTTGATTGTTAAAAAATATTTTATGATGAAAACAAGCTGCTAAAACGCAAAAAATTTAGTGTTCTGCATTTCCTGAAGACAAGAACTCTGAGTCTGTCTTTTCTTGAAACGTCCACTCAGAAGCTAATCCTGGTCCCTACCATGGAGCATCATAGCTATGGGATGGGAGGAGTGCCCCAGGGATGGACTGATTTAAAGCCAGGGAGGTGAAATTTTTGTTCTAGCGTTTATCTAAAACAACAGTTTCTCCTTCTTGAAGAGGGGGAGAAGGAAAGAGTGAGATGTTTGTAAATCTGATAAGAAGCCACCACGCAGTGATGCCTTTTAAAACAAGAGACAGACACTACAGCACTGAAAGAAGGCAAAACAGAGAAAGTAAACCCAAATTAATTTGATCTCAACATAATAATGTAATTATGACAGGTACAATTTTTCTCCTATGAACTGTGAAGACTTCAATTTTACAACTAATGGCACAGGGAAGGATAACAGGGGAAAATAGTATGGTATGGTCTGGTATTATATTAATACCAAGAAGACTGAAAATTCCTGAGGTGGTTTTTTTAAGCAGCACTGAAAACTGCCCATCAAAGCTCTGTAGCTGCCAAACTGCTAGATGCCACAGTCGTTTCTCTGTTGCAATGACATAGTTAGCCTAATTAGGACCTGGTGGAGCTCCAAGTCATTTGGAGCCTTCCAGTGGCTACAGATAAACAGACTTTGGATTAGTCCAGTCTTGATGAAATATGCCTGTAAATAATCTTACCATTATTTCTGTGTATTCTGTTAGCTTTGAGTCTTCAATCTGCTTATTTGCTTTCTGTAGTAAATCTTTCAAGAAACTCTGTTAAAATAAGAAGAGTAATAGGTGAATTTTTATCTACAGCATAAAATGCTTGATTTGCTAACTTCAGATTAAAGTAATGGGAAATACTGTTTTACTCCCTCTTTAGTGTTTACTGCTGAAGTTCCAAAAAAAGTATGAAAAGAAGTGGTAATTAACAGCTAAGAATATAACAGTTTCTTTTGATCAATTCAAGTATACCGCGCAGTTTTATTTGGAAAATGTGACTCATAAAACTTTCTGCATTGTATGCCATTTGTTGTATTGTGAATTTGGAAAAAATAGTTTGGCTTTCAAGTATACTGCTTCCTAATCAGCTCTATCGGTAAACTAAACTAATTAACCTTGAGTCTCCTTGAAAACTGGGATGCTTAATCACTTCTTGCAACATAGGAACAATTTTACAGAAAACGTCAATGATTAATCAAGTTTTCTCCTTGCCTGTGGCAGTACCCGGTGCTAGAAGTGAATGTTAACCTGTGTGGCTCCTTCCTACCTTCTGTTTTAAAAGTGTGCAGCCAGTTTCATTGGATCTTCTTTGAATGAGAATTTGATATAGTATCACATGACTTTAAACACCAGCCATTTGTACTTTAAAAAATAACATTGTTTCCATCCATTCAGTGCTTTAAATTTCTGTACTAGATCTGAGATGTCCGTATGCCTGTCAGTGCTCGATGAAGTACCTAATTACTGTCACCAGTTGGGGTGTCATTGTCTTTGTGGAATTTTGGGCCCCATTTCAAGACAGAAAATGGGGTAGCTCATAAGAAAATCTATTTGTACATAGATGACATTCTTGAACTTGAATGCAACCATGTCAATAGTCACGTGGCTAATACCCGCTATAGTTCTTCCAGTCTGGCCTCCTCCATGCTGGAAGGCCTTCCTGGTAGCTTGTATACAAAGAACATGACTGAAATGCTGTAAAGGGATGTTACGGAGACAGGTTTAATATTGTGTGCTTTGATGGAAAATAAAACTGGAAAAGGCATTGAAAGGCTGTCCAGTCCATCTGCATGTCTCAAGACAGGAGCATCTACATCTAAACTTCCTGAGTTACTGTCTGATCTGAGCTATTGCCAAACCTTTCCTAAATAAAGGCAGTGATGGAGAGTCTGCCTCCCCCTTAGGCAACGTATTCCACTGCCGTTACTATTGTTAGAAAGTTTTCCTGATTTCCAGCTTAAATTTCTCTTACAAAGTTGTGAGTGGGTGTACGGTGTACTCCTTACATAGCAAATGCTTAAAATGTTTGGGCTTATCAAGAAATACTGATCTAAAAATAAAACTGGACATTTATGTCTTATTTTCAACACGTTAAAATGGCCTGTTTCTCTGAGGCGGACAAAATCTCACAGCACAAGAGAGATGGGACCGTTAGGGATCCAGTTAAAATGTCTTCATTCCTCAGCTGGTCCTCAGTCAGCCCTGCCTTTTTAAGTCTATTTTAAATGATAGCAGCTGGCAACAGTCCTTAAGGCATCATCTAACAGCTGGAGAGTTCTCAAGTGCTACATGCATGGCCTCCTCCTGATGCTACAAACTTTAGATACACCAACCTGCTGCCACTAGACAGCAGAAGAATGGGCTCATCTGCCTGAGGGTTACCTTGAGGTAGGATCTTCAGCAAACGTCACACAGATACCAAACTCAAAGAAGGGAAAAGGAAAACAGATGTGAATTGTCTGTTGTGGATTCCTCTTCTGAACAGAAGAGCTGTAAGGATTTCAGACAATTTGATCTCCTGGTGCTTTAGTTAATTAAGCTTATGTAGTTCTTCTTTAGAATACCACATATGGGCAAAATAGTCCAAATTAGATGGATAAACACCACTAGGTCTTTCTCTTGCTGTGAACTGAATTTAAAGCTACAGTAAGGCATCAAGTGCAATTGAACTGTGGAAAATGGTACCTTTCTACTTGGGAGTCTGCTGTATATGAGCACCTCTCCCACAAGGAAGGGCTGGGAGAGCTGGGACTGTTCAGCCTGGAGTAGAGGAGGCTTGGGGCGACCTCATCAATGTATAGAAATTCTTAAAGGGAGGGTGCAGAGAGGATGGAGCCAGGCTGATGCCCAGTGACAGGACAAGAGGAAGCGGGCACAAACTAAAACATGGGAGGTTCCCTATGAACATCAGGAAACACTTTTTCACTGTAAGAATGACTGAGCACTGGCACAGGTTGCCCGGAAAGGTTTTGGAGTCTCCGTCCTTGGAGATACTCAGAAGCCATCCGGACATAGCCCTGGGCAACTGGCTCTAGGTGGCCCTGCTTGAGCAGGGAGGTTGCACCAGATGACCTCCAGAGGTCCCTTCTAACCGCTCTGTGATTCTGTAACGCTGTGATTCAGCATCTACAAATTTCTGTTATTTTTCTGACTAGTTTTAAGGTTTGTTAACTCTGCAAGGCTGAGACGGCTGGTGCAATAATCTTGATTCTGCTCTTATTTGTGCATATTAAAGCTGATACCAAAATCCCACCAAGTTAACCAAGCAGGGGCAACATAATTCCAGTTGTGTTAGCCTAACAGTATTACAGGGAACGGTAGGGTTACAGGATACTTGAGAGAGCATGATCTGTCCTGCAGCATAGTGGTTAATGGTAGTGATGCCCTTAGGGAAAAAATCAACAAAACATCCCTCGTCCCTAATATACCAAAAAAAGAACAACATAGCTTTCAGAGGCCTATCTTGCTTTCTTAATCTTTCTTACTTCTAAGCTACAGTGCCCGCTACCTTGAGTCACTTGAGACAAACATTGATCTGAATTAAAGCACACTTTAAAAAACATGGATCGGATTAGAGTTTCACTTTAAATAATTTGCTGGCGATAAAAACATCAGCTAATCATATTGCTTTCCCGTCACGTTTGAAATGCAAAAACATGCACGGGTGGGTATATCTGAAGAAACAGATAGCTGTAATCCAACGCCTGTTCTCATGTCTTGCCTATTCATAGGTATTGGTTTACCTTGAGTTCTTCAGAATCAATGAAGCCACTGTGGTCGCTGTCATATTTTCTCCATGTCTGCAATCAGAACGTGAATGCTTTAATGATATATTTATGGCAAGCGGGTCTCGGGTGATTTTACAAAAGGCAACTTTTCATGCTGTACCTGCATGAAGTCTTCACTTGACTTTAGCTGCTGGCACCTGAAGAACAACAGGAAATTCTCTTCCGTCGGTAATATCTGAGCAAGCTGTAACAGAATTTAAGAAAGATAAAATTTTGATTCTTCATTGGGCCAGCTGAGCCTGTAAAAGAATGTGAAACTTTTTAAAAGAGTATGAAATTCTTTGTGTTCATACTGCCCTATTTTGGCCCCACAGGAGACTTCATCCTGTTAGCTCAAATGTTTGGAAGATGCCTCTGAAAGGCTTCTGGCTTGCAGCTTTGCCATGTTCATCAAGATCAAACAGAACTGAGGTCCGAGAAAAGGGAGGGAAACAGCACTTTACTGAAGGCGTAGCTGGTGAAAGAGGGGAAAAAAATTCAGCCCTGCAGAGTTAGGATCTGTGGTGAAAACCTTGGAATCGGCACAAAGGGATGTTTAGAGGATAAATGTGAAGGACCATGAATTGAGAAAGCAAGGAAAATAGACTACTCAGAGACACTGAGGAAGAGGAGAGAGGAACACTGACATGAAGAACACGTGTAAGGTAAACAGAAAAATATATGGAAAAGCCAGGAGAAAAAAAAAGAAGTGGGAAGGGTAAGGGGATGGCAACTGGTGAGCATTTGTCAGGCACAGAGATGTGTTCAAGAAGAGCTATAAATACCAGAAAAAAATCAAAAGGGCTTTTAGCCCTGCAAAATCAGGGTTGGTTTTTCCAGTGTCTCAACTCTACAAAAGGCTTTTTTAAAATCAGACATTATTGTACTGATTATTGAAAATGTTCATTTACTATAACTCAATTTTGGCAAGTGACAAATGTAGAAGATGGAAAGTATGCTGTATAATTTAATGTAAAATCATGATTTGTTTTTAACAAAAGCCCAATATTTTTTTTCTGTCCTCAAAATGTATGAAATGTGTTTTGATTAAAGAAAACTTTTTACTTGAAGAATAAACCAGCTGTGCTTACTAGGAAGAGAAAATGGAGAAAGACAGATTTCTTAGCCGCATTCTTTTGTGAAAAATAACATCTGCAGACTTCCTGGAGCCCCATCTTAAAATTTTGATTCAAATCTTTGGTTTTCTGCATTAATTTCACACCCTCAAATCTCTCGTTCTGTCTATTTCAGTGCTACTGCCTAATTGCACAGGCTTTTTTATTGGGTTCCAGCGGCGCCATAGGTGACTTCAGCTCTCCCTCTCACTCTACAGGCACAACAAGGGGATGGAGACAGATGTCTTGTTTCTCTAAAATTATCTGTGCAAGGAATCAGTTGTATTCTTTAAGTGTTGGTACAACTAAAAAGACACATCAGAGCACTCTCCTTAGGGAAATGGAGCAGCTGATAACAGACTGTCAGGGCCATCAGAGTGTTCTGAGCGCTTTTGCTAAATGGCTGAACACCAAACCCAATCAACTTAATGTGTGTTTGTCAGCAGCTTTCGAAACCTACTCCATTATAAATAGGATATACATGTGTGGGTAAGTACGTGTTCATGTGTATGTAGTAGCTAAATGTGTGTAACTCAGTACTGATTTATGGAAAAATTTCTTTATTTCTCCCATGACAGGGGAGCTTTGATTTTTAGAGTAAATCAACGTTCCTACTCAACAACAAACGCTGAATGGAAGAACTGATTATAATAATAAGCAGAGTTCAGGGGAAGGGACTGATTATGGCAATGGGAAGGCTTTACATGTGTGGAAATTATAAATAAGACCTAGTTTGTGGGACCTTTTATAAAGTCTGGTGAATGGTAAAATAGTACAAGGTACAAGGGTAAATGTGAAATAGTAACATTCTAAAGAATAATTAACAGCTTACTAGCAGTACCAAACTGTATTTGAGGTACAGAATATATTACCTGTGGAAGAAAATTACCTTATTTTAAGCTATACCTCTCACCCTTTGTAAGTCCCAGGAGAAAGCACAGGTTTTTACGTTACAACAAAGATGTAGTAGCTCAATATCCAATATTAGCTCAGGCTTCTGCCAAAAAATGTCTCTGGTGTTTTCTTTCTTTCATACACTTTAGCAGAATAGAAACAATATAGCTAAAGGACAGGCCAGTTTTCCAAGCTTATGCATCAAATAACATTAAATTGCTTTTTGTGGAAAACTTTGCGGAATAAGATTGTGTGGAAATGGGCTCAACTTCCTAGTCCCAGCTACACCACTAAGAGAGGAAAGATGGAAACCTGATGCTATTTCTAATGATGACGTCTTTGTGAGGATAAGCATAGGGGACTCTGTGAGCATGTTTGAATAAGAGTGCGGACTGCTACGAGTTCGTGTTTGGCAGCAATAGCGGTTTAGGGAGCGTTTCTGTGAGCTCTGATGCTTTTATGGAGAATGTTGGCTATTTCTGCGTCGTGAGCAATCAAGGATGACCACAAAGCCTGAGACTGGCTTGAGTCCTCTCTGCTCAGCTGCAGGCTGAGGTACGTCTTTATAGGTTACCTAGCAGAAAAAAATACTCTCGGTACTTAAAACAATATCAGAACGATTTTCTGTAAATCACTCTCTAAGTAAATTCTGTTGATATTTAATGCTATTTAAAGTTCCTTTCACCTAATACAAGGAATTTGCTTTTGAAAATCCTGTAATAGGGAATAGGAGTACAAAGAATATTTTAGGCTAATAAGTAGTTATTTTTACAGCATGAGTAAGCTTCAAATAATTTGAATGTGGAATTACCTCAGTCCTGAGTTTCGAAAGTTTGGACTTCACATCCACATCTCAGTGAAAGCGTTGGTCTGACTGAGTACAAAAGGTGAAAGAAAGGTCCCTTACGCAATGACAAGCAAGTGGACACTTCAGACTGTGCCTTTAGCTGGAGGGCACTGGATAAAAGCTAGTGAACTAACTGCAGTGTGATTGCAAAGACAGAACTGACACTTAGTCTAAGTTGGAAATCCACTCCTTCCTCTGTGAAGCCACCCAGGCCTCCTCTTTATCTCAGTCAACAGATCTTTGCTGAACACTCATTATTCACTAGGACGTTTTCCGTCATGGGGTATTCGTTATGGTGGCTGGGAGTCTGAATGGCTTTGCATAACTTCTTTTTAAACAACATTCATAAACTTTTTCAGAAAAAATATTTCATGCACTATGTAAATGGGAGCAGTCTGGAATTACTGGACATTTTATTTATAAGGAAGGAGAATCAAGTCCAAATACCAACTTTAATATCATAATGCTCTGCACGAACAACACATTTCGTCTGAGTCCCATCAGCACTTTCCAAATCAAGCTTCAAGCTGATGTAAGTGAAATAAAATATAGCTATTGGGTTGGGAAACTGCTATATTAAGGGAGAAAGTCCCTTCAGTCACTGAACTGGGTACTGTCACTATTCAATGGCTTCCGTGGATGCTGAGCATGCTTGGCACTTCACTGGGGGTGGTGAGCACCGCACCGTATCAGGCCCTATCGGATTTGCTCACCTTTACCCGTTGAGTCAATAGCAGAATCAGAAAGAGAGTTTGAAAGGTAAAACTTTCAGTTATCTTTCCCAAGTGAAGAAAGACAGTCTTTTTCAGGCACTGTCTACACATTCTTCTTGCATCCAATGCTTGTTATTACACATATTCAAAAATACTAAATTAAATAGGATTCTTCAATACCAAATGAAGAAGCATTTGTTGGTCCAAAACCAAACAATTCATTAGTCCATCTAAACACTAGTTCTTTTTAGCTGCAGAACTATGTGATCAATGCTAAATATTGTCAAAAGATGCATTCTTAAAAATCAATTATAACTGCAAGTGAAACAAACTGTTCATATTTCCATGGTACTTTAGTCATAATTACATAACACATTTAAACAAGTATATGCAATTCAGACACGTGACAGAGGAGAAAAGATACCCTCAAATGATATATTATATCAGCAGTGATACTTCCTATTGACTTTTACAGATTCTATTCAGTCCTCTATTTTAAAATTAGCTACTGACCCAAAGTTAGTCACTGCAGAAATTTTGCAGACCTGGCTTGTTTCCAGCTGTTTCTTAATTAGCTCTCTAGGTCAGATTTCTTATTATCAGAAAAAGATATATAATAGCATTTAATAATAAAACCGCAGTCTCGCTGCACTCAGAGTGACATAAATGAGTCGTGGATTTAGGCTTGAAAAAGTGACTTCTCAAGCCGTAACCCAGCAAACTCTCCTTTTTGACTTGCAGCACTGAACAGTGAAAGCAAGAGAAAACACAGTGGTTCTCCCTTTCCTAGCAAGTTGTCTAAATTATACAATTGTTGAGCGGCTGTATGTGTAGAAGGGGCTGGTTATCTTTGCCCTCTTTAGAAAGTAGGTGTAAGGAATAGGGGAGTTTTCTGCCTGAAGTTCTGTTAAAGTTCAAGAAAGGAATTCGTAAGAAATCTTGATCTTTCACAAGCTGGATCTATTAAAATTACTATTATTCTATTACTGTTAAAATATTGTTTAACTTAACTTTGTCATGATTAACCTGCTCTCTTACCATGTATGCGCTTTTTAGAATAGACTGCATACAGTGATTGCCCAATTGCATTCACTTATGTGTTATCCTAACTGTAGGAGTGGTTCAAAATCATAGGTAGAAATAAATCACATTTACCTTTCACAATTTAAATTTCTAAAATACAGTTCTTAATAGCTTTGCAGGAAAACTAAATTGCTGTTGCTGCTTATTTGTACTGAATAAAGTGTGCGAAGTTAAATGAAGTGTAGTGAATTGTCTGGAGAGGGGTAAGGAACGCCTTACTTTTTGTGAATGAAAAGATTTCGTTAGTGAAAAAAATACTGAAGATCTTAAGACAGAGGGAGAAATTTTCTGTGTAACCAAAATTCCAAAGTATTTGCATATTATGCTCACATTGTTCTGTGCTAAATGTATTTTCTACAAGTAAACATGTCAGTCTTTTGTTATAAAGTAACAAACTTACCTCAACTATTCCTATTTTTCCATCAGTAGTCTTCCCATATTGGTCCACAAAAGCTTTCATTTCAGGTGTTAAATCCTATAAAGTTACAATAAGAGAACCATTACTTTAAGATACAGAGAAACTTATATGTAAACTTACTTGAATATTCTATTAGTTGCCAAACAATATCTACTTTTAATGAAATACACTTACTGCAGCTAGATTCCTCAAGTTTAAATGAAACTGAGTATTTTTTTTTTTATCATGAATAACGTAATTGTGATAGATTTTACTTCCTAAGGAATTATATTATAGTCAGTGTGAATGATTGGCATCTAAATACTTAGAACTCCTATTTTAGTTTACAGGATGAAAAATTACAGAGAGATGTGTTGGAAGATGTGTGTAACAGGTCCTTTGTTTAAGAGGATGACAGTGAAGTTCATAGGCAATTACTAGTCAATTTTCTCAGTTTTCACTTTCAAATTAGTAACTTGAAGGCAGTGCAAAATCTTTCAAAATAAGGAACATCTCAGTATAATATATCTGAACACCAAAATAGGCTTTCCACGTCTTTGAGTTGATTTTTTCTGAACAATGGATGCTATTTTAGCCCTAAAAGAACTCATCACGATATCGTATTTTTCCCTGTTTAGTATTTGGTTATCATAGAAACAGAGTCAAAATGTCACCGCTGAAATGTAGAGAGGCAGATTTAGGAGGGAGAATACTTTGAGTAGTACGTCAAATCTGACAAAGTAAAGCCAGCATAATTTTTCTTCATATAAATTACGGTCCCTGCTATACATCTGTTCGCTAAAGGCTATTTTCACTCTAGGCTACAGCAAAGGTGCCAGGCTTGGGGGTGAATATCTAAATATTTGATTTCACACTTCAACTGGACTTGCCTTGCTTTGGTATGAGCCGCCATCAACCTTCAATACTGATTAAACTTTTAACGTTCTTTGTACTTCCTATAGGTGTGAGTTAGTAAAACCATGCAAGCAAGAATCAGGACATGCAGTTATATTAAAACAATGGACAATTCTACGGTTATAGGTGAAGACACAGCAGTCCTTGGAAATTAAAGGTTTAGCTGCTATAATAGGTCTGATTATATAGGACCTAAGTGATTCTCTCACTGGAGACACAGGGAATCTCAGCTGTGTAAAGTCTGTTGTAGTTTGTCCCAAATTTCAACTACCAAAGCTAACTAAAATATCAGTTCCTTGTAGCTGATACAATCATGGCCTAGTATCCTATTTCTGTCAAAGTCATCCATGGCAGGTTAGTAATTTGCCACGGCTTTAATTAGAGATGTGGTTATTAATACAATGCACTTCAATGTCACCTTTCATCTGATGATCCCAAAGTGGGGACAAGTTTGCTTAGCTGATAGAATGGAGAATTTAGACACCTGGATTTTAATTAGTCCTGGTTAATCTTTCTAGTAGCAGCTCCGCAGTGCCAGACAGTGTCCAGCCATTGAAGGAGGCACAGCTGATTACAGGTTAAAACAGGATGCTCGTCCTCTAGTACGTTACTCAGAAAAGGGTTTTTTTTTGTTGTTCACTTCACCTGCTCTTGAGCTGCTTGATGTTCGAAGACATCAAGTTATGACATTCAAGTTATATTATTCAAATAAATGTTTTCAATCAAAAAAAACTTGCCTAGATTTAACCAAATCTAGTGCTAAACTTGATAAAGATGCAGTGCTCAATGTTTGAAATTAAGAAACTAGCGCTTCACGCCTCAGTCTCCCTTTTTAAAACATGGGACGCTTATCCAAGTGGAGCTGTAGAAAAAAACAGCTTTTTTTGATATGATTTGAAAATGTAAGGATAGATGGCACTACAGAAACACTTACGTGACTGTATTGATAAACATCTATTAAATCACATATTTCTGTGGAGAAATATCGTCATCGTCTACATATTCAGAGGAAGTGAGAAACAGATGTGGAATAGCTCAGATGAGATCCACCTATTGACTCTTTGTCAACCTCTGTGTTAGTCACGTGTACCCCACAGTTTCTTTTGGCAATTGGCATACCTGAACAGAGAAGGTATCGCATAAATGTGGGGCGCAATAAACGGAAGCTATGCTTATGTACTCGTACAGCTTTTATCTTTAAAAAAAGAAGCAGTTCTTTCAACATGCCTGAAAGTATATCAGATCAATTCATTCTCTACCACAGTGCATGAAGCGAAAAGACATAGCGTTCCCAAAGAAAAGCCCAAGCCCTAAAGCCTCCAAGTACACATCCACCCTTTGAGGCTAACGTGAATCAGGCTGCGTGCTCTGTCTGAGAAAAAACAACTGTGAAAGTACAAGCTTACCGAGTGGATTAATAAAGGCATTAGAATTAGAACATAATTAGAACAGTTCTGTAATTGGGAAGAATATTGGGAAATGTTAAACCACCCTATTCAGTGACAGAATCAATGTGATTCTTTAATGCCTATGGCATGACTGATGTAAAATCCAGCTATGAAGAATGCATAATTGAATATTTCAAAAATAGTGAGCAGGAGAGTGACCTGAAATGCAGAAGTTAATGATGACAAAGAAGCTTTGGGGTGTTAAAAGAAGGACAGCCGAGGAAATGACATATAACCTACACTAGTTTCTCAATGTGTCCCTTCTGGCAAAAGAATAGAAATTTGAAACTACCGAATTAGTATCCCGTGAGACAAGACATGAACTAATGAGATGCTTGTTTGGCAAATGAGCCTTCAAATCCAAGAATCAGCTTAGATTTGAAGCCTAAAATGACATAAATCCATACTCCAGAAAAAGACTTCAGGGACAAAGGTAACATCTACAAAAAGCAGATACCAATGGATCAAGTACTGAATTTGATGTTGCTACTGTTGGTTGCTCTTTTCAGCAGAACACTCCAAAAATAGGTTTGAATCAGAGAAATTAATTAATTAATTAATTAAACACCAGGGCATTTTTAAACTATAGTGTGACATACAGGCAGAAGTTTGGGTTTTTTTTTTTTTAAAAAAGGCATAAATGATTAAATTTGTAGCAGGTAAGAATAAGGATTTTCTGTGTTACATTGAGCAGGCTCTGGTTTTAAGAAGAGATGCACACATACTTTGAGAGAGAAAAGATTGTGATCTTAAAATGATAAATATTGTTTTCCTTGAGCTTCTAATTATTTTTTAAACTACTGAATAACATATAAGCATTTCAGCTAAGAATGCCATTCATACTAAATATACCCAGGATTTAATATCTTCTTTCTAATGGACATGCTTAAGTTTCCTGCACTTCAGTATAGAAGAGAGATTTGTTCTGTTGCAATACTTGAAAGGTACTGAAGTTGTGTTTAATCTTTTCTGTGGAAAAAAAAAAAAAAAGATTTTTTTTCCCCTCTAAAAAACACACTCCTTTCCCAATTTTCTGGTTTTCTGTTTTGGTTGGTTTGTGGGTTTTTTTTGAGTTGGTTTGTTTTTTAAATTTAGTTTAAACTTACTTTCATGAAAATGAGTGCCTACACCAACGGCTGTAAGAAGAATTAACTGGTACAAGACTGCAGTAACATTAGAGGCATTGCTGGGAGACAGATTTTCAGAGGTATGAAATTTACACTCAAAGTTAGTAAGAAGATACAATTGTCCACAAAACAAATTAATATGCATATTATTTTTTTCGTTTGCTTCTAAAATATACAGCAACTTGTAAAGCAAAGTTAATTATTGAAAAGCTATCGCTCAATTTGGAGGTATTCTTATATGAAGTAGCAATTTATTTCCCCCATGCACACATGCCATCCAGTTAAATTATAATTTTATTTTCTGTTACTTCAGAAGTTTTTTAACATAGATTGATTTAAATAGATTTCATTAGTTTATATATTTAAGTTTGATGCTAAGTGGCCTGTTTTAGAAAACAAATATTTTAAATGAAATTTATTTCTTTAAAAGAATCACTTCTATTTTAATCCAAATATTTACATGGAATCTTTCTTTCTTTCTTTCTTTCTTTCTTTCTTTCTTTCTTTCTTTCTTTCTTTCTTTCTTTCTTTCTTTCTTTCTCTCTCTCTCTCTCTCTTTCTCTCTCTGTTTTTTCCCTTCTTTCTCTCCCTGTTTTTTTCCCATGTGGGTTTAGTTTGGAGGAAATTTATAACTAGTGCTTTAATAACTCATGCACAGAATTGTTTTGGCAGCATTGTCAAAAACTTTGGTGTCCCTCTGAACAATTTGAACTACCAGGGTTTGGTATTCATACTCCTGGTGTTTAAAACTGATGAAGGACTAAAAGTGGTTAGCAATCATCTGCAGATCTATTTGCTGACCACCAAGGGGCAGAAATGCATTTCAGCCCGTACTGCCCATTAGGTACGAAACTAAAACAGAGTCCAAATAACTTGAAGAGAAATTTTTTTTTCTTTTCTTTCTTATTTTTCTTTCCTATTCTTTTTGTCTTTCCTGTTTTTTTTTTTTCTTTCTTTTAGTACAGTACATATCTGTCTCAGGTAAGATTAATTGTAATGGGATAAGATCCCATCCAAGACAAAAAGGGAATGTCCATACATTTCTTGACTTTTCTTTTTAAGCACTTGAAAGAAGCATCAGCTTGTAGCCTGGCAAGATGTGAGTGGGACCTGCTCTCCGGGGAGGTGGACCCTGGCCTCACCTTTCCGAAGCAGATGATTTATTTCATTTGCAACCTGCTGATTTCTAACCGAGCTACTTCCCTTTGCCTGGTGAGGCAAGCGCATGAACCGTGTGATGGCAACAAGAGAACAGAAGGAAGCGGGGCACTGGAGTTTGCTCAAGAAAACTCTTCTTTCCCGGAGAAGATGGAAAAGTGGGGCAAAACGTTAACCTACCAAGCCTGCCTTCTTCCGCGCCTGCTGCAGCTCCTGGATGAAGTTTTGTAGCTCCTTCCCATCCATGTACCCATTGCCTACAACAGAAAGAGTTACGGTTGCGGCCACCGCTCCCTGCAAACTCTCTCCGCTCTTCAGCGCCGGCAGGGACGTCTCCGACCCGTCTGCTCCCTCCCGGCGGAGCGGCTCCCTCCGCCCCTCGCCCGGCACCGACCCCAGCCCCTGACGGCTCCGGGGCGGCGGGCGCGGAGCGGGGCCGGGGCTGCTTTCGGGCGGGGAGCGGTGGGGTCCC
>VYZM01017369.1:120499-164019 GCA_013398915.1 Dromas ardeola | reverse complement strand
TGTGGGGGGTGGTAGTGCCGGGTGGAGGCCCCCGAGCAAAGGGATCAGCGGTGGGTGACCCAGGAGTTGCTGCGGGTCCCTCGCTGTGGGAGAGCATATCCATGAGACGTGGCGGGGCAGAGGACAAGCACAGTCTACCGGTTTAGCCATCGCGCTTCCCTCTGGGCAAGGGTCCTGGGTGTCAGGGCTTGGCTAATAGCACTGCAGGATGTCCCGGTGCAAAAAAATCTGTATGGGACATCATGTGGGGTGCAAGGAATCCATTTTTCACTGCTCTGTCCCCAAAGGAAACTTGCAGATAGCTGCACACAGACTTAATCTTTGAAGAGCTGCAACCCTTTAAATCGATATTCCCACTAAGATATCATGGGATATTGAGATATCCATATTGAAATAGCATGGGAACAGGCATGGTAGGCTTGAATGTACTGCCTTAGCAGGTAATTTTATCCCCACAATTAAGTATGGAAGACTTAATTAGTAAGCTCTTTTCTTCCCAGTGCGGAGGTGTGAGGGACACTACCACAGTCACTTCTGACTGGGCAAGAATGTTTTTTGGTAGATCAGCTTTGGAGACTTGCCCTCCTATAGCAGTGGGTTGGTGGGAGGGGACAGAGCAGCTTACCAAAGCTCTTTCTTTTGTTACAGGGTAACATGGTATTGTATCAGTAATAATTAAGTCCCTTTTGGGATGACATATTTCAGTCATTAGGGTTACCTGGGTACCCTGAGGCACTGAAACTGCCTTTCTCCTTCCAGCAATATCCCTCAGATGCCACATGGAGTTAGCATGGTTTGGTGGCCAAGATGATCGGGTGATAGGATATTGCCAAATACAGTAGGTAGTATAGTAAGGATGGCGGATCAGAACAGCCGGGAAACCTGGGAATCTCCCATGTGTTAAGTTATTGACATGAGCAACAGTAAGACAATAGTGCGTTAAGACTCACATATAGCTCAAGGATATGAAAAAGATGGAATAATGCAGAACAGAAGACAACAAAATGCCAAGGGGAATGGATAACCCGGCAGGATGAGAGGTGGATGCTTAGTTAACGGCTGACATGTCCTGAGAGGGATTTCAGTAGATTGGGTGGCTGAAATCTTGTATGCATTATGGAACAAGATGTGGGCCTAGTGATTAAGTAATCATGAGACCTTATACTTGATTCCCTCCATCTTTCCATTCTCCTGTTTCTCCACCTGTTATGTGTGGCTTTCTCTCATTCTGTTGCTGCTGTTTGGCTGTAAGTTCTTCAAGAGATACATCATGGTGGTCTGTATTTTGAGAGCTGCTGAATAAAGCAGCTAAGATGAAAGACAAAGGAATCTGATCATTAATCCCTTCGGTTAAAAATGTTTGTATCAGTGAAAAGTGTTTTACAGCCACAAATACCATTATACACTTGCAAAAGGACCGAAGAAATTTTAATTATTTCCTTACAATGAGGCTTTGTGTTTCTCCATGTGAAAAAGAAATAAAATTCATGGCGGGGGCAATTTACCATTAGGAACTGCTTTTCGGGCATGGTTTTCTCAGAGTAGTAGACTTCAGTGGGAGCTAGATGCTGAAACTTCTGCAGTCTGCCTACATCTTGTCTTGAAAACAAAAATCTGAAACTGATGTGTTTCCGTATAGTAGCAATGACGACAGAGAAAAGGAGAGAGGATTCATGAGGATTTTTTTACCAGAAGCAAGTACATGGCAGGGTCCTGGCCTCCGCGAGCGGCAGCACAGTGACTCGAGCCTGGGATTATCCTTTGTACTTGGAAAAGACAACGAGGTGCCAGTGACGCAAGGACGCTGGAAGGAGACAAAGGTAGAACTGGCAATTCCATCGTTTTTAGATAGAAGAGGTCTGTGCCAGTGAGGCAACTTCTTATATTTGCCAAGCATATTGAATTACTCCGTTCAGTGCAGAATTTCAGCTTCTAGCAGCATGGATGAATGGAAACCTGTTTCGACAGCCCTCTGACTTGAATCTTACATTGATTTGCTCCTTGCTGCATATGATTTTCCAATGGCACATCAAGTCTTGTGCTTGTTACTTTTTTCCCTGACCCAGAAGTCTGTAACTGAATGGGAGAGAGGAATTCGCATTGTTTGGGGCCAGCCCAACCTTGCTCATCTGACTGCTCAGACTTTTAAAAGAACAGCAGCTGTAATGTTTACATTTTCAGAAGTTCTCAGAACAAAGTGTTTTACATAGGTCATACGTAGCCAGGAGGGTTTGAAGGAAGTCTCACGGGAACTTTCAAAATACGCTGCTTCTCCCCACCAGGAATATGTATAATCATGTGCAGGTAGGATACTTGGACATGCTGACCACTCGTTGTGCTAATATCTACAAAATCAGCACTGTCTACAGAGCATTTATGCATCTTTGTGTATCCTTTGTAAAGTAGTATATTGAGGTGAATGGGTTTGTATGTTCTCGCTGCTGCACTTCAAATGATCCTGCACAGGCATAAAAGTAGCAGACATTTCCATGTAAAAATGATCACTTATATAACTAACCGTACACCATATTTTCATGATTAATGAATTACCAAGCCGCCATTCATATTTAATCCCACTGGACTCTGCTTCTTATGCAAAACTAAATTGGAAGCTGGTCATTTCAATTCCATGAAGATATTAATTTCCATTGAAAGAGGAAGCACTGGAAAAGATTTAAAAATGCAGATATATATAGGATGTGATCCATAACCCAATGAAGTCCATGCAAATTTTTCCAGTGACTCTAGAGGGGTTTATACAAGACAAAGTTCTTCATATTCTCAGAAATTATATGTATGGTGATATGCACATATACACATTGATTAATGAATTACTTCACTGAGAAGCCTAAGCCTTGTCATTCATTTTAGCTAGAGCTACTTGAAGTTCTCCTTACAAAAAAATAAGCCAGATCCGTATCTGGCAGAAGTCAGAAATGCTACACTGATGCCAGCTGGGAACTTGACCCAGAATCTAAGTGGCTATGATTTTCTTTGAAAACATTTTTTGTTCATAGCTGTTCTTCAAATGCTTTTCATTAATAATTTTTTGTATGTGTAGTTTCTGAGCTTTCGTACTTCTGACTATCAGACTTCTATCTTCGCTCTCTGAAGGGCGCCTAGCTGTAATATTCCAAGGGTTTCTCAGGAGGTGTGGAAATCACATATGCCAATTATAATAGCAATCCAACCTAAAATATCCCCCAAATAAAAGCAAGAAATAACAGGATAAGTAATTCTCATCCAGAAAGCACCAATATTTCAGCATCATGTGAAGCATCACAAACTTGGATTTTGATGAGCAGAGACCAAAAGAAACCCCAATGTAAGAAATTTTCAAATGAGAAACATGAACAACACAAATGCTCCAGAAGGACAACAGAAGTTATTACTCAGTTATCCTCTGTTCACCATCAGAAGACACGTCAAAGCCAGGGACCATTGTGTCACCTCTCTTCTGAGAAGCCAAATTCATGTGTGATCTTGAGGTGTGGCTGAATTTCCTTTATCATGTTCTTCTTTCCCATTTGATGCTTAGTGATAATTAGCAGTGCAGTCATTCTTGAAAGATGTGGAAGGAAATTGTGATCCTTGGCAGTTATTCCTTGCTGCAGTCCTGCCTTCCTGTAGAGTCTCATCACAGTAAGAAGCATTTTGAAGGAAGGGATTCCCTAGATTTTAATTCTAGCTTTTTCTTGATTATACGACATGAGAAAGTCTCTCTTACACTTTTATACACTCCCACATTAAAACATGTATCTGAGAAACACCATAACTGGAAGGGTGGATAAGGTTTTAACCAGATTTTTAGACTTCAGGGTGTCTTAAGCAAATACAAAAAGCAGGCTCACCCTTCATCTTTAGCCCAACCATGTAAGTATTAAATACTTTAAAGCCAATAGATAGTCTTTCATAAAAGAAAAAGGATGTAGATAATGTTAATTCTGAACAAGGGCAAACACCTGTATCTGTCCAGAGTCCTGCTAATGACCGTCTTAATGGTGACAGATGCACAGACCAGATGACAGCTAAGGGCTGGTGCTTTATAAAGTGATTCTAGGAAACCAAAACCTTGGGAGGACCTTTTTTCAGGTAAATCTTTGATCCAGGTACTCAGATAAGATCCCTAAGCTTACTCCTGACACATAAACCAGACCAGAAAAACTGGAACAGTGCTGATACCCAGTTTGGGCTGCGGCAAAATTTGCAGAAGTAACACTGGGCTCTAGAAGGCAGCTTCAAGTTGTGTGCAACTGTATGGCTGTTGTATGTATGTATGTAAGTGTGGCTGGCCACGGGCGGAGGAACGTTGTCTTTTCCAAGCATTTGGATAATTCTATAGAATAATTTATTGCTTACTTTTTCTTTATCTACATTTCAATCAGTATTTGTATTCTTTAAAAATGAAAAAGAAAATGCAGATTGAAGTGCACACTCTATCTCAAGCTGGCCTAGGCTTATAAAGTCATTATGGTAAACCACTATTTGCACAGGAAAAACATTATGTAAATAGTAGTTTACATGAGCCTTCACTGTTTTTCAAAGACAGCATTATATAGAAATATATCTGCCATGTACCAGACAGAGTTCTCCAAAATCATTTAAGGGCATTAAATGGCTTTTAATATAAACTGCAAATTGGTGAGCTGCTTGTAAATTCAGATTACAGCATTTCCCAAGTCGTAACCTTCTGACAGGTGAAGTCAGGGCCTAACTCATCCCTTTTTTACCTACTTTATACCCTTACAGCCTCATCCATAGCTTTCCAAGGAGTAGCATGCTGATGACAAGGCAATGCTCAAAACCAGTTTCCTCTGTGTTAGAAGGCCGAAAGTCCATGCAACCATGCTTTGCCATGTCTTCCCACCTTGTAAGATCCTTGGAGCCATCAGAGCATTTCATTCTTCACATTGCCGCTCCCTTCCTTCAAGGACCACGCTGATGCCCAGCACAGGCCTCATGGGAGGTGCTGGCCTGGCAACCTCCCTCCAGCCCAACAGTTCCCAAGGACAGGGAACGTGACAGCCTGTGGTTCCAGGCATGGGGGAATAGCTTTTTTTTTTTGAAGGAATCCAACAATGTGTTAGTGCTACAGATGCATGAAAAGCTGTACTGCTGTGTCGAAGGATCAGTGCCACCAGGAAAAGCGCCTGAGGTGGATGGGATCGGTTTGATGCTCTACAATACTGTAGACCAACTAGGAAATCAAGAAGAAAGAAAGTGAAACCATGCAGTATTTCTGTATTTATCTCCATCTTTTCCAAGATCACGCTTAACTGTGTTTTTTCTTGTTTTTGCAGGCAAGTACCTGCCTAACTATGAGATCTAGAAGAGCCTCAGAGACCTAACTCATACCAGGAGAAAGCAGCTTGGGTATGACCTAACTCATGCCAGGAAAGGCAGCTCCTCTCACCCACCTGCCATGGTCCCATAATACCTTCACATTGGCGGGGTGAGGTGCTGTGAAGTTACTGTTACTGACAAAGCTACCCCTGGCATGAGGAAATCTGCTCTTGCCTTGAGCTCTCTGTGTGACACAGACTGAGTGGGGATGGGCTGCAGCTGGCTGGACCCGGTGCTTTGTCTGAGAGTCTGATCCAATGTTTATTATGATTTTCAGTGATTTTCAGTGGGATTTTTGGTGGCTTATCTTGCTATATGCCAGACCAGTTTTTTATTATTTTTCTACAGTTTGGATAATGTGCAGTTTAGTAGTTTAGCAAGTAGTTAACTGGAATGTTAGTGCTACTGGTGGTGGTGATGGTTGGTTACCAAAGCTTTCAGAGACCCGTCTTGTGAGGCACCTTACTGAGAGACTGCTGGAATTTTAAGATCCTGATTCAGGAGGATTGTCTGTCTCTTTGGAGGATTTTAGAGCTCCTTTTGAGTGTTTAGGACACTTTTGCTTTACCCTACCCATTCAGATTTTGTCCAACTTACAGGGCAGCATGAATGCTTTTGCTGAGCATTAGCTCCACAACGGGAGGAGAGCTGGGTGTGTGTCACTGGTCCCTGTTCCCAGAGTCCTCACTTCCTGAGCATGGACTTTTTTTTTTTTTTTTTTGAAAGAAACTTGAGCTGACAGCTGAAAGGAAACTGCAGAGTACGCCCACAGGTACCGCAGAGAGTGGGGGACCAGGGTGGTGGGTGCACCCTGGGACACACCTGCTCTGCAGCCCAGGCTCATCCATAGGGCATTATTCTGCTTGGAGGAAAAGCTGACTGTGTTACCAAAACTTGGGGGTACACTTTAGGGGGATATTAGATGTGACAGGATCCAAATGAAATGGTGTTGTGGGTCAATCCCCCGTGGACAGAATGGGAGGAAAAAGCTCCCCTCTGTTCTCTGTACATCCTCTTAGCTGAACTTAATGCTCTTTAAGAAGAGCATGATTCACGAGAAACACAACCTGTGTCCTAGAGTAATTATGCAGGATGAAAACATACTGTTAATTTGTAACTAGGAAATGCATTGTTCTTCAGAGAGGTTGTATTAGAAGTTAAAACTGGAGGTTTTTCTTGTTTGAGCTCACAGCACAGCCCTGTCCTGTCTGATCTGTGTGCCACAAGGGTCTACCACAACATAACAGTTGCTTGAAAAAGTATTCATTTTAGCAAAGTTATGGAATATGAAGGTGTTTAATAAGTAGCCTCAACCTTTTGTAAATGGTGGAAAAACTTGTGTTATCTCATTCCAAATTCTTTTATTACAGTTATAGGTCAACCCACACAACTTCAAAGCCATAAAATTACATGGTGAAAGTCTCAAAGTGTAATATGGAAAAAACAATAAATAAAGCAAACAATATTATAAGGTGAACAGGTTCATCTTTCAACTCTGCTGAACTCAAAACTAGCTCAGCAAAAATGACGTAAGAGCCGTTGTAATAAAGATCTCAGACACTGCATGCTGCTGCACAGCAATCTGCGTTCCTGGTATGGACAGAAATCTGTGAGATCAATGATCACTGAGACTGGAAGTCTACACAAGCAGGCCTGTAACTCTATTTACTTATCCATGCAAAATACCAACAACTGTAGTTCAGCTGGAAGCGTCATTCTTATGCACGGCTCTCACTTAAGATCAGTGGCTGGTAGTCTTGCATATCAAAGGGAGAATAACTCTTCCATATGTTATTTATCTCCAAAATTATATGAGCTCTTTTACATGGACTGCTATATTCTTCTATTTTTTTTTTTTTTACTTTTCATATTTCCACTGGCTTATCTCCTTTTTTATCCACAGATTTAAAATTATGTGTGATTTTATCAATAAAATAGAAAATTTCATTAGGAAGGCAGATTTGCTAACAGTATTTTCCATCCCCCTGATCTATTTAAAAAAAAAAAGTTTAACATTCTTTAAGAATTTAAATAATTTACTTTGTAGATGAGTTCAAGATCAGAAAAGAGAAATTTAGTAAGGGTTCTCTTTATTAATTCTCCAAGGCATATCACTTCTGAAGAGAATTGACAGCTACTTCTAAGTAGCTCCTGGAAATGATTTCAGCATCTGATAAGCATGATGGCTTCTTGGAAGCTTGTAAATGATACATTAAAAAGCATTTATTTTGTTTTATTTCAAAATTCAATCCATTCTACCTGCCAGCGCTAGTGTTCAAGATTAGAAGCTTCCCTTCCAACAATTCATAACATAACCACTTATCAAAATTGTCCAAGGTTTGCAGTAAAATTATGATGAGCAGGTCTGATATAAGAGCTGGAGCCTTTTCTGAGCAAAGATCAGGGCCTGGCCTTGTGATCGTGGAAAGAAGTGACATTTACAACAGCCAGAGAATGGAAAATGTTAGCAAGTTAAAGCAAACAGAAGCTAAACGTTACGCTTTCACAACACAACAGTGCAGTGTGTTCAACTTGTTATCAGTTTACAACTTTAGCCTCGCAGCCCCCTTTCCAAACTCACAAAGTTCTTTGTTACTTCTCGATCGAGATCAACCCGGATTGCAAGGCTATTTCCCACCGTGCCTCGTGCGATACCGGTGATGTGGGAGCCAGCAGAAGTTTCAGGGCTGAGCAGTCCAACCTGCTGCACTATTTCTCATCAACGAGAGAGAGTATTTAGCACCTGCCATGAAAAGATTCTTGGGGGGGGCTTGCTTTCTGTACTCAGCTAACTCCTCCTCAACTAGAAGCTACCAGCAGCACTGCCAGTTTGACCAGGTGGAAGCAATGTAAATCAGGAAAAGTTCATCCTATATTTAAATAGCTGCAAAATAAGCAAAGCAATGAAATGAAAAAGTACATGTTGCCAACATATTGACTGATCAGGTCTTGCACTGAACCGTACAGGAAAAATGTGTCATGAATACTTAAAATGACCGCTGCCCTCTCAGGGCACAAACTTACTTGCCCAGGTTTTTTTCTCTCAGTCTCACCTAATTGCGACACAAGACTGACCTCAGCTCCAGGTTTCTAGTCCCCCGTCTGTTTGTGAGAGAAGCACAGGGACACTCCCAGAAAGCCTCTTCTCTTCCACAGTCCCACCAGCAGGATTTTTGCACAGGTTTTCCTTGTGATCCACCATTAGCTGCAGTAGGGCTCTTCACCTGGAACACGCAAATCCCACCAATTCAGGTGCCTGGGCTGGCTCCCGAGTGCCAGTTTGTCTGCAGTGAACCTATCCCAGGTTTTCTGGGAATGAGAATAATAGCCAGAGGTTTCCCCGCAACTTTTCAGCAGTGCCCTGCTGGCTATATTCAGTCGCTCAGTTTCAGAATGACTCTTTTGAAATGTCTGTCCCTCTGCTTTTCATCACGTCCCTACTCTTCCCACAACCTGGAGGAGGGTAAGGAAGAACTTGGCTCTGTGCCATGGAAAAGCATGGAAGGCAAAAGTGGCAGATAAAAGCTGTCCCCTCAAAATGAGGTCCCCTGCAGCCTGAAGCAGTACGTGAATCTGTGGCCAGAATGCGCAGAGGAGAATCTCCCAGCAAGCCACAAAGAACTGAATAATCCAACTGAGGAACAGTAAAACATGTGAGTTTAACACCAGCAACACGGCAGTCTGACAGAGCCCATGTTAGACCTAAAGGAGGCCCCAGGAAGAGATTAACCTTCTCCCTCCAACCGGTATGGGGGTGATTTTCTCCAGCCGTATATACGAAGACAAACTATTCCCATTTCAGTGCAGACAGAGCTCCAGTAACTGCTTTTGAAGTCATTCTGCAGACTGAAGGACAGACATGCCAGAAAGTAAATATCCATGCTGGCACTGAGCTCCATTCAAGTCCTGCAGTTGCCCTGTGGAGCTCATGCTTGACTAACCAAAAGCTCGCTCTGTGGGTACCCCACGTACTTTAGAGCAGTCTCATTCTGATTTTTCCATTCAACGTTGCACTGTTCTCTTTATTTCAGGAATATCCTATGTGCCTTTTGGGCTGACTCTTCCCCTCTTCTCCGTGATGTTATCTAGGGTACAGATAAGTGGAGGAATTGGGAGTGTTTTGCATGGCTGCTCTTAAGATTTTGAAACGCTTAGAGTCTTTACCTTTGAGAAAAGTTTGCTAACTTCAGCGAGCCTTTCCATCGCTTTTCTAGAGACTTACCACAATCTTTTTTAACATATATTTTCCACTTTCAAGCCAAGTTCATTGAGCGGGATTAATCTTTAATCTTTGTAATTAACATTTCAAGTAACCTGAAGACATATTATTAAATATTGCAAGCCACATCTCTTCCCTGGATGCCAGGGCGTGACTTCTTTTAACTCAGAGCAACAATGAACATATGTATGTCTGGCTTGTTGATGCTTTACATGTTGGTATAAAAGCCGTAGTACAAAGGACTTCTCTAGTTTCTTACACAGGACTCATATCCTTCCCTTTTGCTACCCATAAATCCTCAAGGTCATCTGTTCCTGAAACTAATGTGCAAAGCAGATACAATTCAAGAAAGTGGGAGGAGGCTTTGATTTCACAGGATGGCATAGTGGGCAGGCTGGATTCTTTAGGCGCCAAAGTCGGCGGAAGCTTTCTTAATGGTGACTTCTTCAAGGGGAGATCACCAGTAATGAAGATTCATGATCTCCTCTCTCCATGTATTTCAAAGACAGTAAGGCACAAGCACACAGAGGCAGCATGCTCCTAAAAAGTTGATAACCAGAAAACATCTGGGACTTGCACGTGAAAGACATGGCCCAGGAAATCCCACCAGAGGTGACCCCCTTGGGGGAGAAGATAGCCAAAGTTTATGCAGCAATTTTGCACTTATCCTTAGTGCAGAGCACAGGGAAGAACCGCTTCAGTCTGGGGGCTCTCTGCAGTCAGTTTTGAATGTTGTATGAAGGTCTTTAAATCTTGAGAAAGAGCCTTTTTCATTAACTAATATTGTTGTAATGTACCTAGGGGCCATAGCTCCTGGGGCCTTATTCATCCTTCCCCTCTCAAATGGTCACAAAGTACGTACGTGGACAAGGAAAAACATACTTTTGGGAGGCAGAATGATGGATTCATTTGATCAAATTTGTCCATCTGCTGGTTTTATACACACAGGCAGCCCATACCCCCTGGTGTGTGTGGCAACCTATAAACATGGCCATTTGTGTCCTGTGCCGGGGAGGAGCAGGCTGGGCCACTGGTGACAGGAGCTGAAAGGACCAAGTAATGCTCACTCCTTCCCATCCTCGCCAGGTGGGCTGCTGCCGAGTATATTGTATCATAAGAAAACTGAAGAGTCTGGAACTTAACTCTTAAAAGCTTATTTAAAGAATAAAGGGGGCCAAACATGTTTCTATTTTCTGCCTGAATTCCAACAAACTAAAAACCTCATTTCTTTGGTGTTCAAAACTTCTTCGAGGGCAAAAGTTTTGGGCTTCTGAGTCCTGATGTTGTGATACAGAAATCTTTGAAGGTCTCTTGAGTTTGCGTAGGTTTATTAATAATGTAAGCTAAATGAATGCCCAATGTGATTTGCTGTCCTTCGAACCAAAGTTGTTAACAAGTGCTAGAAAACAAGTAAAAATTTAACACTTTGCAGCTCAGTTTTTGAAATGGGTCTTTCTTCCACCTAAGAGTAGGAGAGTCTGGCAATGGAATAATACGTATTGTTTTATCAGATTGTCTGATAAACTCCAATTTAGAGATTTATATCAGGCTCCAAAGCCTATATCCAGGCACCTATGAACACACTGTAAAACTCAAGTGCACACAAATCCTATTAAAGCAATGGGAGCTGCAGATATTCACTATCACTTCATGAAGGCTTTTTGCTGCAGGCAGAAAAGATTATCATCATCATCATCAGTTTTAGGGCCTTTTATAGTGTGGAGTGTAGCTCAGGCTGGGAGAATATGAACTTCTTCCTAAACCTCCTAAGTGGAATAAAACAATTTTTTTATCGGGGCCATAGCTAGTTTATGATTTCAACTGCAAGGGCTGCCAGATCACACACATAACTGGGCCCCAAGGGTCTTCAAATTTAGGTATCTGGTATTTCATTTAACTCCATTGAACTCGAGCAATTAGTTTTGAGAGTCTCAAAATTCCCTGTCTCTATGGTTCAGTGCAGGCTACATAATCATCAAGACATTATATCAAATTAGGGCCAAGCCTTCCCAGCACCAAAAGAGAGGAGATGAAATGAAGTGATCAGTCTAAGATAAAACTGGTCGGATCAGACATAGTTAACTTGAATTACTGGTGAAGATCTATTTTAAACTTAAGATTAACAAGTTCGTATTGCTGCGGGCATCACACTATCAGACTGGTTAACACCAGTTGCTCTCCCGGACATGCTCTCCAGATTAACCAGGCATGAAGTAACATAACCTAAATATAGGTTTCTATTTTTATTAGCAGGTGTTATCCTTAAAAGGTAAAATTTCCCATTCCTACGCTTGGTAGCATACAAGATTTTTATACAGTCAATTGCTTTAAAGCAGAGACAAGGCAGTTAGGGACTGGTCACTTAAGTATTTTAAATTGGCAAATAAAAATGTTTGAAACTGCGAGAGGGAATTAGGTGCAATCATTTTAGTAGCTCTCCTTGACAATACTGAAGTCTTCCGAATGCCTTTAAGTATGTGGCGTTCATAAAAATGAGCTCAATCATTGCTCATACAATGCTCTCAGCTGTCAGGGAGAGCTGGGAGGGGAGATGTACCTCTGCTTCAGCCTCCGTTATCAACTTTTCCATTTTTTTTCATCCCCCTTTGGACCCGGATCCTTTTCTAAGCAAACATTTGTGTATGATTCAGAATATTCTAGTTCTGGAAGGAGATCCCTTTTTTTTTTTTTATTTTATGGAAACAAAAAGGCAAACAAAAAACTTAAGACGTGTCAGTTTCTGTGGTTGTTAGAAAAGAAGAAAATTAATTACTCCTGGGTTTTTTTCTCAGGGTTTTAATTAGGAGATGGGTAAGGAAAGGGGTCCTTTAAGCTTTTAACAGAAAATACCTTGCTCTGACCAGTTCCTGCAGCCTTGCCTCAGTAAGGCACCTTGTTGCCAGTACCAGGTCGCCATGCCCAAGGAATCTCACACCACTGGAAGGAGTGCCAAATACCATTGCTCTAACACTCCCCCAGCTTGGCTCCGTACCATCCACACAAAGCAGCCCTAATGCCAGCCTAACTGGGCACCGGATGATCCCCAGCTGGGGAGATCCATGGGCTAAGCAAAATCAGTTTTACAGCTGTCATGGCCCCTCTGTGGATCAAGGTGTCTGGCTTAGAACCATAGAAGCATAGAATTGTCTAGGTTAGAAGAGGCCTTTATGATCGTCGAGTCCAACCATTCACCTAACACTGCCAAAACTACCACCAAACCATGTCCCTCAGCACCACATCTACCCGTCTTTTAAATACCTCCAGGGACGGTCATTCAATCACTTCCCTGGGCAGCCTGTTCCAATGTTTGATAATCCCTGAATAAATTTTTCCTAATATCTATCCTCATCCTCCCTTCATGCAACTTGAGGCCATTTCCTCTTGTCCTATCGCCTGTTACCTGGGAGAAGAGACTGACCCCCACCTCTCTACAACCTCCTTTCAGGTAGTTGTAGAGAGCGATAAGGGCTCCCCTCAGCCTCCTTTTCTCCAGGCTGAACAGCCCCAGCTCCCTCATCTGCTCCCCATAAGACTTGTGCTCCAGACCCCTCACTATCTTGGTTGCCCTTCTCTGGACACGCTCCAGAATCTCAATATCTTTCTCAGGTGAGTAAACGACTCTCATTAATTAGAGAAATCCTTCAGCAGCTCTGATGCCCACTAAGAGAAGTAGGGGAGGCTGGGAAAATGGTGAAACCCCAGGTCAGGGGAGCACAAAAGCTACCTTAGTGCCCCCTCATTACAGTGACAAGCAGTGCCAGGAGGTCTCTGACTTAAAGCTATATATTTGTGTTAATGGCATGAAACCTAAATTTGTTTATTGCATGGTAGTTTGCATTTGCTGTTAGATTAGTGACTAACCTGCCTGTAAATGGGTTGGCCAGTTTCTTGTCCCCACTTGTGCTAAAAAAGTGTGGATTTGGGAGGGAAGCACTGCTTCTGCAGAGCAAAGATAATAATCTAATAAAGGAAGGGAATTCAGAAATAGCAATAAGTGGGAGTCATTTCTATGTTAGCTGTGATTATTTGTAATTTCCTGGCATTTACGGATTCAAGACCTGTAGGATCAATATTCAAGATTTTGGCACCTGCAGTAAATTATGCCTACAAATTGGTGTGTGTACCCCATTTCCCACAAAACCTGTTTCCTCATTTTTGTGCAGACAGAGCTTAGAAAGCCATAGATTTGTTTTACATGTTTCGGTATGGATGTTGCCTGCAGAGCAAGAGTCTGACCTGGCAGCAGAGAGTCCTGTTTTCTCCAGAGGGTTTTGAGTAAGGCCTGAAACGCGTTTTTGTGGAGGGTGGTGGTGTGCAGATTTGTCCCAGTGTTTCCAAAGGTATCTCTTAAAGCCATCCATACTTAGTACACGTGGGTAATTTGAAATGGGGGAAAAGATTAATCAGTCTTCTGTGATACGTGACATAAAGTTCATAATTTACATAGTAGATAGAAATAGTCCCAGTATATTTGCTTAATACAGGGTTGAATTAAATTGTTATTTTATAAGTGAGCTTCTTGCCGGTGCTCTGCACCTGGTGAAGGACACTAGAGCTCTTGCCATGCTGGTTCTCCCTGCTCATAACCCTGTTCCCAGGGTTTGCAGGGTGACAGCCAGGTATGCCTTTGATGTGACAAATTCTTATTGTCCACCAGAATCTCTTGTCTTTCATTTCTTCTGCATACCCAACGAATCTAGAAGTCACTTGGGTCTGTGACTCATGTTTGAAAATAAGATTGTAAAGAACACAGGTAAATTTTTCAAGGATTATTTCCCCATTTTCGTGGATGATTCAGGGCTAAATACTCAAGGAAGAAAAGCAATATTTTTCTTGATGTCTAGGGTGGACCATAAGTCAACCATCATCACATGGGTCTTCTGCCCTGAGCCCGCCCTCTCCAGAGGCTGTCAGGTCTCCTGATGTATGCCAGATCTCAACAGGCTCAGGAAACCTGTTAGCACAACCCCAGATGCCGCTGATCCTTATTTCTACCTCCCTCAAATCTCTGTCTCTTTAGTGAGGGTCATGTCGAGCTTGGGGGAGGATACAATTCCCAGAAGAACTCCATTTGCTCTGGACTCCAGTGAACTCCAAATGCTGTGGACCCTGGTGGAGCAGCTATCTTACGTCAGGATTTATACCTCTCCCCGGGCTCTCCCTGCGTCACCAGAAGTGGGAAGAGCAGGTTCTCCCTCTCCTTCCTGCCCGTGTAGTCAGTTGTAGAAGTGCTCTAGCAGCAGGTGGTGGGGTACCGCAGGCTGGGGCTCTCCTCCATCCTCCCCTTGCAGCTCTTTAACACTGCATCATGTAGCCGCACGTTCCTTCATCCAGAGAGAAGAAGCATCATCCCAGCAGCTGGGCACTCCCCTGAGCGAGAGGAGAGAGCAGGAGAAGAGACACCTGCTTTCCTGTCCCCGCTCCGCTGCTGTTCAGGTAGTAACAGGAGGCAGGACTGAAACACAGGTGTCCCCTTGCCCAAAGGAGCATCTAGAGAGTAATGCTTATCTTCTGGCCAATTAATATTTAATCATCCTGTATAAAATGAGCAGCTCCAACAAGAAAAATTGCAAGTGGGCTTTCTTCCTCCCCCTTCCTCCCCCAAGAACATGTGGTAACCTGAAAGTGAGAGCTTTCCTCCCCTGAAAAGTGTGAAGCACCATGGATTCAAATCCTTGTGGGCAGAGCAGGAGGGTATAATCTCAGCTCCCACACCCCAGTGAATACTTCACACAAGCTGATGGGTAAAGACTGGAGTGTGGGAGCTTCCCATTTTCTGGAATCAGGTGCCTGGCTGGCCTTGTGTTACAATAATCCTTGACAAACTTTGTAGGCTTTTTTGAAAAACTCAGTTCTGTGGCTGCCCCATTCTTAAGTCTTCTTTATATTGTAAAAGGAGCCATACATATTCCGAGGAGAAATGCTTTAAAGCTCCTTGCCATCGTACCATACAGCCAGCCTGTAGGGGCTGTGTTGTGAAGCCCTTGGGACCAGGGTGGTCCCCATCAGACCGAGCACCTTGAAAATATCCACTTGGGTTGTAAGAACCTCGTGTCCCTGCCTATCAGCCAGCTCCTAACTCTGGAAGCAAAGGTCAGGATACATGGCCAGAGTATTTACTGATGCAATGGCTGGGTTTTACAAGGTCTGCAGTGAGGACTTTTAAGGAAAGTACTAGTCCATTAAAAATTGCATACTTATAGACTGGAAAACTTAGATATTTACTATCTCAAAGTATTTTGCTGCCTAAGTAGTAGAATGATAGGACACATGCTTTACTTTTATGGTCAATAAAGTAAAGCCTGTTCTCAGGTGCAGTGCTCTTAAGTGGCTTCCAATCGCTAACATGAGACTTTAGACTGATTTTATCCTTCTGACGTTCAATGGAACAAATATCCCGTAGTTGGCAGATAAGGATCACTCCGGGATCAGTTTCAGTTTGACACAGTTGTTTCAAAATTCACCTTGGGTATATTTTTTCCCTTCGACTTTATCTAAAAAACTAATCTGCCTGGCTAATGAATTAAAGGGGTCAAAGGAATCGGTGATCCTTATTTGCATTCATTCAAATGAATACATACCTGTTTCATTGAATAAGGAGTTACAGCCTTGGTATTCATAAATACCCGATACAGAATGAACATAATTCAGTAAAAAATATCTGGTTTTCTTGTTATGAATTAACATACACTGAATATAAGTGTTTTTACCATTAAAAAGATTTATCATGTGAAAGTGATCTCCGGACAGGTAAAATGGTGCTATTGAAAGGAAGGATGATTGAATAGCTGAGGTCCTGCTGTTAGACATAGGAGGTCTGGGCTCAGAGCTCCCTGAACAGACTCCCTGAATGGCTCTGGGAGCTCTTCGGAGCTCCGGTACTTCGGTTTCCTGCTCATGAATTTTCTTTCTTAGAGCAGTTTGGTGAAAATGAACACCTTAGGAGCTAAGGATGTCAGATCTTTCAGTTGTGCAATATGGTAATAATAGAAGACCAATACAAAAGAAAAAAGGTCAATCTCTTTTAAATGGAATAAAGAAATGTAGTGGGAAAGCTGGAAGGACTGACAAGGCTTTTTTTGTTAAAGTCCATCTTGTTTTTCCATGACGTGCTAAGCTAGGTCTGGCTGTGGAAGGCTACAAAAAAACTGATTTGAAAGCTCATTGGGCTGTTTTCAAAACTGTGCAGTCCCTAATCATTCTTGAGACCACTGGAAAACCGTGCTACATTCTTCTGGAAATTATTTTATGTATTTAAAGTAATGGAGCTTCTTGTCCAACTGCAGGCTGCAGAGTCAAAAGATTCCTGACTATTGCTGTAATATTTGCTCAGAAGAAAAAGACTCTGCATTTAGGTCCCATTCCTGCTGAAGCACACCTGCTTTTAATTGTAAGGGCAGGGGATGTCAGCTGGCAGGACTTTATTAGTGTCAGTGAGATGGCTCAGGTGGGAAACAAAACTCTTCAGAGCAAGTCCCCTTTATGCAGAAGTGATGGACGTGTCAGTGCCACACAGTTCAGTGCCGTATGGAGAACCCTGAACTGTTTCTGCTGCTCCGGCTGGGACCACAGAAGTCTGACAAGCTGCTTCAGCCAGTGTGGAGCACTGACATGGCCCTGCGGAGACAAAATGGTTTCATTTGCAGTAGCTACTAAACGTGAAACCCTTTCGGCAACCCATTTCCATTCCTAGACAGTTATAAAAACGTACTCCTCAGATTATCTGTGGTAGTCTTTTATTGAAAATTACTTGATATAAACCACATAGTCAGTAGCACTCGGCTGTCTGAGCATCCTCAACCGCTAGCCAGAGAAAGTGTTTGTTCCCCTCTTCCGTGCAGAAATGAATGGCTTTTACAGCAAGAAGGAGAAGCCTTTTTTGCAGCCCACAAGGCAGCCTATAGATGCATAGACAGGGCCCTCTCATGCTCAGAGTTCAACCCCATCAGGACAAAAGCAGGACCTAAATGCAGATCTCTACATCTCAGGTAGCTGCAGACACCAACAGGGGAAGCAGATCCCCATCAGAGCTTTGAATGGAAGGGCTGTTTCATGAACAGTTCAGGAAAGAAACAAACTCAGAGCAAGATTCAGAAATACTGTGGCACCAGCTCAGCATTAATCAGCGCCCAGTGTAAACTCTGGAGTCAGAATAAGATCGCCTGATACAACACCAATGCCTGAAAGGTCACCTCCATTTCCCTGCAGACTCCAGTGCTTACCTGTATGGGAAAATATTTTGAGCTGAGTCGCAAATAGGGAGAATCTTAAGACACCTTTTTTGGGGCTTTTCTGCTTTGCTGACTTAGGTGTCTTACCCCTGGAGTACTAGCTTTTGCACATCTCTTTCAGAAATGCTGCGCTATTTCCAGCCTGTGTAAGCCAGGCAGGCTCCTTTCCTGGGGCTGTAGATCAGAGGGCTGGAGGGCAGCTGTCTCACATCCCTTGTGTGTCTAACCCCCTCATAGTATTAATAACAATAGCTCAAAACTGAAGGCATTCAGATCCTGTCTGTGTATAGAGAAAGAACTGAAACAAATACTTAACTTGATTTAACAGCAAGGCAGAAATAATATTTTACAGAGCTCCAAAAGTTTCTTATTGGCTCTCTCCATGCACCGTACCTTTAAATTTCTTCCTTCTTAATTGGTGAAGATTTAAGGACAAGACTCCTCATGCTCTTTTTATCTCTGGTACAAGTTGTGGTTTTAACAGGAGTCATTTTGGGGGTACTGGAGAAGGAAGAGGGAACATTGGACTCTGGGGACACATTTCCATAGGGTAATGCTATTGAGCTGCTTGATTTGTGCACATCATTGTGCCTCGGGATGAAAGGCAGGGAGGTGTTTGGAAAGCTACCTACTCACTCAAGTTATTTGATTGAAGTTTGCTATTACCTGCATGTGCACACAAAGTACTCATTTGTGTTAATAACTGCTCCATGCAGATTTTTGGCAGATGTTGTGCTGTTGCCCTGAAATATGGCTCTTTGTTCTCCTTAATGAGCATGAGCTGTTAAAACCATGCTGTGTTTCTGATGTCTTTTTGCTGGTCAGTACTCACTGCCCTCTTTGCTCCAGCAGTAGCAGGAATAGAAGTCATCGCAGACCACCGCACCTCCGACTTATCTGATGTTACAGACCGGCAAAGTGAGGAGATCTCTGGAAGGAAGAGCCATATTCTTTTAATCAATTATTAACTGGCGAGTCACCTGGGTCAATCTTTGCTCAGCACCTGAGTGAAACTTGTGAGCAGTTTTTTGAGCAGACTAGGCTTAGCTGAAGCCAAGTGAAAGGAAAAAATCATATTCTGTGCAAACCTACTGAAAAATGGAGCAGATGGCAAACTGTGGAGAAAATGAGAATGTGGCAACTTATATTTATAGTAGTGCTCCTGTCCAAAGTATCATAAAGCTCTTTAGAAATTTAGAAATATATATAGTGCACAGGGACTCTTTCATTTTCCCCTCAAAAACAATAAGAGAATGAAAGACGCCTTCTTATGACAATACATGGCAGCACTGCACTGAGGAACACTTTATCTAGTAGCAGGTTATGTTGGCCAAATATAACTACCTAGTGCCAGCTTGGCACAGTGTTGTTACTAGCACAGATATTTTTACTGTGAGTGATACAGCACCTGTAGCTACTATCTGTAGTCAAAACACTGATGAGGTCTTCATTGCCACAATACCCCTTAAAACAGATGAGTGCACAGATGCAGTACAGAAAGAAATCCATCACTTACTTAAACTCTTTTTTCCCTGGGAAAAAATACGAAGCTACTCAATTGCTGCTGCTTTCCTCACAATAAGCCCCATCTGTTAATCTGATAAAAAGAAAGATGTGTCCGGTTTAGTAGTCAAACTAGCTACATATTCTGACAAAGGTCTCCAAAAGATGTGTGTTGTTAAAGGAAGTAGGGTCAAAGTTTTGAATTTGCAATGACATTGGACGGTAAGCAAGCGTGATCCAGATTAAGGTTCATCATAATAAATGTCCAAGTTGACCTGCTGGAAAAAGTAATTCCCATAAGTTCTCTGTGGAAGAGCTGATATATGCTCTCTAGCTCTGATTCGTGGGTGACACGACATACAACCCTGGCCACTTTTTAACAGCAGAAAGACTTTTTATGGCTCTGCAATGATAGCTTTCTTGAAGAAGCCCTCTGGGACCTCAGAGTGCCAGTCCTCCTGCAAGTGTGTGCTGCAGAGTTTAAATGGGGACCTGATGTAAACAAATACCGAACATTTGTTAGAGGTAATTAAATGTTCTCAGAACACTAGATTCTCAAAAAAATACAGCTGTGTATAATTTTTATGGTTGTCTTCAAAACAGATTTTGCTATACAGTCACCAAGGTGTACAGTTAATGAACAGCAAATTAATCAAAACATCTTTCTGATAATGTGCTTGTCTTCAACTTACATAAGCATTACTTTCAGCAAAGAATTTGCTAATGAGTTTCCTGCCACACTAGGACTTATTCAAAAGAGAAAAATGAGCGATGTACAGAGGGAACTGTGTGAGGGTGTGATGCTTCTAATTCATCAGAGCTATTCAAATGCAGTCCTTCTCTGAGCAGCTCCAGCGTGAAGCTGTCTCTTCTATACATAACAAATCTGCTTTATACAGTTTTATCTACTTTAGTGCTTTATTTTGGATCAGAAGTGTGTTTTGAAATAAATGTCCCTACTTGTGCTTGCTGTGGTTTGGTTCCCATCACGGAGCCGTTTTTGAAGACATGAACTGGATTCCTTTTGCATGAAACTAAAGTGGAAAACGCTCCCTAGAAGCATAGCTAATGGACTGCATCCACAAACAGGTCTTCAGTCTATGGGACTGGATTAGAGCTGTTCTGAAGAAAAAGGTAAAACAAAGCCCTGTGATGGGTGCTTTGTGGATGTTGGGTTCTCAGACTCTTTCACTCTATAGATCTGCTCCTACTGATCCACGCTATTAGATGATGCAGGTGTAGGCTGCATCATCAGGGTCGTATCGACTAAATGGAATGACAATGTGTTGCTTCTACCCTTGATGAACCAAGCTGGCAAAGATGCTGCACATTCTTGTGTGCCACTTTACATGTTTTCTGCTAATCCAGTCATGTTCTAGGCCTTTTCTGTGTTTAATCAACAGACTTGCTTAATGAAATGCAAAGGATAACGTCTGGCAATCCCACTGAAGTCAAAAAGGTTGCAAAGGTGTCACTGCAGACTACTTGAAATGCTGTGGGGTCCTTAAACAGCAACCTTGTTTGACTTTGGCTACCTTATTAATGCTGGTGGCATTCAAGTAGGAATAACATTTTTAGTCCTGACCATGGCCATGCTGAGTTCTCCAGACTGTGAAGTGTGTACTTCATGCATGCAGATGACCCAGACGGAACAGGGGGGTTCCAGCAGCACTACTTTTAGAGAGGAGAAATGGACTTGACATAAGGAAAAGGCTCAAGCTAAGAGACTGGAGGTGGATATTACTGAGCAATTAGTGGACCAAAAGACTGCCTGCAGGATTGTTAATAATAAAAGAATAAGGCTATTCTGCTATTAGAGTTCTGTAGTTATTTTCTGTGTTAGTCCCTAATGCGTGGGTCAAATATTTTGTCTACTGAAGTTGATAAAAACGTTCCATCTGGCATCAGAAGGACACAGCCAGGGCCTGTTAGAAATGAACAGCCCCTGGGCCATGCATATACTCTGTCACCTAGTCATGTGCACAAACTCTAATACACTCACTACTTCCTTTGTGATAATAATATATATCTGTATCCTGTATTTCTATATTTCTCTATATCTGTATACAATTTAAAGTGAAACCAATATAGATTTCTGCAGTAGTAGTAGTACCGTGATCATTTAGTAGAAAAATCCTAAGAGTGTGTATGTCTTTGCAGGGAAAATTCTTCAGGCTTTCTGTAGGATGGGCTCTGGCTAATACCACTCTGCAGTGCACTTATATGCCTTAGAAAACAGACTGGGTTTTCAAACTGCAGATGGAGCTGAAACAAGTGTCTCTTTTCAAGTTCATTTCCCTTACAAGCCATCTTGGTAATGCTACTAATGAATTTCTGTCTCTATGTATATGATATTTCTGAATGTCTATCACCAGGGTATCTAAATGTCATTATAAATTTAATGAACAGCTGCTGCCCATTAAAAGTAAGTGTAACTTCTATTGCTTAAATTAAACTAGTTTAAAGTAAAATGAGCATTTAGGTTAGGCAGGCGTTGCTGCTATTTATATCCAAAAGTCAAATTTCTCCTACACCGAGGGCTGGTTTCGAAATTGCACTTTTTCTGCCACTGATATTTTGCCACAAAAAATCCATAAATTGGTACCTAAATTGCAGAGATGGTAGAGGTGCCTACATCCCATTTCTGTCCGTCTCCACAATGCGGATATTCATGCCAGAGGACTGAATGGTCTTCTTACATGAGGAACTCCTAGCATTTGCCTTCTATATTGCCAATTTATGATACTACGCTGAGGTTAATCGGGCCATTCAATCGTGTTCTGCCACTCTGTCTTTCCTTAAAGGACTTAGTAAGATTGCCTGCTAAAATTATTATCTCTGTAACAAATCTTAGTTTTGCTACTGCTGGTCTACGAGTAGAGGAAGAGGATTGCAGCAGCTCCACAGCAGAATCAATTAGTGTCTTCAATGCTTTTTTGAATACTCAATTACCAGAGCTCACAGGGGTGTCCAGAAACAAACTTGCTTAAGGTAAAAATACCAGGACAATTGTAACCTCTCTGCCAGGTAATTAATAGCAGCAAAAAGGGCCAGGTTCAGTATATCTGGGATTGCTCTTCACAAGCGACTGAGCAAGGTCCTGCTCCAAATCTCAGAGCAGTGCCCTGTGCAGGCAGATCATCCCCCTGCTAGCTGTCTCTAATTGTAGGAAATTTGTTTATTAAGGCATAGAAAATGGACGTAATTGGAGGGAACTAGAGAAGCATATCACACATGCACAAATATTGATAGCATCTGCTAGTCAAGAGGAAATGATGTTGTAAATAAGCCATTTACCATCCTTCCTCTTCGCCGCTGAGTATCTTGCATCGCTCCACTTTAGACATCCACCCCACCCTCTTCTCAGCTTATCTCTGCAAAGAGCAGCTCTGTGAAGGTCTCTTTGCCTGTCTTGGGTCCTCAGGGAGCTTTTCCAATCTGGCCGGGCGTTGCTGCTCCTTAGTGATCCAGCTGTATGACGAAGCTGAGAAAGCAGGACTTGATAGTAGAGTCCACCGAGAGATGCTTTCCACCCACCTCCTCTCATGCGAAGGATTTCCTGCAGTGTTTCCAAACACATAGCATTTCCCAACATGCAGCATTTCCCAGCCTGGGGAATGGGAGTCAAGTCCAGCCCTGGCCATTTAGACATAAACGGAGGGTAGGGGAAGGTGAAGACTGAGCCCCCAAACCTCTTTGGTCTTGTGGTAACTTCCCAAATGTCGCTGGAGGACGTGTTAGCTTGTGCCTGTCCCTGTCTCGGGGTCTGGGCTGTCCTGGCTGCCCTACTCCCTGGCTGGGGTGGTGGGACGGGTCCAGGCCGCCTGGCCCTGCCCTGCCACCCCCATGGGGAGTCCCCAAAGCCCCCGGCCCTGAGCAGTCCTTGTCCTGCTGGAAGCTGTGTGAAAGGCCCTGCTTTAACTGTGTGTCTGCAAACATTTCCAGGTTGTTTTCAGTGCATAACTTTAATTATCAGAAACCTCAGAAGACTTTTGACACATCTGGCTGAGGAGATCTGCAAAAAAATTTCCTCTGAAATTTAAATGGAGAATCTAACTTTTCCATTGTCTACCTGCAATCGTTGGAGCCTACATGCATTTTGACTGCACATCTGGTATAGAACGCTTGGCAGAAGTCTGGTGGAAGAGCTCTTTTAGGTCCAGACTGGATGGGGTTATCCCAGATGCCAGGAGATCCAGGAGAGCTGTCATCTGCAGTTTCTCCAATGAGCAGATGGCCATCGAATTCACCATCTTATTCAGACAAGGAAATGTAATCCTCCTCTTCAACAGTGCCACCGCCTCCCCTCGTTTTCTCCTGCTCTGGGTATCGGGCTATCACTGGCCTCATTAATACACTTACTCCTTCCTGCAGATCCTCTTTACGTTTGACCTAATATTTGCCACTTTTATTTTAAGGAGAAGTAAAAGCACTGGGTTTCTTTTTCGGCCTGGTGAATTGTTGCTTTTGAGTAGCTTGTACGTGATGGTCCTGTAATTTCTTAGTCTACTGGGAAATTGTCTTTCTATCCTTATTAACTTTAAACCTGGCATTTACCGAAATGCAAGGGAGAGATGGTGGCTCTGTGAGACGGTGCCTGACGTCTGACCGAGGTATAATAGAGCAGGCGCAGATCTCAGTAGGGCAATAAAGAGTTCATGTGGCACCGTGCCTGAAATGGAAAAAAGGAAGGACTCAGTGGCCGGGAGATCTTTTCCAGCCCTGTGTTATTTTTGCGTTATTCTTTGCTGGATTAGGAGGATCATCTCAAAGAATGAGATATGAAAGACAGGTAAGAAGGTTTCAGTACACCACAGCCTTTACATCAGCTGTTGTATCAATCACTCTCTCACAGATTTTCTTTTTAATTGCAAGTAATTCAGTAACAGCTGGGTTTGGTTCATCCTTTACATGTAACTTCAAGTGAACGAGGAAAATGATTCAATGATCAGGGACAGCAGGCAAGCACCAGCTGTGTATGTGATGTATTTTAGCTCCAGGCCTTACCAGACAACAGAGGACTAGAAACAGAAGTTAATTTACTGTGTCCAAACATCCTTCTGTGATGTGAGAAAAAAACCAGATCTCTTACACATCCTGAAGCCATGAAAATACATGACTGTCCTAGTGAAAAAATTTTGAGGCGTATTGCTGACGAATGAGACACCTTGATAAAAGACAAAGCCATGGTGAGGGGAAGCCCTTGAGGTGTTGTTGTTCGACCTGGAATGTGGGAGTTGGAGGTTTTGCCCAAGTTGCTTGGGGAAACTGCGGGAGCTAGTCCAGAGTCTCTAACACTCTTAAAAAGGCTCTGAGAAATGCAAAAATCCTTTATTCAAATTTCCTCATTTAATGCTAACATTGTGTAAATGGGTCTTTTCAGCGGGTTTCATGTGTGTCGCCTCTCTGCTCTAGATGAAGAGCTATTCCTTCAGCTGGCTGAGTTCTGAATATGAAGACCCTGAGGTCTATTCCAAATGCCACGTGCAGCAGGAGTGACTTTTTAAATCATCATATATATACAATACACTACAGTTCATTAGTCCCACTGCAAACAGTTTTCATCCAATGGAAGTAGTCATGCAGATATATATCCTCTCCAGTCACTGAACTCATTGTCAGCATGACCTTGGCAAGATTAAGGCAACATCAAAGTGGAAGACCTCAGTGCCAACTGCAAAACTACTGGATATGTTAAGAAAAAAAAAAAAAGAAAAAGATTTAATGAAAATGATAAGCAGCTCTGTTCACTCCCTCCCCAACAGACTTACTCCCGTGCTCCTAGCTACCATATAGGTTATTAATGGACTAAAGAGCAGAAAAATGCTGTATGGAGTCACCTCTTCCATGAGGAACAGTTTGAAGGACTACTTATTGGAGACAGCTAACATGATGGACAGAACAACTGTTTTACCTTCCTCATAGCAAGAGGACATTTTCTTAATTACAAGGAACTGATTATGAGCAAAATGCTAGTCAAAGACTTCTGGGCAGCCTGATGAATCCTGTTTAGTGACAACCTTCAGGTTTTAAAAATAAGTGCTAGGCAGTTCAGAGCATTAAATACATTTTGCTGCCTCAGAATGTAATTGATTTTATTTAGCTCCAGAAAGGTTTGAAAAATATGGTGATTTTCTTCACATTGAAGCAACTGCACTGGTGTGAAATGTTAATCAATTCTGCATGATTTTTAATTAATGGTCTCCAGTCTCCAGATGTGTTGTACAATGGGAGTAGTTATCATTTGCACTCTACTACCGTATTTGTCTTCTTTCAAGAAAACATAGATGGTCTAAGTCGGGAACATTGCTCAATATGAAAATGGGGCTCCTGAATTTTAAAAACAAAATGACCACTATGGTTATCTCAGCAGATCTGAAAAACCCTCAGTCAGGGAAGCGGCATTCAGAAATTCATGTCTCAAGCTTGATCCGTTGTGCATCCTATTTCAGAAAAGTTAAAAATTATAGGGAATTTAACAAGCACAAGGTCCCCCCACATCCCCCCAAAAAGTAAAATTGGGACAGTAAAGATGACAGCATCAAGCAGAATGAAAGCTGTTAAAACAGCAATCCGCTTAAAAGAAGCAATACAGTAAAATTATGAGTGCATGTGAATTGCTTCTTGCCGAGTACACAAGGCACTGGAAAATCCTCTGTAAGAGATATTATGCTTTATCTTGGACATGCGTATTGCTGCAATTAGGTAGTTTGCTGTTTAACTCGTAATCATGAGGTGTCTGGACAGTAGTATTAGAGCTAGTTGTATTCGCAATTCCCTGCCGCACACTCAGCAGGAATAATTTTACTGCTCTCCTTCATGAGCCTTTGAGCCATAAACACCACCCCAGCTTTCCATGCAGAGCTCTGTAACTGGATAAGCAGTGAGTCCATTAGCAATCTGGTTGCAGAAAAGGAGCTGGCGTAAGTGTACTCCTCTGGAAAACTACATTTTGCTTTGTACCGGCTGGTGCAGGCCTCTAACGAGGACTGGAAGCAATTTTCTGCTTCAACATCACCACGTGAGAAATTCAAGGGAGGCAAGAGAGGGATGGAGATCAGACAAGCAGAATCAACCTACATTTTCCTTCCCCTTGAAACATATAGATATGTATATAATAAACCTTTCTCCCTCAATAAGTAATTCACACCCAGTTCTTGTTAGAAATACTTAAAACTGGCACACGATGCTGCTTGGATTTTGACTTCTGTGAAATGTTCGTTTCCACATAGGTGGAGACTGACGTTACAAACTCCATGACCATACCTGGTCCCCAAATCTGACAGCCTCAGCTTGGGCCCGGAGCTGTAACCAAACCTCTTAGCTCAGAGGTTGCTCTTTCTGCATCAGGGTTGATGGGAACTGGTGGGTGTACCTATACAGGGACCTGAGCCTGATGCTAATCTTCAGAGGCTAAGTGCAAGATGCTGGTCGTCTCCACCATTTTTTATGAGTGTTAATTCACTTCAAAATATGAACAGGGTCTTGGAAGATCGAATGTCTTGCATCTTCAGCTCTGCAGAATTTTCTGCTGCCTGACTGTGGGATGGTGTGATGAACTGTCATCTATGTGACAGGTTAATAGAAAGAGATTTTTACAGGCATGAGACCCCCACAAGAGCGTGGTGGGAGGGAGCAGTGCATGGTTTTTTCATCAAACTTCTGGCAAGGCAGTGAACTCGTGATCTTAAATATGCACCTTTTAATATTCATTGTGTAAATCTGACATGGCCCATTTCTATGGGAGCATTAGCAGGGAGACACACACCTTCACTGTGTGAATGTTTAGCTGGCTTCCTTGCAAGTACCACCTTTCTTTCTTCATTCATACATTAACGAACACCTCATGGAACCAGGGAGAAGAATTGCTCAGCAGCAGACATGAAGGGACAAGGCAATTATTCCTCCTGTTCTGATGGACAAATATGGTTGAACAATTTTCAAATCTAACTGTTTAAATCCAGATTGCTTCTCCACACAGATTCTTGAAGGAGAGATAGGAAAGCAGGAAAAATTTCAACACAAAAGGAATAATTCCCTGTTCTACAGCTGAAGAAGAGATGCACTCCAGCCACACATCCTCTCCACAGACCTCTAAGGAATGATTCCTTCATCAGCCAGCAACTAACAGAGCTCCCTGGGGTGTCTGCAATGTCAAATGGTGTCAAACAGAAATGTCACTGGACAGTAAAATGTTATTATCTACTATGCCAGACTGTTAAAACTGTCCCCAGCGCAGCCCAGGCTAGCTGGCACTCTACCATACAATTCCCAAACAAGTAGGGGTTAGTGCGAGCTAGCAACTATTGCCAATATACAATTTGTCTTGGAGACTAAGGAAGATTAGTGTCGTGGCTGCAGGCTGTTCAGTGATGGAGAAAATGCATAACACTAGTGTAAATGTAGCTGTCTGGGTGGTGAGGCATCCCTCAGTCTCTATTAGAGGATGGGTGGTCAAGGTGCTCTGCTCCTGGTGTAATAAACTGTGTTCCTATTGCTGAAGAAATAGTGGTTTGGTTTTGGGAAGAGTGGTTGAAGCACTGAGTTTATCACTGGGAGCAGTTTCATAGAGGACTTTATGGGTGTTAAACCCAGCTGGACAGAGGGTACATGCAGGTGAGACATGGGGACTGTGATCCTGAATGTAAGAGGAAGGTGGAAGAATTCCCTCAGGGTGGGAATAAGGCAAAGGCTTATACCAGAGAGGGTGAGTAGGAGGCCAGAAAGGGGATGAAGGTGCAGGGACATCTGAAGGTGCTGAAGCAGCAAGCACACCATGATTTGTTTGCTTTACATTACCTCATTTTCCACCAGGTCTGCCTGATTAGCTCACCTGTTGGGTCATCTGCGTGACCAACAGAGACCAAGATGCGCATGGGAGGCTACCCTTCTCTTTGGGAGTTTTCCACACTGTTGTTAGCACAGGCAGACCTTGATCCTGGGCAGCACACCAAGTGCGAGGTGTTAAGAAAAGTAGCCAGTCCCTTGCTTTGACCCTTCTCCTCTCATGGGCAGACCAGTTCCCTGTGTTCATTTTCTCAACAAACCCTGCTAAAGAAGCAGCCATGTGTTTCCTGGAAGAGGGGTATGGTATAATGGAGTGAGAGAGAAGAGAAATCTCTGTAGCATGAAGTTCTTCTGGAAAAGGGGGTGACCATCAATTTCAGCGTGATGCAAACTCCAGCACTAACTCACTGGGAGCATTGCCTGGATGAGGCTTCATAAAGCTATTATATCGTAATCCGTACTTAAAGAAATTGAGTGGCATCTCATCTAAGCCTCTTGCACTGGAGTTTGTGGAGTACTGAAGCTCTTTCTGAAGGTTTAGAAAGTTAGAGTGGTATTGCAAGTGGGTCCTCCTCCCAAATGTTCAGAGTACAGACACTGACATAGCTAAACCAAGGTGTAGCATGAGCAGGTGGTACCATAGGAAGAAAGGGATGAGTTGGAGGTGACTGGAAATTACATTTGCACTTGGAGTTATGTTTAGGATATTATGTACAATCACAGAGTGTAAATGATACATGACTTTCAAAATTCTTCTTATTAAGAAATAAATCATAAGGTGATTGAGACCACTTTTGAATAATAGAATAAGAGCTGATTGAACAAATGAGACGTGTCTAGAAGCACAGAACATGAATTTATGCATCCAACCAGTGTAACTAGATCTCTACTCCTTACCCACTCATTATTCTCTTTTCAGCAGGGGTCTCATGCTAAAAGGGATGACTGATTTAAACACCGTATCAATGGGAAAAAATACAAGCTTAAACTCTCCTTTTTTTGGCTCCAGCTTTGTTCTCAAGCCGAAACGTGTGCAATAAGGATGGGGTGCAGGGTGAGGCAATACACTGGGGAATGCAATGTCTTATTAAGGCATTTGTGTGTGAAATACTATAACCTTCCACAATCTGCACACATTCACCCAATGTAAAATAATTGTTACATCCTGAAAGTAAATCGGCACAATGAGATAGGGAAGCTGAGTACCAAGTTATTTATGCCCCCTTCTTGATGTAAGATTTTGGGAATCCAACAGCTGTTGGAAAAGATAACTCCCTGATTCCTTTAATCTTCACAGCTAAGGCTGACTTCCATCTCACCTTCTAGCACAAAGTTTCATGCTGCACCACTAAGAAAGTTTTCAAGGTTTATGTACAGGAAGCTGATGTGTTTGCATTTTGTCTCCCCACCCTGATGTCTCTTTTCAGGGGAAACCCCAGCTGCAGTATTTACAGAGCAGTTGCAGACACTACAGGCATAGCGTAATATCCAAAGTTGAGGTTAGCACCATCAGCAGAATCATGGGATGTGGGAAGGGTAGGGGAGAGGCATTACATATGCAAGGTAGTACAATAGAACACGACATTCTGGCCAGTGGTCAAAGCTATATTGCTTCTCTTGCTAGTAAATTAGTGCCCGTTCTTCTTTTTTTATTTTATTATTTGTTTGGTTTATTATGGAAAAATCTTTGATTCTGATCCCCAAGTGCCATGTGCAATTTTTTTTTTTTCCAAAACAGGAATGCAAAGGACAGAATTAATTTGAGCTCCTGTTCTTTACTAACATAATGCATCTTCTTCAAGGAGCTCTTTGGATACTAAATCTGTGTGTCTTACTTGCTAACTTACCAAAAAGGATGAAGTAATTTGCCTGGAGTACAGTGGGTGAGGGTTAAAGCAAAGGATTTCCTGTGTCTTTGAACTCTAGATCATTTTAATACTTCCAGCCTGAAATCCTGAGATTACAAGTGGAGCTTTCCAGGTCTGTATGAGATGATTTTCTGTCTCGCTAAACTGCTGCGCGGCTGAACTGATAAGATTTAGGGGACGCCAAAGCTTATAGAAGACAAGGACTGTGCTCTTGGACCTAGAGAGCCAAGCCTGCTTGCTGTAAGTCCTAGCCTAGCAGGAGGACAGTTTGCAAATCAAATTGGCTCATGCCCTTGTTGACCCTGATATTGTGATGATATCTACAGCATGAAATTTCTCTTATGAACAAGAATAGATATCATACAGTATGGTAAATCCCATATTTTCCTGGAAGGGAAAGGAGATAATCATGATTGCCTCTGTTCTTGTGTTTCTCTCCTCGTATAGGAAGAACAGCTCTTTGATGTCTTTTCAATTTGAATCAATAAATGAGAGTTATTGAAAATATAAAAAGTTAAAGAGAATTTTATTGGTTTAAAAAAAAAATATATATCTTATGTCCCTCCTGTATTTCTTTATATATGTGACCTTTGCTCCTCTGCTTTTACCTTGATCTTCAAACCTTTCTGCCTCCTTTGTGCTTTTGTAAAGTTCCAAACAATCCTGCTGGTCTAAAATGGACCTGGTTTCATGTAGTCTGAGCCTTGTAATTAGGACTCTGAATGCTTTCCTTTTAGAGTAAGTGAATCAAATTTGACCCAGATTGGCCACAATCAGACATTTCTATCTTCTAGAAGTTGTCCAGAGAACAGTGTTAAATGGCCCCCATTTCTTTCCTGATGGAGACTGTCTCAGCACAGAAATGTCTGATGTTATATTTTGCTCTTTGTTTGGCAGTTTCAATAGAAATACCCGTTCCAGAAAGAACTGGAGACTGGACTACCTTAGCAGCAGTGATCCACTTATCTATGGAATCCACGGTTAGCCCAGGGCTTTCCAGAAGAGATAGTTTAGGGGCTTTGCTCGGATGTACTGAAGACTTAGGTGTCCATGTGGTATCTTGAATTCAAGGGCAGAGCACCTGATATTCAACACTGGCAGACTTGGTTTCTTTATGCAATGAAGAGAAATGGGAGCTGGATTCAGGCTGCCCTCTACAGCTATATAATATGAGTGTTTAGTGTGAATTGGAGAGTTTACCATGGCCGTGCAGCATCGGGGCTCCCTAGGCAGTCATGGGGATCCCTAGGCAGTCAGCAGAGACAGTGATCAGGAAGGTCAAAATAAAGCAATTGCTTTGCCCCTGGAAGTCCAGGCTGTCACGGAGCTGCATGTCACATAGTCTGCATCACCCTGAAATGGGGTCTGCCTCTTGCCAGTGACTGAGGGTGCAGGTACTTGCTCTGATTCAGGTTCTGATGCACCCTGGCTGCTGCTGTGCTTGGCATCAGGGGCCTCTTGCCAGAGGTACAACTCGTGCCCTGCATCCCTCTCAGTGGAGGGTGTGTTTACTGAAGGTCATCCTTGTCCTTCAGTGTAGGCTTAGCTTAAGTTAATAACTTTGACCACTGGGCCATCTCCACAAAGTATCTCAACTGTGTGCTCTGGATAACCCTGCCAGGCCAGGAAACTGCATCTAAGTGATATCACACCAAACGTTGGGCAACCCTAAATCATTGCATTGAGAAAAAGAAAAAGTGTCACTTTTCCTCAGAAGTTATTACTACAATTCACCATTAATTGCATGTTCACAGAGTCCAAGTCCCTTCCTCAATGTCTTTGCAATCTCAATATTAGTGACATTAACAGAAGCCAGCAGTGGAAGTATTTCCTTTAAAGCAGCCTCAAATCCACCTCTTTCACTTCATACACAAACGTTGTTATCGCTCACGTTTGTGTACAATAGCCAAGTATGACAGAGCAGGGAGCTGCGGATGAAATTCTTTGCCTGGTGTCACTCACTGGAGACCTTGAATTTATCTCTTTTCATGCTTCCTGATTTATCAAGATAAAGTTGACATCAGCTGTTGAAAATGGCTCAAAACTGCTGTTCTTTGACAAAAAGTGAGTCATTCATGGTTAAGAAGAATACGATTATCTTTTCAAATTCTTTCTCCAAACAATAAACAAGCAGAGCAGCAATACTGATTTTTCTGTTCTGTGTTCTTGCCCTCTGTTCTTTGCTTTATTTTACCCTGCACAGCTCGGGGCTGATCAGGGAATACATCAAGCATTCACAACTCTTACAGAAGTCTGTGCAATTTGTGTAAATCCAGTGTGTCTTCAGCTTTGCTCCTGTTAAAGAACTTCGATAAGATGTGCAGAAAATATCTTGTCTTTGCATAAGCCCCAGCTGAAGCTTTTCACTCACCACTTGAGATGAGCCTTTAACAACTGTACTTCATGTTATGGATGCTTGTCTTCATGCAGTAAGTTCGGGTTTGGGTTCTGTGTTTACCACAGACATGCTATAAGCAACCACACTTCAGTACTATTGTGAACTCTGGTCCGCAGGGTGATAGAATCATAGAATTGCCTAGGTTGGAAGGGACCTTTCAGATCATCGAGTCCAACCATCAACTTAACTCTAACAAAACCCATCACTAAACCGTATCTCTACACACTATGTCTATCCGTCTTTTAAATACCTGCAGGGATGGTGCCTCACCCACTTCCCTGGGCAGCCTGTTCCAATGCTTAATACCCCTTTCAGTGTAAAATTTTTTCCTAATATCCAGTCTAAACCTCCCCTGGAACAGTTAAAGCTTCAGTAAAAAAGAGTGTGAGTTTGGTTACATCCCAGCCTTGCAAGGTTATAAATATTGCTCTGCACATTTTGGGGTGGGCTTTTATTACTCATTCTTTTCAGTGGTGTTCACAATATGCCTAAGTTCACAACAGGATAAAACATGCCATGAAAGGCCCAAACACAAGACAGAGCAAATTTAAAAGGTCTCTTTTTCAGATGTATGGGGAGCTAAGCCGTAGGCATTTTTCAGCATATTCCAGCAGCTATGTTAAATAAGATTATATCTACTCTGGTGAAGCCGTTTTCCCACCAAATTCAGTAGACGTTTTTGTAGCTTCCCTGGACTATGCTTAGAAAGTTGGTATCAGTTTTACAAATAGCAATGATTTCAGATGGAATATTTATGCCTGCAACAAAGAATCTGACTTCATTAATGATGAACAAAAACCTTTTTCTTCCATGGTAAAACAGTAGAATAACTTAAATGAAATATCTGGGGCTGGTTTATACTTTCTGACATATTAAAATAAAGTTAAAATTCCTCAATTTTGAGTCTGCTGAACTTTCAGTTGGCTTCAGAATGATTTGCTTAGTCTGTATGTTGAGAGGGTTCATGAACAAACAGGCTTCGAATGCCTTTTTTAAGTTCAGCGCTTTTTTGTGTAGCTGAATTTATTTATTTTTTAAATTTTTTAGGAATTTAAACTACCTTCAAAAATTCTATTTTTGAGTAAATAAATTGCCCACTTAAAAAGTTTAGGTAGCTTTGTGTTAGCTGGTCTAATGCATTCACCACCATGAGTTTTTTTGAATCACATCCAGCATTTTTTAATGGGTGATAGACCAAGCCCTAAAGTTTGAATGCAAACCCACGCCTTATGTCTTTGAAGGTTCTTATCTGGATGAGATTTGGTGTTACTACCATCAAAACCTACTGTGAAATGAAGCTGTTACTGAACGTGGAGATCAATTGAGCATCTCAATGTATTTTCAATGTTACATCAGTATGAACAGAATTAAGCCAAAATTGGCTTTTCTGGTATCTGTCAGTTATAAATAAAACTTGTAGCAGGAAAATCCCTATTGTGTACTGCATCAATCGATAAGTCAATAAACTGAATTTGCAAGAGACTCCGTGTATAAAAAGATCAATGTCTCCTTGTGTTCTTACCAGCTTCTCTTGGCAAGACACTCTTAGTACTTAAATGCCTTTAACCTTCACTATAAACCTTATATTTTCTCTGACGTGATGTATATGGGATGAAGATATTTAAAATAGATACGGTAGGATCTCAAGATTTACTCTTTTAATTGCCTTGTACGATGAGTAAAAGGGAAGGAGAAGGATCAAATTTGACTACAAAGATAAAATATCTCTGGGCAAAATTGCTAGCTGGAAAACTGTCGTGTCTTTAATCAGCTTACTCATTTAAGACGGATACAAATTAAAAAAAAATTATGAACACTTAACCTTTGCTCTCCAAGCTGACAGACTCTGCCTCTTGCAAAGTCTACAGAGAGAGGTAGGTTGGACATCCAGGTTAGTCCAGTGTGTTATGGCAACTGGATATCTTCGTGGGTGGTGCAGGAGGTCCAGGGATGACAGCCATGGACAGCAGGGAGCGTGGATCACTAAGCATCAGTCTTAGATGAGTTCTAAGTGCTTAATTCCACCTCTGTATTTTGTATTTACTGAACATCTCATATGTAGCTCCTTTAGGCACCGCCCCCACCTTTGCTACCCATCTGTAGAAGACATACAGATATCATTATTATAGGCTCTCCTTCAAATACCAGCTAGGATAAAGTTGCCAAAACCCATGTCTAATTGCCACCAGACTCTGGGTTCCTCCACCTTATATTTGGGCAACAACTCTGCAGACAATATCAAAATTCGAGTCATATTGCAGATCTATGTAGCCCAGCATCCTTCTCTGATGATAACTAATGCTGGGAAAACTATACAGAATGAACAGACGTTTCATATGTCCTCCAAGACCTCGCCAGCTTTCTGAAATTTGAGACTCAAGTATTTCCTGAACCAAGGTGTTTAAGTGCTTCCAGTGGGTTCCTCTTTTATTACCCATACAACCATATTGCGTGGAAATAGTGTCTAAAGTCTGGAGACTGCACCTGTCTCTTCGCTAGCCATCAGGGGCAGCCTGCGGGTCATTCGCATAGGCAATTTATTTAAAAGCGCCTACCCATACAACTCCCGCTGAAACCAATGGCTGTGTCCACGGTACCTGGAGTAGTGATCTGCGCCCCCCCACTCCTCCTGCATACGGAGCTGCCGTGAAGACGGCCTGCCTGACAGCACGGCACACGTTTGGGGATACGGGACCTGTTGGATGTTTGAGTTCATTGCTGTGTTCTGGCGCGCAGGAAGCCAGCTTTGCAAACTCTCAGCTTTGGTTTTCCACGTTTTCTTGTGGCAGCCGTTAACACACAGATCTAGAAATATTGCTGAAAACTAGGTTCCTAAATGCCTCATCCTAAATCTACCCTCTGCAAAGTTTAAAAGATGATTTTGCCTTTTCTACTTGCAGTGCTATGGATAGATGTAATACTATTGCTAAGGCACACAGCTATTATAATGACAGGAGAAGACAGAATGGAAATCCTAGATCCAAAACCAAATTAAAGAGATACCAGGTTGAATCCCAGCAGCATTATGGATGCATTTGTGGCACTAATTGATTTAGCTCCTTAAAGGAGCTGAACTGTTTTACTGTCTCATTTACAGCCAATTTGAGAGCTTCTTCATAATTCTTTGTACAATGCAGAAAAACCTCATGATTCTCGGCAGCTTTCAAAAAAAAAAAAAGAAACCCCTCTTGTGTTTGTGTTTTCCTTTCCTCACAGGTTGGTCTGGACATGCAGTTCATCAATTCTAGCACTCCTGGAGTTAAAATGTTGACAGTTTGTATACAGTGTTTTCCTGTTAACAAATAAAGTTTTATAAAAATGAACACAATTCCCTTGAGTCTGTCATCCCAGTGTCTGGTTCCTTGCCTCTGCATCATAAAATATTACAGTTTGGTCATTACGGCTGTCTCTTACTAGTCTATTTTTGTGCAGGTTGTCTGGGGACATCCCCAAGTCTTTGATTTCTGTTACCCAATTTAGCCCCGGCTTCACCAGTGAAAATTCTAAGGGTCAGCGAAGGATTTTTTTTACACTTAGCAGCTTGTGACATAACTTACAATTTTCATCAAGCCTAATTCAGAAGGAAATGCAAAATAAGCCAGTTACCAAACTTCTTCCATCTCTGAAGGTCTCCCATTTCACAGGAAGAGAAGGGTCTAACGTGCATAAAACTGGATTTGGAGACTTTGAAAACATATCCAGAGTAGCAGTGATTCCCAGCAGACAGGTTATCTCACTACAGGACAGCCAAAACTACACGGTTTTGTAAGTAATTTACAGCTCACTCTGCTTTGGAAAGCTCTGTAGTCCTTTATGACTGAGACTTTTAAGTATTCAACACAGAATATATTCAGTCAGTTTTGTAACCGCATGCTCAGAATATGGCCTCCCTCAGATCTATGGAAACAAACTAGCTTGTGGGAAATAATAATTAAATATTGGCTCAAACAAACATTTAATGTGAAATAACGAAACACTGGTTGTTAATATTTAATGCAAGGACATGTAGTTTTGGCAAGTGTCAGCAAAACCATGAGAAGGCACAGAGCTACCAAGGAGCAAATTCATTTAGCTAAATTTAGAACCGCCTCGAAATGACAGAAACTCCCAGTAACTTCAATAGAGCCAAGATTTCATGCAGAGTCCCTAAATTTAGTACAGAACTTGAAACATTCATAATTAGCAAAATGGGAGTTCTGAAATGGTGGGAAAGGCTTTATTTATTTGCCCACTAACTCTTATTCCACTGTAATTTGAACAATCATTCATTAGAGGAATGGTTCATCTCTTTCCCAAGTTATTTGCTTAAATCTTGAGAAGATTTTTGAGGGAAGATTCCCCAGTCTTGTGTTGCTGATGGGATTTTAGCGTGCTTCTTGAATCAATCAATGGTAAGCTTCCTTCAAAAATCTGTTTTGATTTTCAAACAGCTGACGATAGCCTGTTCCTTGCACCAAAGTTGAAAAAAAGACATACATCCTTTGTCAGTGTGAGAAAAATGTAGATCTACATTTTCATTCATTCATGTCTGGCTTCCACCCAAACACCAGAAGGGATTTCTTGCTTCCTCCATCAATTGTAAACCGGAATGAGCTTGTATATTCTTCCTCTTGAAAAGGCAGCTGTTGGGCAAATGGTTTCACAAAAAATAATGCTTGTGCATACTCTGCAGTCAGCTTAATCTGTACGTCCACAATCTGTGAATTGTGCAGAACTGGATCTCTATTAGCTGACCTCTTGCAGGCAGAACTGTTAGCTTCAATTAAGAAAGCACAAACACAAACACTAAACCTGCTGACTGGCCTGTATGCAATTTCACTTTCTTTGGGGCTTTTTGTGGGGGAACGAATTCAATATGTAGGCTGTGAATGGGTCAGCGAATCTTTGTATTTTCGGGGTCAAGACAAGTCATATCAAAGACTGACTGGGTAACTGTGGTAAGTTTGATAAGCTTTTCCTGGAACTTATTTCATTAACAAAGCTTTATTAGGAAATTTTGTGACTCTAATAGCAAGTACATAAAATGTCCTCCCACCTACTCTAAACCTTATGCAGCCATGTAAACCTTGAGACTGCTCAAATGAAGGGTAAGCTTGCTTACTTTGTAGATAGTGGTCTTTAATAGTAGGTATGTGGTCTTCACATATGGCTATCAGCGTTGCATACACAGCGTGCATACTTGCTGCTCTTACCACTGGTGGGACGTGAGCTGAGACATTGGTGGCTGAGAACGTGTATGGAACACTCAAGTTAACTTGCATCTCATACTCAAACAAGTCTCTAATCTTGATATTTGTCACCCATGAGAATATACAAAGTGAAGAACAAACTCACTGGCTTGAACCAAAAGATTGCCAGAGAGCTATGTCTCCAGCAGCACCCAGTAAAGAAAACCTTGAAGAAAATGTGTAAGAAACAGGCATGACTGGCTGGTACTTCTTTTTTTATACCTTCCTGACTATTGCTCCTTAGTTTATTCTCTTTCCCTATCATAAATTCTCCATTTCCAGACAAGAGCTGTTTGGAGATCTCTGAAGCAGAAAGTTGCATCTGGACTACAGCATATTCATTCTTCAGCAATCTGTTGACTTTCTGAGTGCATTGATATTTTAGTCTCCCCAACACCCTGTGGCAGAATTCCACTGTTAGCTATGTGCCACGTGAAAGAGAACTAATTTATATCTGCGGCATGCTGCTTGATAAAATCAACATTTTCTGAAAACCTGAAGCACTTGGAAAAAGTAAATCTCATACTCGTTCTCTGTAACAAAGAAGGCGTCTTTCCAGGGAGATACCGATTGCCTACTGGCATATAAATTGAAGGTGTATTGTACCATCCTCTTTCTAATTTAATGCCTGGCTTCCTCTAGGATACATCTAATTTGGGGATATCGTGTGCTAGCAAAATAGAGATTCATACAGAACTGTCTCATAAGTAACCCACTGTTCCCTCCATCTCTGGTCACTACACCTGCCTACTTTGCCAGAGTGTTCGGAAGCTGCTGAATGGTTGTTTCTTTTGCCATGGTAAACTGAGAAGAGGAACCTCTGGCAAGGACTGCCACATGCTGACTGGGAAAATGAGGCTTTCAGAAGTTCCCTTTGTCCTTCGCTCACCACCCACCCACCCCACTTTCCAGAGCACAGCAAGCATTTCTATTTTTTTTTTGGTAAAGTGATAAGGCAGGTTTTTGTCATCCTATCCTTCTCCATATGCTTCTTTTAGCAGAAAAATAATCCAGCAGCAGCAAGAAAGCTATGTCTGCATGAGTGAACTCCTTTCAGCAACCTGGCTGAGAGGACCTTTTCCCTTCTTCCCCAAATCTATTTATCCAATTTTCTTAAGCAGAGGTTGGATAAGTTTATTTGTCTTCAGGGAGAGTCAAAAACCTTCAGTGTTTAGCAACCTTAAAGCTTGCTAATGAGTGATTCAGTTTTCTAATTATAGTTTCTATGCATTAAACACAAAAAGGCATACTTTTTTTGCTGCTCCTTTTTTTCTAAAGAAACAGTTCCTGTAGTCACCTTAGCATAGTTGCTCAAAAACAAATGCAGGGTGTCACTAGTTGCTTTTAACAGCCTTGGGGGTTTTTTTTATGGCATAACTCGTATGTGGGTGTTGAATATCTCTGAAAGCATGTGAGAAGTGCCATTACAATACTGTTATTCAAGGCCAGAGTCACAGCAAGACAGCAAGCACCCCAGGCAGAGTCTCAGTTTAATTTCCCAGCTCGGACGGGTCTGTGGCCCTGCACAGGCTGGGCCTTATGCAGGATGATTCAGCAGTGCCTCCCATTTCAGGTGACTGGAAAGAGCCAGATTCGATGGTAGCATCTCTGTTCTATCTGTCCTTAGAAGCCTCCAACACTCCTAGGATGCTTGGAGAGGGGGTCAAGCTGGACATGATTTTAGGTCCAGCTTTTCCTCTTCTACAAACTCTGAGTGGATGCCAAAGAAGCTGTGCCTTGTCCTTGTGGTTTGTGGCTTCCTGCTGTGATGTGTCCAAGCACTTAGCTGCCTTCTGACCCAACAGCAAGGCAGGGAAAGGGCAGAGTCTATGTTTACGATGCAGACTGTGATTTCCTGGCTGTGCAGCTCTCTCTGCCCGTGGCCAAGCTACGGAGTTCAGGGACTGTATGAGCCCAATATGCAGCTGAAAATGTAGAGGAAGCAGTTACCCATGGATAACTTTTCGTGAGTGAAAGACATCACCACTTGACCTGTAAAAAAAAGGGGAACAGGTTTTTTAGTCAGGGTTTTTGCAAGCCTTATATCACTTTTGCTGCAAGTAGGGTTTCTGTGAGACACTGTGAAGACCATCAGGACTAGTCATGGAGACACAGAGAAATTTGACTGTGTTTTTTAGGAAGCATCTGCCTACCTCACCCAAGATCCAAGAACACCTTCTCATATAGTTCAGGGCTACTGGTGAGCCTCAGAAGTGCCTTCTCAGGAAGTAATATGTATGTTGGCACAATCCCCCACCGAGCTGAAAGGGACACATTATTAATTGGGAATGGTCCCTAGCACATCCTGACCCCTGAATCGTCCGCAGCTGTTATCTTCAGGACTGCTGTTCCTGCAGACCAAACCTGTATTGGGCAGTTGCAGGGTGGGCAAGCCCCAGGCTTTTGCTTGTTCCCCAACTTTTTTTAATCAGATTCTCCAAAAGCGGGTGATACAATTCTGAAAGGAGCTGACAGGCACTTCTTAGATACTAGATACTAGCAAACTTGATTTAGACCGTACCATGCATGTACAGGTCTAAATTCCAAACGCTGTTCTGCTTTGACTCAAAACTGGCAACATGTTTCAGACCTTGCACTTCTCTGGGCTCTCAGTTCTTATCTGATGAAGAACCTGATATACCTGCAAGTGCTGGTGCTCCTATTCTTGCAGATAGGTGGTAGATGCATCACATATCATGGCATCTTGTTGCCTCTCCACAGTTACTGTATACTTTGCCACCACATCAGTGTCCTGTTGCAGAGCAGGGTATTTCATCGGGGGATGCACCTGGAATTCCCACCTCTGTGAATGCAGAGCTCTGGGAATGAGTCTGGCAGACTCCTAAAACGTGTCACATTTCCCCACATAAGGAGTTACGTATCACAAGGGATTACATTGCGGTGATGGGTGCCTCAGATATGCTTGCAAGGGTTAAAGATCCAGTTGCACCAGCAGGGAAGGGTGCACACAGTCTCTAAAGCTAGCCCTGCTTGCTTCGTTTAAGGAAGGAACGGCACAAATTTGCCTGCTGCAGACCTGTGAACTTGGGTTACTTGGAGATCCCTCAGTGTCTTGGTACATTTTGGAGCAATTGGAAATCTTTCAGAACAAAGTATGTGATGAGGATAAGCATTTAGAAACACAGATGTGTACCCTACATTCCTAAGACTCCAGCTGGCAAACTCAGCAGCTGCTGTCTTCCTCTCTGTTCCTTATGCTCTTGTGAATCCAGCCTGTGATTTCGGCCCCGTTTCCTGGTGCCCCCAGAGGACTAGCTCCACAGCTAGTCTGGACTAAAAAGACCCTTCCAACACATGCACTCCTTCTCAGACCAGGGACCAGCAACTTCCTTGATTTACAGAATAATTCCTCTTTTCATTGCCAAACAATGCTTTCAGTACCATGGAATATTTCATATGCTTCCACTTGCGAAAAAACCCCACCCCTCCGGCTGTCTTTTTTTCTGGAACATATTTGGCAAAATGTCCTCTGAAGTCCTCAATAATCTCCAGGCCTGAAGGAAACACATAAATGCAGTGGCATTGTTCCTTTCCCTGGGAGTGGAAAATGTTCTGCTGCTACCCATATATCGCCCAGGAGCTCATTGCACTGTGAGGTATGCTTAGACCTTGCCAAGGATGGGGAGCAGATGAACAGATTAACTACTTTGTTTGGTCCTTGCTGAAACTTTCGGGATAATTGCTCTTCTCTCAAATAAAATTTTTTCATGCATAGTTTCTTTTTCTTGCTCATTATGCCTGAAAGGTTGTAACAGAAAAGTTTTGAAGGTATTTAGACAGCTATGCTCTTCATGCAGAGCTGACAGTAGAATTCAGTTTTACCAAGCCTGAACAGTGGAGATAATTGTTTTTTCCCCAGCCCTTAGTAGGAACTGCATTTTGGATAAAACCTTAATTGGCTAATAATTTCTTGGACATATGGGGTTTTTTTTTGAGGCTCCAGAAGATCCATTTCCAGTCTTTGTATACCTAGACAGTTTCTCTAAAATTCAGCTTTATCCAAGCAACTTGCGACTTTCCAGTTCTGAGGTTCTGCTGCTGGCCTATAATTATTCTTTGGCTGAGGTTACACTTGAAGGTCACTGGGAAACAGTTCCTCATGTGCATTGCAAATGCATGCCTATTAGGTAGTGTTAACTAGTAATCATTACATTGGCTCTTTTCTAGTTCTGATGGCTGCATGTCACACAATCACAGAATAGTTGAGGTTGGCAGGGAGCTCTAGAGGTCATCTGGTCCAACACACCCTGCTTAAGCAGGGCCACCTACAGCCAGTTGCCTGGGACTAGTCCGGATGGCTTTTGAATATCTCCAAGGATGGAGACTCCATAACTTTTTTGGCAACCTGTGCCAGTGCTCAGTCACCCTCACAGTCATAAAGTGTTTCCTGGTGTTCAGATGGATCCTCCTGTGTTTCACTTTGTGCCCATTGCTTCCTGACTTCTTAGTTATTCTGACTGCAATTCAAACTGTCAAGCTCCTTTTGTGAAGCCTCAGAATGTTTTTGTCCTTCGTTTCTGAGAGACTCCCTGCAATCTTCCATAGCTCTCCTTAAACAGTTCTCCTTGTGGTTGAAGCTTCTCTAAAGTAATTCTGAAGATGAAGAGTTTGTGGATTCACAGCTTCCATTCCATTTAAGGGCTAACATGTCACTTTCACCTTTCAATCAGGAGATTGGACTTCGTTCTTCTAACAAATATTTATGCCCAAAATGGAGCTCAAAGCATACATTAAAACATGAGATTTCTTGACTAGCAGTCGCTTTAAAAGTTGGAGTGGAAATAACAGCTATTACTGTTCCTATTTAAGAAGCCTTAGCGCTGCTCGCCTTTGCATTTGGTGCTCCAAGCACTAGATGTGCTTTTGTGCCCTGCTGAGCCCTGCTGTGCCCCACTGAACCCCCTGCAGCTACTGTGCACTCCTCGGGGTTTGAAGATGCTATGAGAAACAGCAAGATAAGAAGACACCTAACGTAGGGTCCATCTATAGGGTCAGAATTACCCATTCATTTTCAATATTCAGACCTGAATCACGAGTTTGTATACTTGTTTGTAAGCACCTACCTGTGCAAATGCCAAATCAGCGCAAGTAATCATTCGGGGGATGTAACAGGTTAATTTATTCCTCTGCATGTTTTATTTTGTTCCAGTTTAAAACCTAACATTATTCTCTTGCATTAAAACCATTATCAGATTTCTGGAGTTAATGAGCCAGAGAGACTAGAACGCAGCAAATTTTCTTCCACTGAGTTGGAAAAATGTAGTCATTAAAAGAAAAGGCATCACTTGTTATTCCATGGGTCTAAAAGGTTATTTATTTATTTATTTATTTATTTATGGGAACAAGTGAGGGGAATGGCAATGGCAGATAATTAGACCTGGAATGACATATCTCAGAAGGAATTGAACAAAGTTTAGAGGTTTGTGTTATTTGAAACATTGGCCGATGTAAATATCTCTGCTTTTAACATTTCCTCCAGCTCCAAAAGGGGGTGAATGCTGAGTAAAGCATCAGGCCCTATCAGCAAGGTACAGGCTGCGATGCCAGATGCAGTTTGGTGTCTGTTACTTCTCTTTGCAACGCCACAGCTCTGTCACTGCCTGCCTGGAACTGCTCAGCATCACCAGGGATTCGGGGGGAAACCTCTTCAGGCTGCTACACGGAGAAGGTACTGCTGGAATCATAGAATCATAGAATCATAGGGTTGGAAGGGACCTCTGGAGATCATCTAGTCCAACCCCCCTGCCAGAGCAGGGCCACCTTAGAGCAGGTTGCACAGGAACGCGTCCAGGCGGGTTTTGAATGTCTCCAGAGATGGAGACTCCACCACCTCTCTGGGCAGCCTGTTCCAGTGCTCTGCCACCCTCAAAGTAAAGAAGTTCCTCCTCGTGTTTAGGTGGAACTTCCTATGCTCAAGTTTGT
>VYZM01017369.1:0-119488 GCA_013398915.1 Dromas ardeola | reverse complement strand
CATCTTTCCAGGGATGGAAGTGAGGCTGACCGGCCTGTAGTTCCCCGGGTCCTCCTTCTTGCCCTTTTTGAAGACTGGAGTGACATTGGCTTTCCTCCAATCTTCAGGCACCTCGCCTGTTCTCCAGGACCTTTCAAAGATGGTGGAGAGCGGCTCAGCAATGACTTCCGCCAGCTCCCTCAGCACTCTTGGGTGCATCCCATCAGGGCCCATAGACTTGTGAATATCTAATTGACCTAACTGGTCTCTCACTTGATCCTCCTCAACCCAGGGAAAGTCTTCCTCTTGCCCCGTTACTTTCTCCAAGGCCTGGGACTCCTGAGGGCTCGGCCGGGTAGTAAAGACTGACGCAAAGAAGGCATTCAATAACTCCGCCTTCTCTGCATCCTTCGTCACCATGGCTCCTGTCTCATTCAACAGAATGGGGCATACGGCTTCCTCTGCAGCTGCTCAGTGGTAGGCAAATAGTTAGCACGCATCTATGGACATGTGTGCAGGTGTAGATACATCCTAAACAAACCCATTTACCCACAGCAAGGAATATTTAATAAGTTAACAACTAAATAGTATATCCTGATGACAAAACAGGCATCAGCAGTGGAACAGACTAAAGACACTAACCTTTTCAACTCTATATCCGGTGATTACTCTCAAGGTAAAGCTATTCTTTTCAGTTGTTGCATTAGTTACTTGAATTCATGATACCTGAAAACGCTGCAGAAATTTCTGGAAGGATGCAGAGCGTGCCAACACTGTCGCCAGCAGTGTGGCGCTGAAATGCCCGAGCTTTTCCTCATAAAAAATCCTCACTGTGGTCAAAGGACTGGGTTAAAAGCAGGTCTCTTGACAGCAGGCCTTTCCTTGCCATTTGGGGATGGGAAAGATGGGTGAACCTGCACCCCGGGGGACAACCTGTGACCCCCACTGGCTTTGCTGCCCCACAGGTCCTGCAGGCAAGTGTGGGCATCTGCCATACAGGAGGTTGTCTTCACTGTGGAAGTCACTCTGGTTGTCCACACTTGAAGGTAAGTCCGAATGAAGGAGTATCTCCCTCGCTTGTTTAAGCATGGAGAAATAAGTATTTAAACTACTTAAATGCGACTTGATTTGTATCTTTTTTTAGATTTCCAAAGATTTAGATTCTAAATGATAAAATGAAACCAAAACCCACAAAGATTTGTTTAAAAAGGGTATGGTTAGCTGTGGAAATGTTGCTTTTAAACTCCCAAATACTAAAACTTTAAAAAGCACCAAAAAAAATTACATTTTATATGAAAATGGCATGAACTTCTCTGGGTCATTCTGTCCACTTGTCAACACCAGACTATAAAAACACTGCCCAAAATGAAAAATTACTTGAAAAATTTCAACTGTAATTGAAGAACCATTTTAATTGAACAGATGTTGACTAGATCTAATACACTCTTCACAGAGTAAGTTCCTGAAATGAAGAAAGCCCCGTTAATTTAGAGAGATGAGATCCATTTTGTTCAACTAAGCACATCTCAGAGAGCAGAAGGATAAAAAGATTGAAAGCCTTACCTCCACAAGGCCTAACATCCAAAACAATTTTTTTTAACAGTTTGTTAATCAAAACAGATATAATTTCTGTACATCTCTCCTTAGAAAGTAATACTGCTGAGCTCATTATGCCTTCTCTCACATCAAAGATATGAAGAAATCAACTCTGTTTGCGCCTTTTTCTGCTGCAGGGAGTCTTAGCTGGACAGCTGGGATTCAGTAGTGTTTTATTCATTTTAATACCTTACTCTTTAAAAATTAAAGGCATTTTAGTGGATCTGCTGTTCCCAGAACATTGTGGGAAACAGGAAACACACATTGTAGCTATCTCTACAAAAGTCTTCTATTCAAAAGGCTTTTAGCATCAGGAAGCTTAATTTCCTTGAACTCGCTCATAGCTAAAATAACCTCAAAAAATAAGACCTTGCCCTCTGATTTACAGGAACAGCACCTGAACTTGTATTTGCATTTGCAAGAATGTAAAGAATTAATTTACTCATGGGTTTTCTGTCAGGCATAAACTCCACCTTTGTGAGACCAGATTTCATCTAGTTGTATGAATGCATGAACTAAATGGTTCCTTAAAGCATTTAAAAAGCAAATGCCCATACTAAACTTTAAAGAAGATGTCTCAAACCCAACGCAAAAGAGTAGTTTTCATTCATTCCTAACACTAATATTAAGGAAAGACATACAATACAATATTCTTGGTGTGCAGTATATGTATTCATAAGACAAAATGTTTCTCTTTTTTCTCTTTGTAGAGAAACAAGTGCTCTGCAAGCCACTTAAAAAAATATCCTAAATTGTCTTCAAATAGCTAGATACAATCTACTGTGTCAGTAATTAATGCCCACAAATGATTACAAGGATAAAGTATTTTTACTACAGTGGCTTGCATCTAGTAAATAAAAAATAAGATGTCAACATGTAAAAAAAATGTGATTTTGAGACATTGGGAAAATGCAATTATACCATGCATGCATTCTTCCTTTTGTGTACATCAACGAACATATCTACTCCCTGTCATTTTTCATTATCTCCTAAATTAATCCCAGAAAATCTCACTGTATTCAATCTGTTGGTCATGGTTGTCCAGGTAGAAGCAGAGTTTTGTCATATTCTTCACCAATTTCGTGATTCTACTTTAACAGCCAGACCAGCCTTCAAGGACAGTAATCAGACCAAACATTAGACCAACTAAACCTTAGACCAAATAATAAAATACAACTTATTTTAATGTTAGTAAGACAACATCCACATAACTAACAGTCCAAGATATCAAGATGATAAATTTTGTGTACCAAGTTCCAAAGATAAGGGGCACCTGTGGAGCTCAGTGGGGTTTGTTACCCTCTTACACAACTAAACTAGAGGTAGCTTGACCTATGCTATTAGCTGGTCAACTCAGATGGTGATTCCTGTTTTCTTCAATATGATAACACATCCATTCTGTAGACTAGCCATCAATGTATACTTTTAGGTAAGCTTCCTTCCTGTAGACTATCCATCTGGGTATATTTTTCAGCCTGCAGACTGACATTCATTCTAGGCATGGTACTTTGCTGATGTGTTTCCAAATGTGGTTCAAGATAGCCTTACTGTATTCTTGGTCACTCATATATTTTTACTTTAGGGTTCCCAGATTTCTCAGGGTCCCTCAAATTTAAATTATGTAGCAATAGTAAAAAGCGTGCATCTATATGTGCATGTGTTTATAGGCAATAATTTTATATCTATGTATAACACCTTTTTAACTACATGCTTTTAACATATTAACACCTATCTAATTCTGACAATGTTAATGGCGGTTATCAAACTTCTTTACTGAATTCTCTTGAGGTTACAACATACCACAGTCCTTTGCCTAAGCTTACTGCCAGATTTGCTGGATCAGAAAAGTGAAAGGACTACAATGGCTGACCACTGATAAGGTCATGCCTTTTTTAACTTCAGTGCCAGTATCAGTGCCCAAGAGAAAGGATGAAGAAGAGTGTTTGGGAAGGAAAGCCATCTTGCTCTAATGCATGAAAACAAGGCATTACTTTGCATGTATCTTGGAAACGAGGCAATTTTGATAGGAGCAGAGTTAGGAAAAGGGAGACAATGGATTAGGAGATTCAAGGGGTTCTTTGTAAAAAAACACCACTACTTGGATGGAAATGCACTGCTTTGCCACTTGGCTGTCTTGAGACAAAGCCGGATTTTTGTGATCTGATATGGCACTTGTGCCACTTTGTTTATTAATTGCCATTGTTAATTGTCATATAAACTAACACTGGACCGTTGTTTATTAACCAGTAATTTTTACAAACAAGTGTACAAGTCTGGCCTGCATTCACAGTTGGTGGATGCCTTGTCTATTTAGTTAGTGGATTTGAATGTCGAAGAAGAATTTGAATGTCTGAAAAGACTGGGAGCATTTTCTACACGCCTTTTTTTGGTTATGGTGTACTTGTGTGAGTGGGCACAGAAAGGTGCCAGGGCACCGGTGATTCAGCCCTCTCATTAAATTCTTAGTTATGCCTAGGCATGGGCAATTGCTTCCACTTTGGAAGGAAGTGGAGGATTGAGTCTCTGGCAATGGATTTCAGTTTCAAGCCTGAGGAATATGAAGAATTCATGAAGGAGAAACACATTGAGTACAGGGATTCTTTCATTTATTATCCTCAGGCCTGTGGGGAAATAAAACATTTTAATTGTGTCTGAAAATTTGTTTGCAAACTGCTGACCCAGAAGAATAGCCCTGGCAGTAATTTGTTATAGGCTCCTCGGTGAACTACTGCATGAGCTGACATATGTCGGAACGGCCTAGACGTCTTCTGCTGCTGGGAGGACAATGCAGTTAGTTGCTGACATTCTCTGAAAAATAAAATCTGATACAAAGCTGTTGCAATATTCAGCACTGGAATCTATAAGAAATATAATATGATGATATGGCAAGAAGCAGACAGCACAGGGCATTCCTTTGAGTGAGGCTGCAGGACTTTGGGATCGGTGTGCTTTGTTATCCAGAACAATTATTTCAAACTGCGGATTCATGTAAGAGAAATCCCCAGGAGAAGCGTGGTGAAGGCAGCTTTACGGCTGCTGTGTGCTGATGGAGCAGGGAAAAATCTCCTGGCCCTGGAATCATAATTCTAGATAGGTGAAATTTTTGTGTTGCTCTTTTGCAAGACTTTGTTAACGCAGACTGGAAATAAATAGGAGCGTTCCTATGCTCGGACAAGAACTGTGTAAGGAGGAACTGGGGAAATGTAAAATCATTATATTTTTCAGTAGATGAAATATGTGTTTGTTTTCTTCACATGAAAACATGGCAATATTCTGTAACAATAGGAAAGGCAGATGCTTGCTCTTGGTTGGTTGATGGGCAGAAGTATAATGCTTTCTCATGTGCTCTACACCAAAGTCTCCATGCACACAGAAGATCACAGAAAACCTGTATGCATCAAAGACTGATTTTGCTTACATGGCACATCTAAAAAGCTCTCTGCCAGCCACAGGTGTGCAGATACTTGGACATCTGTTGCTCAAGGTAGAACAAGATGTTCGTATGAGTTCCTACCAGTCCTGAGGAGAATGTGATCTGCTCCTAGCCCAGTCCTTTCTGTTGGTCGATGATGGAAGAACAGGGTCATGATGATCTCGCTTTCCCACAGTGTTTCCTGAAGCTAACTCCAGTGTGTGTGGTGCAGGAGCGGGGCCTGTAGTCCGTAGAGGGTCTGGTCAAAGGGGACACCCCAGGAGGAACTGCAGCAGAGCATGGGAGGTGTCCTTCTGCATGCCCATCCTGAAGCATCTGCCCACGTGCAAGCTATGCCTGGGTAGCCCAAGCAATAATGAACTAAGTGCTAAGTGTTACCAGAATGGACTTGGGGTTTTTTTGGCTTGAGCTGAGACACTGCGTGAATGGCAAACTTAAAACTCAATTTCTCTTCTGCTACTCTCTCTTCTGCCAATGGTTGTCACCCTGTATGCCATGCACCAGCTTATCAGGGAGGATGGACTTGGCTCAGAAACCAGTGTCACTAAAGCTTGATGGCTAAAAATTTTATGATGAAGCTGCGTGGAGCAAGGTTCTGCCCAGCAAGGCATTGCAGATGGAGCAGGTACAGGTGATCGCAGCATGGCATGAAAGGCAGGTTCTGTGAGCAGTGGGCTCCTCACATGTGCTCATTTCGGTGTAGTTGCTTGCCTAAAGAGGACTCTTAGCCCTGAGATTTTAAGAAAAAAAATGTCAAGCCCCCACAGGACACCAAGCTCCACCAGAAAGCTTATGAGCATTGCACGTCTCCCTGCAATTTGTACCTTTCAAACTTCCCTCTCAGCTGAAATCTCAGCAGCAGCAAAGCTACTATGAAGAGAGCTCCTACATTTCCTGCTAAACTGAAATGCTGTGAAAGAAATCTTCAATTTCAGTTTTGGAAAGAAAAATCTGAACACAGAAAAAAAAATTATTAAGAAAAAAGAATTGAAATGGTCTGTCTCATGCCAGCTGAGCATTAATCTGTCTCTGAATTGCATATATGTGTGTGCTGTATTATGGCATATGTCATCCAGTGAAGGAGCCCAGATCACAGAACACCATGGGATCACGAGGTGCTTTTAACTACAAATGTCATGAAATACTGCTGTGGCTTAAAGAGATTGCAGGTCAATAGTCAGTAAAGTAAAAAATAAGTACTTCAAAATTTCTGTATTTATCTCATTCAGAAATGGGGCATTTTCTTTTGCCCCATTCAGTACAAAATCAAATATTAACAAGTATTTACTCCATAAATTCTAACTTTTAACAGCTCCAATGTGTATTAAGACTCTAAACGATGTGGTTTCACTGGAAAATTAATGAATCCACTAGCAGATTACTTAGCCCAAACTACAACTCTGTGACCAGGAGCATCTTCTCCATCCATAGCACAGTGTGAGAGAGCAGCAGTTGCTCAAGGGTGCAGGGGAAAGCCCAGACCTGCCCATCGTTCTGTGCAGCGGTTCTGGATGAAAATGTCAGAGCCAGCAGCATGGTCCAGCAGTGTGATAAGCTGCAAGACAGATTGTATAAAATGATGGACAGAGTGGTATAACTTGGTTGTCTGCAGGATCAGGTAAGTGGATCTGACGATGCAAGGCATCTCGCAGGCCTGTATGCCTGTATTCCCATTTTGTCCGTGTATCCTGGAGTCATTCTCAATGCAGGCTCCTGTTCTGAGAAGCCTTCAGGACACCTCTCTAAGGACATAGCTCAAGGAGTGCTCTCAAGGGCTGCAGCTCCCTAAGTTTCTATGTAATCACATTGGTTCGTATACGTTACTTTCTCCACCACTTTACACGGGCTACCTCCCTCCTCTCTGCAGAGTTGTCCCTGGTTTGATTTTTGTCCTAACAGAGAGAGTTTTTCTAAACAGATAATTTTTTCATTTTCCCCTGAGTTAGGATACAATTTCTTTACCTTCATCTACATCAGGTCCCAGGACAATTACTGGTAAAACACTCCACCCCACCTACCATAGCTGGTTCCCGTGCAAGACACGTGGGTGTTACAAAATTAGACAAAAGAAAGTAAACCGGGACAGTTTAGCTGATAATGCTGTTTCCTTGTAAGGTTATAGAACGTAGCAATGTGTCCTAATGAGAGAAATCTCTCCTTTATCAAGGGAAAGCTATTTTTAACCGATTCTTTTAATTGACTTGCTGTAACTCCTTACGCGGAGCAGAGAATGTTGAATCATCTCAAAATGTTCCTCTTCTCTGTTAGGATCTGTTAGGAATATCTATCGTATTTGTATGCTAAAATCAAAACTAAAAATGTGGATTTTGGCTTTAGTTCTGACATGAGTCCCTGTAGCATAGTATGGAATTAAAAGGAAGTGAGGAAGGGAGAGTCTGTCTCTCTCTTTCATTTACTGTCCCTCTTGCTTTCTCTGTAAAACTCTGTGTGTGGATGTGATGTGCAAGAGACAAAAGTGACTAAGGGTTCCAAAAGGGTCCAAGTGAAATGTGGATTATTTTCTAATTTCTGTCGCCTCCACTATTCTGATTTTGCTGTATGAGGGCCTATTTGTTTTATCACTCCTTTTTAAGAAGGTTGTGAATACATGAGAACCTCTGTAAGCTGAAGTCTGCTTCTTCCTTACATGGGGATGCAATGGGAGAGGATGCAAATGGAGAAGATGCAATGGGAGAGGATACTTTCTCTCCATTTCTGAGGAGAACTTGCAAAGGACAACCTTTGACCAAAGAAACAGTGGTCAGAGAGAAAGATACTCACCACTCCTGCTGCCTAATGCCCTACAGGTGATGTTCCCCAAGATGTTAGTGCCACCTGAGGGGAGACAAACTCTCTTTAATCACATATGCCAGGTTACAAAGCAAAGATGTCAGGTAGTAGGGCACAGGCTGTCTGCCTTTTCTATGTGTGTATATCCTTCTTGTATAGTGAGAGTTTCAGACATTGAAATGCTTTGAAGCATTTCCAAGAAGCAGAATGCCTCACGGTGCTTCCTCTGGGACAGATTGTTCTGCATTAATCTCTCTTTGAGCTGAACCTTGAAGTTATATTTTAGCCTTATATGATCAAGGAAGAGTTTTTTTCTCTGCATAAATTTAAGCTTGCGTTTGACTGATTTGAAGGCACTGAGAAAGCGATTTTCTTCCCTATGCACAGAGGATTTACCTTGCAACCTACAACAGAGCAATTAGTGTTACAAAGAGTTAGTGCATAAATTTAATCCCCTAGATAACAAGTACATATTGGCTGCATGGTTATGAATTAGGTGTGTTATATATATAGAAAGCCTGTCCCCTGGACAGTCACCAAATTTAAGAGCAATCCTTTCTCTATGAAATGCTCAGATTAAAAAAATAAAGTCAAAGTAGGATATCTCTGTCCATTTACAGTCCAGGAAGTCCTTGCATCTGATCTGACCCAGGTTATTTTCAGATATCTTTTAACGATAAAAGTAGACCTCTTTAATTATGATGTGAGGTTGCAATATATGCTAATAAGCAGAACTAACATCAAGGACTGTACTGAGCAATCTGTTCTCTGCAGAGCAGGGCAGTAGTACATAATCAACTTAAGAGCTCAAGTTCATTGACTTTCAGTAGGGCTCAGTTTCCTAAACCACTAAACCACGAGAGAATTTTGGTGAGCCTGAATGGTGATCTCACACCAGACCCCTCCTCAGATGGTTTCTGTGCAGTGTTTTTGGTGAGGCTATCCATGCTGGGACACAGCATCACAGCCTCTCTTATGTTGCAAGACATAAAACACCTTCTCCATGACCTGGAGAAATCCCTTCCTACACACCTGAAAGTAATAAATTCCTTCCTTCTATCTTAAGCCGCTTAGCACACGTTAGTGAGGGATATTTGGAAAAGTTACCCGCATGTGGGCTGGCCCCTATTATTGTTTGCTGGGGTGTAGTGTACAGGACATCTCCTCATCTAACAGCAGATGGGCCAGAGTCATGCTGTGCTGCATGTCCTGCCACGGCTTCCCAAACTGCCTGCAGTCAGCTGTCTGTTCTTAATAATGCTAAGGATTCCAAGCAATCCGTGAAATGCAGGCATTTCATAGGTCTTTCAAATAAGTAGCTGGGATCTGCACCATGCTATGATAGCTGCTGTCTGTCTTGTGTGCCCTGGGGTGAGATGTGAGGGCACATGGACATGCAGCACAGAGCAAGGCACAGCTGCAGGGAGCTGCCCTGGAGATCACCGATGCCTGAGCTGCCTCCATACTCAGCTCGCTCTGAAAGAGAACCAGGGGAGGGAATTAATGTACATTGGACATGAACAATCGGGGACTGTGGGAGCCTCAGCTGTGGACGGCCACATTGCAGTGATGTAACGTACATGCTGTATCACCAAATAGTTTCTTTGCAACAAAATAGTACATGTCCTCATGAACAGACCAAACGATGGGAAAGTACTAAAACAAGAAAAAATTTCCCCTCCCTTCCACATTCACATTGTGCTTTCTTAATCTTATTCCCTCAACCTAAGTTGTCATAACATCCAATGTACCCCGCATCCAGGACAAGCTGAGTAGTGCCTTCCCAGAAAGGACCGCATCCTTATCAACTTGTCATACAATAAGGGCAAAGCCTTTCTGCTGGTAAACCACGGACTTCTTTTGGTTCTTTGTATTTTTTTTACTACGTTATCCCTAGAATTATCAGTCAGGGGGAAGTTTTGTTGTCTGCATGTTTTAAATTATTATTCTGTGGGATGTGCTCAAGATTACCAACATTTCAATTGTCAAGTATCAATACTTATGATACTTAGCTTATTGTTAAGTGTCTGTGTCACATTATTGGCAAACATTAAGCCAAGATTAAATTTAGTCTTTTCATAATTTTACTCTTTGCTCGCAAAGAGACAGCATTCATACTGCATGTGTATGAATTGCATTCAGTAGCAGGAAGAGCTTGCTCCTTCTTTCTTTTCATCTGGACTCTTAAATTATTTACATCTACAAAACATTGCATTACGGAACTTGCAATGATAACAGAAAATTTTCAGACAAAATGAGCAAAGCCTTTTCTCAGTATTCTAAATCATTTAGATTGCAGAAAATATTATATTTTTCCTAGAAAAGATTTCTGTTTCAGATAGAGGGGAATGGTGATTAGCTTTGCAATGATAATGAGACCAGTAGTTCAGTTCCTAAGGGTATGAAATGTTCATCTGCTTTTAGAGTACAGTGATTGCAGAAGAGTCATAAAATCTCCTAAATCTGTATATCCCAGTTAAGACCGCACATCTCTGTTTCTTGGTAAATATAGAACAACCTTTTAAAACCCCACTTCTGATATCAGAACTCCTAGGATTCTCCAGCCAATACCACACCACATCTCTCCAAATGATTTTTGCCTGAAGGAAAACTATAAACAGCCTTTTCCATCAATTAAGTGTAATAGCTGAAGACCACTGGAAATCTGCTGTTATTATTTCTGGATCTGACACCTGTTTCAGAAATCTCACAGAATCACAGGATGGTTGAGGTTGGCAGGGATCTCTGGTGGTCATCTGGTCCAATCCCCCCTTGCTCAAGCCGGGCCACCTAGAGACTGTTGCGCAGGGCGGTGTCCAGATGGCTTCTGAATATCTCCAAGGATGGAGACTTCACAGTCTCTCCGGGCAACCTGTGCCAGTGCTCAGTCATCCTCACAGTGAAAAAGTGTTTCCTGATGCTCGAGAGGGAACCTCCTGTGTTTCAGTTTAGATGCTGTTATCCTGTGTTTCAGTTTCAAACCCAACCTGAACATACCCTGATTTGACAGCTTTATATTCTTGTTACAGCAGGGAAATGATGGATTTCTTGATAATGTTGTCTCTCCTGCTGATGAGGAGGTCAGCTGTTTTAATCTTAGCACAATGACGGTACCTCACAGGGCTGAAAAGGTTCTGTTGCTGTAGCATCTACCTTATGCGCTCACACGGCCTATTGTGAAGGTATTAGGATATCTCAAATTTTTACTATTCTAAACTTCAAAACATTTCTGTGAAATATGGAAAGGTCGTTATCTTTGTTTTGCAGCTGAGAAACCCAGAGACAAGAGAAGTTAAATAATGTGTCAATTATATGCATAGCCACAGCAGGGGAGGGCACTGATCCCACTTCCCAGAGACTTCCCGGCAGCCCTTGCTCACAGGGAGGATATGGCTCTTCTCCTCACCCAACAGTGATGATGTTCTTCACCAAAAAAGACTTTATATAGTGCTGTCTGGACAAAAACATTCCCTGATGTATCTCATCTGCTGTCATTGATGATGTATGTCACCATAGTTCACTGAGGACATACCTCAGATGAGCCTGGTTCACAGACAGAAGTACTTATTTTAACAGGATAATATTTCGTTCTGAATTCTAAAGTGAAAACAAAATGTTGGTGATATTTACTTTTTATATCCAGAGTATTTGATCCAATATTTTAAGTTTTTCTTGTCTTCTTTGCATGCATTTTATAATGCGTGCATAAAAAGACTAAACAAAATACTGATCCAGAAATAAGTCCTTCCCATCAGATAGATTTCAGGATGGAGAAACTGAAATTAAATAATCTGTGCTGTTTTCAGATAAAGAGAACCAGCACATTCGAATCCAGTGAGTACTACCTATGGGTACAGTGAAAAATTACAACTAGATTTTTATTATGTTAAACTTCCACTGCCTTTACTAACTAAAAATCTTAGAATAACAGCTTTTCTCCTGAAAATGTCTGCATAGTAGCAGAAATTGTGTAAAGGGATGTAACAGGCTCCCTCTGACTTAAGATCAGACAACAGGCTATAACCACAGCAGGCATTATATGAGTTGTTTCTTTAACAAGAACATTCTTCCTACTAGCATCCATCTCTACATTATAAAAGATAAGGGTGGAATTAGCTGTCTTGCAATTCCTAACAATGTTAGCCAAACTCTACTGCCTATTTGTCACCCCTAACCAGACAGCTCTCCATGGAAATGAGTAAGATGAGAGGGGTTTGGTGGTTTGGGGTTTTTTCCTCAGTGCTCACAGGCCAGCTAATCTTTTTTGATGGGAATAGTCGAGACTGTTCCCAGCAAAGTCAACTGTTTCTCTAACTTCATCTTTCGTAGCCCAGCACCTAGCCAATGATTTTCAGAAGATTTTTTGTTGTTGTTATTAGTCTAGATTTGTTTAGATGCCAGTTCTCCTCCTGGAAAAGAGTCTCTTTGTGTCATGGTCAGTCTCCCCTTTGCACGTTGGTACCCCAGTTCTCCTGGTAAATACGTCCCTGGTGGGATTCTGGAGTGGCCAGTGCCCTGGGGTTTCAGTGGAAGTTGTGATATTAAAAAATTCTCAAGGTCAGGCATAAAATCAACAGTTTTGGCATATTAGAAAGGATGTCTGAGTTAGATCTATTGGTTGCATCATTTTTATCAAGCCTTTAGAAACAACCTACCCACATTCTTCAGTAGATGTTTGTAAAACCAGTATTTTCTGCCTTGAAAACTAACTTTTCTTTAGATAAACTTATACCTAAAAATGAACATGCATTACTTAAAATACTTTTCAGCATTAATTTTGTTTTATCCACTGAAAAGTACAGTGTTAGCAAAAAGATACTGGCTTATCTTTAGGCTTTTGCTACAGGCATAATGTTCACAGATCTAGTCATAAACAGATTAAACAAAATGACAGGTTGGAATACAATCACCATGGAGGAAATAACTGTTCTGCCTTCATTTGTGAACTGCACGGGAGAGCTTTACATGATCTTAAATAAAAGGTGGTGTCAACTGCAGGATGCAGTTTGGGTTGTTTTTAACACATCTCCCCCTCCCCCAGGACAAATTAGTCCATTAATTTTGTATTTCTCCTGGTTTTATCACCTATCTGACTTCTTGCCTCCACTCATTGGGATGAAAGCTTGCTACTTTCTCAGTTGGCTGTTTGAAGCAGAGGTTTTGTCTGGTAGCCCCACTCTCGTCAGCCCATGTAGTGGCCGGGCAGGTGGGCGCACTGCCGGCCCCCAGCAGGTTATTGAGTTCATCTCAGCCCAGTAGCTGAGCAGGAGATCTCTGGAAAACTGAGATAGTGAAAGAGATATGGTGAAAGCCTCCAGCCAAGGCAAGCTTTGCTGTGCATGCTAAAAGGTAGCCAGGAGAAGAACTCCCCCTCCTTCACCACCTGTTGGACACCACCTCTGCTGGTGTCCTGGGGAGCCAGACACCTGCCAGGGATGCAACACAAGAGCACACAGTGATATAGGACTGTGTAAAAATATATAGAGATATAAACTCTACTCCATCATAAAACAGGGGTACGTCTTTTCCTCCTAGATGTTCAGTATGCCCATACCCATGGTTGCAGCCACTCCCCCAAATAGTTGAACATCATGATCCGAGTTTTGTTTTTCTAGCAGGCCAATGAGTGTAACTTCCTTTCAAATTCTACAAAACACCACTTTGTAACCGCTCGGGATAAACTTTTTTCCTTCTGATATATCTCTGCTAATGTCTTCTCATTTTCCCCATCAGGTTAAAATCTGACTCGTCACCTTTTGATGTCCACCTTTTAATTTCACATCCGTGTACAACACTTCTCAGATTTTCTTCCCATCTTCAAGACAGCAGAGGCCGAATCTTCCATCTCTTTCCATGATGCTTCTCTTTCATGCCTTCTATGGGAAGCTCTTATCCTCCACAAAATAACCAATATCTTCCTCATGAAGATCTCTGTCAGGCTCTTCAGCAACAATCCAAGACAATCACCAGATAGCAACAATAATTGTTTTCCTTCGTGCTTTGGTCATTTCTTGTTTTCATGGGGTAGAAGTTGAGTACCTTCTAATGCTAAGTTTGTTTGTCTGATGCCAAGTTTTCTAGTGGATGAAACAAATAAAATGATTGAAGACCACAGTAAGTATTTACCTTTGTGACTTCCTTGCTATCTACTTCTTCCCTTCTGAAAAGAAAGCTCTTGAAGTCCTCTGTGCTTTTGGTAGTGCTGATGCTATTCCTCATGCTGCCTCTGAGACCTTCCTGCAGCTCGTCGTCCTTCAGCATGCCAGGTTCACATTTCTACACCTCAAATAACTGCAATCTGCAATTATGTATTAGCTCTCACTTTCTCCTCTCACCCTTGATTGTCTCTCCATCTCACACCTATCTGTCTTATTTTAATGTCTCTTATGCTTTTAATTCTATATCTAACCCATTGAGAAATCTTTCTCCCTTGAATTCAAAAGCCCTTTCTCTGCTTTCTCTGCTGTTTTTTTCACTGGCACAAAGTACAGCCACCTTCTTCCCTGGATGTTCTGACTAAATTTGTTTCTCTTGAAGAACTTATACTGTAAGTTCATTTTAAACACAGTTTCAAAAGACACAGTGGTACAGATGTGAAGAATAATGTAGATTAGAAGCTGAGGAAGTAGAATATCCTTTGTCTCGCAGAAGGACTGTATGCCTTCAGAACTGAATATGTGCGAGCACACAAGGGTTGGGTTTTTCTTTTCATTCAAAGGAAAGGCATTATCTGTAGGCATGACCAGGCATTCCTGCATAGGCAGTGGGGAAACCCACCAACACTGAACTACCTTCTGGGAGAAAAGCTTAAAAACCTGCTGCTGGAGTGCCTCAGCTCCGAACAGCACGGTGCTTACTGAAAAGGCCTAAGCTTGTTTATATACATAAACAAGTCTATACAAGGGTGTCTATATACCAACACAGAGACATGTCAAGAATATGTGGCTATTAGTACACAGGCACATCAGCAGACCTGACAGAAGGAAGATAATCTTGGAAAACTGAAATAACAGTATATAAATTATAGGAGAGAATAGGAATTTAAGAATGGACTGTTCCAGCAGGGGAAGGGTGCTGTATATTAACGAAAACTTGGAAGGAGATGAGAGAACTTGATTAAGATAAAACATTCTCTGTCAGTGCAATCCTGGTGATTGCACAGGATGCCCAGCAGCTGCAATTTCAGGCCTGCGTGAAGGGTAGACCATGAAGCTGTCCTGTAATCACGCAGGGGGGAGACCACCTGGACTGTGACTGATAAGGGAGTTATTAGAGAAGCCACAAAGGCAGAAAACATGCTAATAAACGGACAGGTCTCATTCCTCCCTGCTTCCTTCTGCACCTTCATACCTAGGCATATGCCCCAATGGGACTTTATGCTGAGGCTACATTTTTGGACATCATAGATGTTTTAAAGCTACTACCTCCTGGAGCAGTTGGTTAGAAAATCCACAAGCAGAGATTTGATGTAGTCCTCCTGGGATCAGCTCACAGGTCTTAGCCTGAAGCATTATTAGGCAACTATTTTGTAATGCTGACTTTAATATACTTATATTCATCAGACATGTAGAACTCAGAAAACAGAAGAAAAACTCCTAGCCCCGCGCTCCAGTATCTCTTAGCTTCAAAACGACAAATGGCATAAAAATGATACAATTGCTTCAAAGGAAATGAATGAGTCCTGGTAAAAGAATAAAATAATTGCAGGTGGCAGGGAGGTTGCATAAAAGCATTAGATTAGAAGCTCACAGTAAATATATTCCTATCCAAAAGAAGTTCAAAAGGTCAAGAAAGACTGTGTGGTCATGCAGCAGAGCAAACACATTTCTGGGAGTAAGGACTACCCCATGAAATGTGGAAGCAATCTCCAAACTTGATAACTGGAAAAATCATACAGTCTGGCATGCTGAATGTAAAACTATTGCAAGAGAGGCCAGAACGAGTTTGAGAAACAGCTAGTTTAAGACATGAATGTTAGTAACAAATCTTTCCCAGGCATATCAGAAATGGCAGGTCTGTTAGAAAACTTGTAGGACCACAAGGTAGTTGAGTTGTAAAAGGATTTCTCAAGGAAGATAAAGAAGTAGCAGAAAAGCTACATGCAATATTTGCGTCAGCAGTCCATATGGCAAAGCCTGGGTCTGGACTTACCTCTCAGCCTTTATAGGAGACTGAGTAGAGGAACCATCTCAGTCAGAACAGTCAGCTAAAGACATTTTAGGACAATTTAAAAAAAATCAATAGCATTGTGAGTGCTGATAGCATTTGCCCAGTGGGTCTTAGATAATTCAGATTTGAAACGGTCGTGCTCTCAGCTGTGGTGTGTAACCTATCACTTAAATTGGCCTCAGTACAAAAGGAAAGGAAGACAGCAAATGCAACGCTAGTTTTTAATAAGGACTCCTGAGAAATGTGAGAAACTACAGACTAGGAAGTTGCATTTTTGTACTGGGAAGATTAGTAGAACCTATAACAAATAACATAACTAGCAACATACATGAATCAATATGATTTATTAGGGGAGAGTTAACATAGGTTTTGCAGGAAGAAGTAAGGGGTCTCAAACGTGTTTCAGTACACAGAGGACTCATTAAACATCGGCTTATCACTAAGCTAGTTTATTCACTGGGCTTGGATTACAGAAAGGCTTTTGATGGTATACCTTTCCAAAAGCTCTTAGAGAAAGTAGGTTGGCATGGGGTAAGAGGGAAAGCCCTCTGCAAGAGGAAAAGCTGGCTAAAAGATAGGAAAGAGGGCAGAAGATCAGTCTCGAAAGGGGTGTGATGGGATCTGTGCTGCTGGGTATATTCATACATGAGCCAGGAAAGGAGTTATATAAGGTGGTTGTGAAACATAAGTATATGTAAGTTTTCTGACTTTACACAATTATTTAGGGTAGTTAGAAATAAAACTGATCCCACAGAGCTGCAGAATTACATTGTGGTACTGAACAATTGCTGACAGCTGCAAAGAAATGCACTGAACTATTAACTTATACTTAGTCAAAAGATGGATCTTAGATCTATTGTGGGTTGCTTTATGAAAATGTCACCTCAGTGCTCACTATAATTCAAAATGAAAACAGAATATTAAGTACTATCAGGCGAGGAGTAGAGAGCCATCCTTCAAATGTCATTATAATAAAAACACATAAAATCAATTACATTCCCGCATTCTGGGTTTTGGTTGCCTCTCCTCTATGATACAGAAAAGACACAAACAAGAGCAAGAAGAATGATCAGAGTTAGGCACGGCTTTCAAGCAAGATGAACTTAAACCAGGACACACCAAATATAACTATTCTGCAACAAGTTCAAAACCAAGCAAGTCAATTTTTTGTCACACCGCACATCAAATAAACTCATTGCCAAAAAAACATTTTAGATACCAAAGTATAAATAAATTTGAAAGCAGATTAGATGAAAATAGAAAATTATGACCATTGAAGTTTCACAGTACAATGATGCAGGTGCCATGTCTTGCTCGGGAAGCCTGTAGTCTGCAGCTTTCTGTGAGCAGAGAAGGTAACTAAAGAAATATTGCTTGTCTCCTTCTTATATTCAGTAAGTAACCAGTACTTAGGACCAAGGTAGACACTCCTTGTCTGAACCCAGTTCAGATAGTCTTATGTTTTAAGGTGTGCAGAGAATCAAACTGTGGAGGACGCATCCCAGAAAAGGTCGTGACAAGGTTTTCTGTAATGAAAAATGGTAACTCTGGCTCCCACTGAAACCCATGCGACATTTCTGGGAGCAGGAGCTGCTCAGTAGCTCTAACACTACCTGGCTGTCAAGTGACTTCCAGGTGTCCGGTGAAAAGTTATTTAAAGATGTTTTTACGCACAAGTAGCAATGCACACTTGTGCAGACTAATCCTTCTAGAAACATAGCAATATTTGACTAATAGAACATCACTATTTTAACTATATTCAGTCCGTTGTATTTAAACAGCTGCTGCTGTAATCTCCTCATGCAAATATTTGCTGCTTGACACTCCTGCTCCTCATTAAATACCAAGATTGAGGAACATCTGCCATGAAACCTTCTTTTTTAAAAATGATCCAGTAGATGACTTATAGAGACTTATTTCTGTTAGCTTTCTAAAGCTCCTTCTGCTGAAGATCAGTGATATGTTAAAGGAAAAAGAATTATGTCAGGCCTTCTGAATACCCACTTTATATATTCATAAACATTCCCAGCCCAAAATCAATCTGGATCATAATCAGGTTACTTCTTTACTCAGCCATGGATAATTATTTCAAATCTATAAATGTCAGCATTCTGTATGATGATTAAAACTCTTGATGGATCTGAAAGTCTCAGCCACAGACTGCAGCATGGAAGTTATTGCAATGATTTATTTTTATTCTCCTCGTTACACTGCCTTCAGTTTTCATCCTGTGGTTGAGTAGTTAACTTCACCCAGACCACAGGTTTTTCCCTTTCTGTTTGCTCTTTTATCCTCATTCACCGAGTTTCTCTCGCAGGCGTTTGCTTTTTGCAGGCAGCGGCCCACATCCCCAACAGCAGCGCTTCCTCGAGGAACGCCTCCTACAGCGCACGTGATTCCCAGAGACTGGTGCACAAATCGGTACCCTTCCCAGGTCACCTCATAAGCCCTCGTAACTGTCCCACAGAGCCGGGGTAGCTTATTACACTTTCAGTTAAAAATTTGGTGATGAGAGAGCCCAGCAGCCTGTCACAGATCTTGAGGGCTGAGGACAACTCAACCCAGAAGACGGGAGCCACGTGAGTGCCGTTGTTGGTCATCCTCTCAGACATCCCCCGCGACTGACACTGCAATTTTCTGACCTCAGTTTCAAAGTTCAGATCAAGGAATCAAGCCTGGGCTTAACTTTCTGTTTCGTATTAGGCTTCTATAAATACACTGGCTTTTCAAACGTAAGCATTACAGTCACGCCAAATCCTTTCACAGAGAACAATATTATCTCCCGCTCTTTTTCAACTATTAAAATTTCTTTTCTTTTGCGAAGTAGCATATTTATTTTTAACATAACGTCAACAATGGGACACCTTCATGTGTATATAGATCTGGTCTTTCAGAAACATTTAATAATGAAAACGTATGGTGCTCTAGGCTGGGTTTCAGTGACTGACCAGTGTTCATACTTCCCTCCAGCTTAAACAATGCTGAAAAGTTGTCCATTTCCCTCCTAGGTGCAACATGTCCTTCAGTATCAAGTTACTGATGTGGCAGGCCTTATTCTTTGAAATATTTAATTATCTGCACTGTGTAGAGCAGCTGCATAAGTAACCAGTGAGAGTGGCACCGCCAGCTTCCAGAGAGTCATGCCTCGTGCCCGAGGTACCTACTACAAGGTGAGAAAGGACGGGAGGGAATCAAACCCTTCATTCACCCTTCTGCTGCACCCCGGGTGGTGCTGGAACATCTGAGATACCAGCAGGTGGGATGAGGATCACTTTCTTCAGCAGGTCTTTGGAGAACAGAGCCCTCCCTGCCATGTCTCACGAACATTATTTACCAGGAGATTTCAGCTAAATTCCTATTCATCTGTAGCTATTTGGGACAGAAAAATCAGTTTAAAAGGAAGGTGCGGGGATCGCTCTTTCCTGGAGTAGCATTTTGGTGGGTAGCACCTTGCTACGGTTGCTGCGGCCACTGCCGCGCCTCTTCCTTTGGGGACAGTCGTGAGAAGAGCTGGGTGTTATGGCTCATTAGGCTGACGACTTCCCAAGGTAGGGAAAAGCAAGAGATCCCTCAGTGACCTGGCACTGCAAATCCTCCGTCTGCAGCGTGTTTCCGGATTAGGGCTGAAGCAGGCAAAGCTCCACTGTACAGGAGCCAGCATGGTCGATACCTTGGCCGTGGATTACAGGGTTATGCAACCAGTGAAGCAATCCTCGCTGGCAATATTTTTGTGATGTAAACTTAAATTCGATGCTTGCCGTGTGAAAGAGCGCGGCATAATACAGTGGTGTGGCTTTTGGTTGCTTAGCTCCGTAAATCTTTGTTTAGCAAAAGTGTATAAATAGCTGTGAACAAATAGCCATTCAAAACTGTCACCAGCAAATTACCGATTCTCTGCCTCTTGCCATGAGAGCATTAAAAAGTATTTTAGATATTTATCAAAAAATAAAACCCTCTTTCATGGCAGATGAACAGAATTTTCTCAAGTGTTGATCTGCACTCTTACACATTTATTGAATGTGAGTATTTATAGACATTCCATACGTGCCTATAAACATGTTGTACAAAAGATATTTCAAATGTGAAATGTTTATGGTACATATAACATTACGCTGATACTAGAGGCAAGTAATTTTTTAATCGAGGCAAAAAATTCTGCATTGATCCGTACCTCTGTCAGCAGGGTAATGCCTCTTCACAAGGTAAATAGTTTCAAAGGAAACCCTGGAGATTGCTTATTAATACCATCCCCTCATATCATCCTTAGAGAAGATGGGAAAACTACCCTCCTAATCCCATAGGTCTTAAAAATTAATACCCAAAAATACTCACTGACACAAGCACGTCAAAGGCCTGGGTTGGCCACCGCGTTGCCTTTACTGGGCATCTGATGGTCCCAAAGACTCGATGGTGGGTTTGGCAGCTGCACGGCAGTTTCTGTGGGTGGTAAATGATTTGAATTGTGAGGCTCCCACATGCCCCCCAAGCCCCAAGTATTCCCCTGGTCACTCCAAAAAGGCACCCAAAAGAGCTTGAACTGTGAATTATAAACAACAAAGATTTGCTGCAAATCTTTTCAGAGAGATACTGATAAATTTTCCGTAATTTTTATTGTTTGTTAGAAGTTGATTTGCCAGAGCCCTTACAAGCCTCATATAAGAATTTTCAGGATTTTAGAGAAAAACAGAGAATGTTCAAACAATTTATGAAAAAAAATTTCAAACTGGTTTAGTGTTGGGGATATCTCAAAAGATGTTAGTTTCAAAAATAGGAAGAGCATTTTTGTTACAACCTTAATTTCTGTGATCTGGGACAAAAACTTTTGAATTTGAAGACCTAGATGCTGGGTGAATTCATTGAGCAGTTTGAAAAAAAAAAAAAAGAACCATTGCCTTTATTTGTGACTATTTCCTCAGTGTCTCTGGGCGAAGGTGGTCCAAGGAATATCTGTGATGGAGGAAAGTATTTGTCAATTATATGTCCTGTGCTGGTGTTTTCTGTGCCGCTTCTGTTTCTGTAAGTAAATTAGCAGCCTCTTGCTGTGATAGGGATGTGAATGCGGGGAGGAGAACATGGTGAAGGTATGGAAGGTGTCTTTAAAGACTATGACAGAGAGGATGTAAGGCCATTTTCCCCATCATAGGTCCCATGGAAAGTTTAAGCAAATTAGCACCCCTCATAGAGGAGCAAAATGAAACAGTAAGAGAGACTGGAATGGAGCTGCCTCTGTGTCTGTTTCCCTGATAGAAATTTCTGCCTCACATCGCCTACAAATTTCCTAATATTAAAAGAGGGCTGGAAATGAAGACAGTCTAGCAGCAGGCAAATGGAAGCTCATACAGAAGATTTTTCTGTTCCACTGTCTCTGAGAAGAGCTTCCTTTAATCGTATTATGGTATACCCGGCGTCAGATCTTTCCCTTATGCTGTTTTGACAAGAGAAGGGAACTGGTGCAAAGACTGTATCTATATTAGTGAATTGACCAGCAATGGGAATGCTCTGAGGCCGTTGATGCCTGCCCTGGTCCTCAGTGTGACTTTCTGCGCTTTCTGAAATGCCTCCCGAGCCTGGCTTTGGCGTTAATGCAGGACCAGTCCTAAGAGGAAACGGGAAGTCGTTCCTGCACTTTTGCGTTCTCCAAAACATGACCCAAAACTATGGAAATTTTTTTTCTGCCTCTGGTTCTCTGCCTGCCTTTTTTTATTTTTTGATCACTGTCAGCAATTCTATTAAATAGCTACTATCCCCATAAGCATTCTGCAGATGCCAGAAAGAAATGAGCTATTAAATATCAGCCATTAGAGTATAATGCTGTCAGATGTTTTATTCTGGATTTGCTGCAAGTCTGATGGATAACTAGCCACAAAGTTAACTGTAACTGTCCCATCTTACCAGTGCTTCTCAACAGCGTCTTCCTCGTGACGTTGCTTTTTTACTGCATTATTATCATTATTTCTTAAAAACTCCATTGAATTGTATTTTCTTCTCTCCTCTTAAAGCGAAGTATTCCAGCTTTACTCAAAGCTTCCCACCAGAGGTCAAGCTGCTTGCAGAGACCTCAGACACACTTGGATTGGTCTCTTTGCAGCACCTGTGGGGGAGAAAGTGCAGCAGCTGGTGGCAGGCTCTGCAGGTGGGCTCTCGGCAGGAGGAACTGAGCACTGAGTGGCCGGTGGGGAGAGCATCGCCTCGTCTCAGTAAGTTGAAGTACGTCTGAGCACTCACACAAATTGCATTTGACCTCTGGGGCCCTGGGGATGCCTGGGGAACAGGGAGAGGACTTAACAAATACTTTGTAGGCTTTTCACCCTCAACCAGTCTGTCTCTGACTAACAAGGCTCTACAAATACTTAGATTAGTGAAATATAGTTTGCCAGGAATTTATATATTGTGTTCTCAAGCCACCAAAAGATTAAGCAAATAACTTCCAAAATTATGTTGTCAAAGCCTCACCAAATTCACACAAACGGAAACTCTCTGGCTTTGAACAGGACTAAACAATTTTACATTCTGTCTTATTAAGCAAGTAAATTTAATCTGGAAAGTAAAATAGGAGACGCTGAGCTAAATCATATTCAGGACAATTCTCCTTCAGGAATGTTACGGCATTGGTGAAATTGGTGTGCTGAAGACAAAATGTGCCAGTTATTTCTCTGTGTAAAGACCATCTCCAGTAACATCAGGCAGGATGGGTAATAAGATAGTATCTAATGTGTTACCATAGTATGCTACACTCATTACCAGACACTAGAATTTCAATCACTAGCACCTTTTTGATGCTTTTAATTGGAAATCTCATAATTAATCCACTCTTTTTAACACACATCAATGAATACTGAACAAAAAAAGGCGAATACACGCTGGTACAGTGCTGGTTGTGCAACGCTCATTCCTTAGGCTGGAAACGCAGGTGGAAACAGTCATCAATCTCCTCCCTTCCAGGGCACAGAATCAAAGAGGAATTCAGCATACAGCCCTGTGGGCAAACATCACGACCCCAAAGCCACCTCATTCAATCCAGATGCAGTTTAAGACACTAAGATTAGAATTCACAGACTCATAGCTGCTTACGTCCCCATAAGTGAGAGGATACGTGATCCTAAGACTGTGATGGCAGCACCTACGGTAGTGAGTAGTGGATGCCGTCCCCGGGGTATGACACGGAGGTACTCAAGTATCTTCACACAACATTGGGCAAGGACTTTCTGAGAAAGTGACACTCAGAGATTGAAAACATTTCCTGGACTTAATACTTAAAATTAATCTTTGATATACACAAATAACACAGTTTCCTTTGAAGGATTATCTGAAGTACATCTAAGTGCCTGTGTGAATCCTGTCCTACGTATGTAAATCTATCCTTTAAAAAAATTTTTGTTTTAAATCTTGGCCTGAATTTTCAGTCTCCAGAACCAAGCTTCTCCTTTTATCCAAGACATAGCACTACAGTTTCTGGTTGCGCAAATTTATATCTGCTTAGAAACATACTAAAACCAAAGTCATCACGTAAAGCAAGGTTAAACTAAGGCACAATCTGTCTGGCAGGTGAAAGGCTGCTGCTTTATTTACTAAGCCTTATAATATTTTGACTTGTAGTTTGCTGACGAAGAAGATTATGGAAGAACTACAGCCCATATCCAAGTGTTACAAGTCTGTATTTGGTATCACATTGAGCACCTGTAATAAACGTTGAAAAAGATTGCCAAGTATGAAAGATTACCAAGTAGGTTGACAGACAAGGACTAGAGCTGCATTTTGGAAGACGTGAAAAAACAAGTTGTGCATTTATCAGTATCAACACAGACCCCTTCCTAGCTCTTTCCCATCACTGTTCAAAGCTCAGTGCCATGCACGAGCTGTCTGAACTGAATTAAAATCAGAGGGTGTTGCACAAATGATTTAAATGCAGATTTGGATGTTCAAAGTTTGATAACAGGACACTTTTAGCAATCTGTTTTAATTCATTCATTAATAATTAACTTGATTGGTATACATACATGGGGTCTCCATGGGCTTCTTCAGTATCTTGTTGGGTGTTCTCAGGAGGTAGCATAGGTGCCCTATTGCCTCCGTGCAAATCAAAGTGATCAAAATATGCTTGTGTGAGAAGAGCTGAAAAAGGGTAGAAGTCTAGCCCACAATTTACATGCAATCAGTTACACTTTTGGTAATAGCAAAGTGACAGCAGAAGTCCTTTAAAACCCCAAAAACCCCATTCTTGTAACTGAATTACTGGCGTGGGTTTAGTATTTTGGAGTGGGCTGTGACAGGCTGAGGTACAAAGAAAGGCAAATCACTGTCAGAGGGAGCTGAGTCAGCATTACCTGTAAAACAGCCCAGTTATAGGTTGACATATTTGCAGAGAAAAATCACAGCTTTTTTTTTTTAAATTATTATTATTAAAAGCATGAGCGCGGTGGGCCTTCTGCTACTATTTTTAAGCACGAGGAGGAATGACTGACCATCTTCTATGAGATGCAAAGGACGTTTCCTTACAGAAGCAGTGCCTACATGTACTCTCACAGTGTGTGCTGTGGGCTAGAAAGGAAACCTGGGGCTAGATTAGGAAAGGTTTATAGCAAATATTACTGGTAGCTGGGCAATATCTAATGTTAGTCCCTAAAACCTGGCATTTTCCTCTCCTGCTCATATTTTCTGTGTAAATGCACAAGTAAACAAATTATAACTGAAATAATTAGAGAAATTAAAAAATGGAAAACTACTTAGGATTATTGTCAAACTGCAAAACTTGACACAACTACTCACATGGGTTTGAAGAACCATGATTGTTCTGAGGAACGCATCCGGTTAAAACTAATCCAAACAGCTTAAATATTCAGATATCACTTTGCTATCAGGAGTTTCACAAGGAGTTTCTAATCTGCAGTATAAAATGCTCTAAAATATTGATAACTAATTTCAAGTACACAAAAGCGAACTGCAAGCTGTAGCACGACGAGTTTTAAAGGGAAAGGTAGTTGATTTGGAAAAGTGTGTCACATCAACCATTGTTCCCCAAAATTGCAGGAGAATCAGTTAGATCACAAGTTCATAACAACGCATCTTCTCATCTTGATGCCTCCGGAGCATTGGTTTTAATAGCAGGGAGCCCTGTCAGAATAAATATCTGCTGCCTACACAAAAAAATAGACACTATCTAAACACACATATATAGGAGTTCTTGTTTTATAACACTTTGGTTCAAGACTTGTTTGCTATTTTACTTGCAAGAATCAGACAAGGGAGTATTTGCCACTTCAAACAAGGGTGGCAGAAATTTAATTCTCTCATCTCATTTTCCTGTTCTCCACCCAATCTTGAGTGAAGTAGAAACCTTGGCTATGAAACCAAGGTAAAGGGTGGGAGGCGAGCTGAAACCAGGCTGCCAGGCAGTGCCATCTAGGGGTAAACCATCAGGACGGTGTGTTCTGCATGACTCAGGCTAAAGAGACCAGACCTATAGTTGCTGTAGGATAAAATACATCAGGGCTTGTATCCCCTAAAACTGATATGGTTTCCCAGCTCTGGAAGATGCCAAAAAAGATGCAAAATAGCCTTACAGCCTCATGTCTGTGACAATACCTCGATGAAAGTCCTATAAAAATCTCTGTAGTATTTCAGCGGGATTGTGTCGTGGTTTAACCTCAACCAGCAACTAGGACCACACAGCTGCTCACTCACTACCCCCCAGCCCTGCTCTTCTGCACCAGTAGGGTAGGGAGAAAAAGGAGAAAAGGAGAGGAAAGGAAAAAAAACCTTGTGGGTTGAGGTAAAGACAGTTTAATAGAACAATAATAGAAAAGGAAAATAACAATAATAACAACGGTAAAAGAGTATAGGAAATAAAGTGATGCAACGCAAGTCACTCTCACCACCCAATGGCTGGTTGCCCAGCCCATCCTGAGCAGTGATCACAGATTCCTGCCCTCCCGGCCAACCCCCATTTATATACTGAGCATGACGTCTATGTTACGGAATATTGCTTTGGCCAGCTCACCATGCTCCCTCTCAGCTCCTTTGGGAAGCTGAAAAAGTCCTTAACTAATGTAAACATCACTTAGCAACAATTAAAAAAATATTTGTTATCAGCATTATTCTCATACTAAACTTAAAACACAGCAGCTACTAGAAAGAAAATTAACTCTATCCCAGCTGAAACCAGGACAGGTTATTAATAATGATATTGTTGCATGTTCTAAGTTCTTTGTTTTTTTTCCTTTTTAATTCTGTCTCTTTAACAAAACTGCTTTGATCAAGATGTCTGATAGATCAAAAAATTCTGAGTGGATTTTGATAAAAATTTGTATTACTGGCCATACAGGTAGAAAAACAATAAAATAAGAGATCTAGTAGGACATTCAGAAAGTGATGGCAAAGATCCCAGGCAGTCACAAGAGGTTGTCTCTCTGTCTATGTACCTGGCTGCCTTAAAAATGGGCTCAGTATTTGGGGTAGGATTCTGCTACGTCGTGAGGTGAAATGATGGGCTTTCTAGTCATTTGATCACGACAGCAAGCAGGAGCCCAACACCCAGATGAGATTAATGGGGAGGTTGCAGCCCTTTTAGACGCTCCATGGCCTCTTCTGGAAAGGATGATCGTCAGCAAGACCCAAATCCAAGCAGCTCTGCTCAGGTGAGGTGAAGAAAGATGGTAAAATATTCATTCTTCATAATGTGAAGCCTCTTTGGACAGCTGGGTGAATGCTGTGGTGTGTGCTGGGAGAAGAAAAGTTATTGCAGTAATCAAGACTTGGTGCAGCTACCTACTCTGTTTCTTAATTTGCAACATAAATAACACGAACGGCGCAAAGATGCTGACATGTTTAATGCAAAGAATGACTTTTCTTCAGGTCTGCTGCAGCACAGCTATACAAACCACAGCCAAAATAATGGTGCTTTCACTTTAGAAAGTGTGTCAAGATGCAGAAAAGATGTACGCCCAAGGGAGTCTCTGATCTTGACAATAGAGTGGTTAGAGAAGGGAAGTGTTGTAATCCCCTCATTGTAACAATGAATTGAGGCAAAAAGAGAATAAGTGAGTAGCCCAAGGTCATATGAGAAGGTCTATAGCAGAGCCAGGAACAAAAGTGAAATTAGAAAGCAAAACAAAATACAGTCCCGGTGGTTTGAAGAATTCAGACCAGAAGCCGGGACCATGTTTTTTTAGGGAAGGTAAATTAAGCACTGGAATAGCTGACTGAGGTGGGTCTCAGATTCACTATCACATCTGAATGCATCAGACTCAGATGAGAAGCCTTTCATACATGCCATGACTCCACAGGAAGCTCCTGGCCAGGTGCAAATAGGACTCGGTGATTTGCAGAGATTCATAAACATCCACCCACTGTTGCTCTGTACTTTGAGAAGGTCTCTGGCCTGTGCTGTGCAGGAGTACATGCCAATTTATCATGACTGCCACATCTGACCTTTGCCTTTAGTAATCACGAGTCCTTCTCTGTCACAACATCTCCAGATTCCTCTTGCCGGAATATTAAACATGCTAAAAATCAGTCTGTTACTAAGCAGCCTAACGATGGATTAGGTGATTACTGCTGAAAATCTTGGCCAGATCTTGCAGCAGACAGCAATTTTCATGGCTACCCCTCACTCTACTTCTTGGGACTGATGCTACACTGTCCTGGCACCACTCCAGCCCTCACGTGAATGTGAGGGTTGCCTGTGGTGCCACATCAGAAGAACAGGCCGACGGCTTTTGCAAATCCCTGCTTTGTACTGCTATAAACAACTGCAGGAGATGCAGGGGAGCTTTGAATGGGATAGCTAATCTCCTGAAAAAAATAAGTGAGTTGTATTAGGGCCACCCCATACGTGGCACACACTTGCCAGGCGCACACCGTGGTGCCCAGAGGCTGCTGCTCCTGCCATGGGTAGCACTCGCTGTTCCACTGCAACCCACCACCCTCTTTCCCTCCAAATCCTTGTTGTCTGGGAGGAAGTCCTGTCTTGGCATTAATGTGTTGAAATCTGTGGCCTGTGATATACAGAAGCTCAATGAGATTATCACAGCTGTCCCTGCCAGCATTAAAGTCCATTATTCTAAGCCACTAGGTCCTCCCCCTTCCCCCAGGCTGAACTCCTGCATGACTTACCAGAAGAGCAAAGCCTACCACGTGTAAGTAACAATTGTAACTCCAGCTTGTGTGTTTTGGTGACTTTTCACAAAAGAAAGCTGTACTGATTGAATGATTATAGATGTTAACTGTAATTCTATTATGCTTTTCAAATTACATTAAATAGCATAATATTACTGAGTACACAATTATAGGTGGCATGTTTTTTGTACCTAGGTGTAGGGTAAAATCAATGAAAAACATAAATTCAGAGGCAGCCAATTTGTGAAAGCAGTCAGCCTTGTTTTCTGAAAGAGCTCAACTTTGGAATACTTTTATTTTTCTTTTTGGTGTCTAACTAAGGAAACTTCCCACGGAGCAATCAAAAGAAGGATCTGGAAGTCACGTCCCCTTTTCTGGGGTAAGGGTTCCCTGGCAGGTCCTGGCAGGTCCATGAGGGCTGGTGACCCGTGTGAAGAACATGTGCAGGGAAATGACATGAGAGCTGTGACCCAGCATGATCCCTCCTCATGGCTTTTTGAAAGCTTGTGGTGAATTGCAGCAGCCTGAATCTTTAACCTTGAGTTAACACCATTCTCACATCCAGGTGATTGCCTACACTTCTGAAATGCACGTGAAGAGCCTCTTCCTGTGCCTCCTCTGCTAGAGGTAGCACAAATTCAACAAAGAATGATAGCAAAAAAAGAATCACAAAAGAAGGAAAACTTCTGTTTAGGTTAAAGATGGTGGTGGCAGCTCTCCTGGCTACATCCCAAGTCACTCGATGGGCTTACTGAAGGAACCCGGCTCTGGTAGTGCGAAAAAGGCGGTAAAATAAGGAAGAGGAAAAACGGTTACCTAAGAAAATGTTCAGCAGTGTGCTGCTACAAGGCACCCGTCTCCATGGATATATGGATACATGGTCACATAAATGAGAAAATGTCAAGCCTGCTACAGTTCATCATTGGAAAGGAGAAAGTTTATTGGTACTTCAATGATAACGATGGTCGCAATGATCAGAACAGGCTGTGACTGTAGTCTGTTGGTACCTGCATCTCTGAGGAGGAATGAGGAGGAAGGCCAGTAGGTGTTTCAACCTGATTGTGTATCGTTATCAATGGGTGCTGATTTATAGGTGTTTGTGGGTCTACACAAATCTTAGATCAGCATCTAAGATCAAGAAGTTTTTTCAAAGATAACCTTGTGATTGAATTTAAATAAGGTGGTGCTTTGTTAGCTTAGTTTTGAATTTTTAACATTTTGACTTGTAACATGCAGAAAAGATGTTATTAGCAGTTAGGTGTGTAGGAGGAGTGTGCATTTCAGGTTGGAGAATCTGTCGTACAATAATTGAAAAATGAAATAAAATCATTCTTAATGGGCTTGAGAGCTCACTTGGTAAGAAATTTGTTCTTAGTAAAAACTTAAGAGCTCTGAAGCTTTGGCGTAGTTGGCCAAGCATTATAGCTCAGCTCTCTCACCATAGTGTGGGTCTTCTGAGTTTAGGCCTATCTCTTTCAGGACATGAAATAGAGAAGACTGCAGCTGGATAAGGAAAGTGTTAAAGGTCTTAGCACTATGTCAAAACCAGAATTTAAGCAAACCTTATCAACATCAACCAAAAAGTCCTAGCAGCCATGTGAGCACAGTGGAAAGGAGATCCTCATTTTTAAATCCTACATTTCTAGCTATGGCTAACTTGCCGGAATCAGGAAGATCTCCTCCCTGCGCTCTCTCCCCCTAGCCGTGTCCTGGCACCATGAAGAAGCAAGCCTGGACATGTATTTAACCCTCCAAATCCTCCTCCTCAGTTCCCATGGGTTGGAAATTCAGACAAAACCGAAGTCAGGAGAGACATGTGTGGCCCCTCAGGCTGGACAAGCAGGAGATGTGCACCAGGGGCAATAGTGCCCTTCCGTATCTGCCACACATCTGCCTTGCTGACATGGGCAAGGCAAAGCCATCCTGCCGACGGCCATCTCTTGCACCTTTACATATTCCTCTAAGGCAGATCTTCATTTCTAACCTGATCGTTTAGCATTTCGAATAATTTAAAGATAACACCGCCATCCTGGCATATTGGGGCCAGGGAAGGGTTTTCCTGCCCCAGTGATTGAGACAACTTTGTCAGGGCTGCAGGATCTGAAAAGCATGGAACCACGTCTTCTGCTGCAGTTTGTGTTCCCAAACTGACCTGGGTATCTCTGTCAGGCACTTCACTGGGCCACCTGCACACTGAACGTGCGCACACCTCCGTTAGAAACACTCTTCAAGTTACAAAGACGTGCTTGGAATTGCACAAATACGTGTGCCCTGCTTCTGTGTAAAAGAAAGTCCTGTCACGGCATGGGAAAACTAGAATTTGTTTCAAGAGAGACAGATGACCCTGACATTCAAAGTCCATCATTAAAGCGATTAAAAAAATCCACCAAACAGTAGGATGGTACCATGACCGCTACCTCTGATAGCCGGCTTCAGGACTGCATACTTGCTGGGAACTTCTCCATTGTAACACAGCCCAGAATGAAAGAATTTCCAGAGCTCCTTCAATAAATAAAGATACAGACATGCCAGCTACTATATGTATTCATTGTCACTTCTTGCTGTGATGTGGCATTTATTGAATGAATTTGATCACAGTGGGATTGCACAGAGATTTTGCCTATTTCAAACCTTGCACTCTAATGTTACAATACCATGTGTATAATGAATAGTTTAGAAAGTAGAGCAGAAAATTCTTTCATTCCTGTCTTATAACATGAAGATCTAGAAGACACTTCATTAAACCGTAGGAAGGGCACTTTTAAAATGTATCAAAAATATATCGAGTAATTAGCTAAAGGATATATGTAGATATTTATGTATGTATGCATAAAAATTTATCAGAGATTATGATATTATTTATAAACTTTATAGAATTTTCTATTATATATTATAGAATATATAACATATACTACACAACATGTATGTACATGTACTTCTCTATAAACTAAAACAAAGCCTGCCACGAGTTAGGCAAGATGTGACCTAATGATTCAGATTTTCTCTTACATACCTACTTTGATGTCTAGGACGCTTTTTAGTGAAGTTCACAGTAGCAGCTGCTGTTGGATGCAGTAAGATAATTTGTTTGGATCTTCTGCCTGACTCAGGATTACTCTACCTTGCATATTCTGCTGATGTGCAGAAGTACTGCATAATACGTCACGTGCTGTGCCTTGGACATTGCAAAACTAAATGTAGGAAGAAACACTCAAAGTATTCTCAAGAAGTTACATATGAATATCTCTGGTAATAAAGTTCTGTGAACTATTTTCTGATGTGGTATCGACATGGATCTTGTGAACAGTGAGGCAGAGCAAGGGTCACTTGTGCAGCCTAAGTTGCTTTAGTGTTTTGGAAGCAATGAGACACTGACCTAGCGGGCTTCTGCTTTGAGCTGTGTAACAGCTTCTATCTAGAGAGCAAGAGACAAATATGATTTTATTTAGTTATCAAAAGCGTATTGTATTTATATATTGTGCACTGGACATGGGCTAGAAATCCCCACTGGAAACATGAGTATGTTATGTTAGTAAGAACAAATCTGTGCCCTATAGATATTGCATTCAAATAGATTTAAAAGCAAGAATGCATCATTGCAGTGAACTAGTCTGATACTATGGTTAATACATACTGAAGATCCATATCCCATAACAGGGCACTCATTTCAGCATCAAACCCATCATTTCTGAATGCACTATGGCAAAACTTTTAGAAATATATGCAATCCTGAATCAAGCCTTCCAGTGATGGAGAACAACATAGATAAAAAAAACATAGACTTTGCTTCTAGACTCAGTTCATTCATATTTTACTTCTGAACACTGAATCTCACTGTGTCTTACTCTCCTGAACAGAAGACCTTTTTACTATCAAAGGTCTATTCCCCATATAGATATCTGCAGACAGAAAGCAAGTCACTTAATTTATCTTGGATAAGCATTGTAAGCCTCTCTCTCACTCTCAGGCATGTGTGCCACATGGGAAATAATTTTGCAACTCTTTTTAAACACTTTCCATTTTCACCATGATCTCTACACAGAATCACAGAATGGTTCGGGTTGGAAGGGACCTTAAAAATCATCTAGTTCCAACCCCCCTGCCATGGCCAGGGACACCTCCCACTAGACCAGGTTGTTCAAAGCCCCATCCAGCCTGATCTTCAACACTTCCAGGGATGGGTCATCCACAACTTCCCTGGGCAACCTGTTCCAGTGACTCACCACCCTCACAGTAAAGAATTACGAATTTCTTCCTGATATCCAACCTAAATCTACCTTCTTTCAGTTTGAAGCCATTGCCCTGTGTCCTATCATTACACTCCCTGATAAAGAGTCCCTCCCCATCTTTCCTGTAGGCCCCCTTCAGGTACTGGAAGGGGCTATAAGGTCACCTCATTGCCTTCTCTTCTCCAGGCTGAACAACCCCAACTCTCTCAGCCTGTCCTCACAGGAGAGGTGCTCCAGCCCTCTGATCATCTTCGTGGCCCTCCTCTGGACCCGTTCCAAGAGGTCCATGTCCTTCTTGTGCTGAGGGCTCCAGAGCTGGACGCAGTACTCCAGGTGGGGTCTCGCGAGAGCAGCGTAGAGGGGCAGAATCACCTCCCTTGACCTGCTGGCCACGCTTCTTTTGATGCAGCCCAGGATGCGGTTGGCATCTACAATGTAAGGACAACAGAAATGGACACTGTGTCAGTATCGGTCCTGTTACTGGCATTGCACAAATGTGAAACCATCCCCATAGTCTTCTTAGAGATTGTCCTACTGGTAACATCAATTGTTTCCTAGCTAGAGCCTTGCATGGGGAGCTCATGTTCAAGTGGTGTCCACCACCAGTGGTGTCAGGCAAAGGAGAAACCAGACAGGCAGGGATGGAAACAGGGCTAATGGGGAGTTGAAATTATTGCTCATAAATTATCACCAAAATTAGATTACACCTTCTGAGTCTGGGTTTTCAGGTGTACCCACCAGCTACCACTTCTCAGATGAACGCCTGCACCACCAAGCTGCTACAATGGCACGACAGACTGCTATTTTTACTCCCACACCCTGTGGAACAAAGTGGTGTTATTTTCCTAAAAGGCAGATCCTAAATGTATTCAAATAAAGTGTGCTCTAAGTAGGCTAAAAGGCACTCTACAGTACCACTCAGATTTTCTATTAATCCATCCTGTAATCTAACCTTTCACATCCAAGTTTCAGAGGTGGTTTTTTGTCTCCTAGGTTGTGTGTGATAGGGAAAGATGAGAAAATAGGTTTCAGGTTTGGTTTTTTGTGTGTTGTCAGGGCATGAACAAGTAAAATGTAAACACTTCTCTCCCGTCTCTGTTTCCTGACCAGAGCTGTGGAAACAGTCTTTCATGTCTTTCTGTGATTTGGAGAAAATGAAAATAGCCATACCTCAAGATTTCTTCCTTTTCCTTTCTTAATCATATTCATCTCTGCTCTGCAGGCCTTAGAGACATACAATGAATGCTGACCGTGACTTTGTAACATAAAAATTAACATTTGTCTGACACCCTGTTAATCTGCAATGATAATCAACTGGAGACTTTTGGTCTAGTAAGGTTTGAAGGGAGATTAGCACAGGATGGACAACCCTTTTAATTGATTAAAATGATAAGCGGAGAAGGAGCGATCTGCTTCCAAAATCCTACAGCTTGGTGGCCAGCGGAGTATACACAGTATATTTTCTAAATCCCCCAGTGATTAAGAAGCTTTGGCTATCTCCTACGCGCATTACTTCTCACTTTGGAAATACAAGAGGGCAGAAGTCTCGAATGAGTAGACCAAGAGGCGTAATGATGTCTACAGTTCTGTATTCTCCTATAGGGAGAGCATCAGACAAAGCATATGTAGCAGATTAAAAGATCAGACAGCTGCTGTAGGTCTGCATGTCAGAAAATCAGCTTTAGTCATTCAGGTATCAGAGAAAAAAAAGGATTATTTATTTGCATCTCTGTGTTTAAAATACACACGCATTAGGGCAACCTTTTAAAATTATGTGCCAGGGAAAGCACACTCCCAGTAGCATCAGTGAGAATTACCCCTTTAGATTTGCAATCATCCCTTTCAAAACTGTACAGTAAATTTTAGATACACGAAAGAAAAAGAATTCCAGTCTGGTTTTAAAGCATTTGAATTTGCTTCCTACTGAGCAGAAACATACAAAAACCCAGAACGAATGCAAACCTAGTGTGGTGCAGACACTCCTGAGAAAATGGCTAGTGCATATCCTTAACATAAAGCTATAGGAGAGAAAATTTAATTAGGGAGCACCCTGGTGGTGAATTAGTGAAAGGACAAACTTAAATCTTCTATTTGTGCACAACTATGACAATGGCCATCAAATTATTGTTCATACTGTAAAAAGAAACATGTTTTAGGACTGTTAGTATCCCGTGTGTCTCACTGACCTCTAGGAGCTGTTGGCAATATGCAAGTAAGGGCATATTTATATACCATGGTGAAGAAGGAAGAACAAAACCCTAGACCGACAGATGGATAAATTTAGTGCCATTTTGTACTGTTGTGTGTGTGGTTGCTCTAGAAATACAGGATCCATTGCAGACTGAGTCAGTGTGCTTTTCTAGTTTCTCAGCTATCTGCTGTCCTTCTGGTTCAGTTCATTCTGGTAGATGTTTATCCCTGTGGAATTTAGAAACACCGTCAGTGAGGAGGACTCATTGTGCAAAGAGAGTCTGCAACTCAAAAATTACACAATTCGAGAGAAATTGTGCACACAGTGTACACACAGTGACACACTGGGAATAATTAGATCATATTTAACAGAGTAACAGGCAAAAAGCTTCGCTGTTGTCAAGGGTTTTGCTTTCTTTGAAATAATCAACTCAAAGGAAAACTAAAAGGAGAGATGCGAACAAGGAAAATTAAGTGGATCTGATGTATTTATGGGTATTGTGAGAGGGAGACCTAATAAGACCACACCCTGCTATTCTTGAAAGCCAGCTGTTGTGTGACACGATCAGGAGCTGCAGAAGAGCATCAAAGCATCAGGCTAGGATGGTGACCATGGGGAGTGGGTATGAGCAGGCTGGGATTGCCTCTGCCAGTGTAGCTAGAGATGTTGAATTAATCAGTCATGGACACCAAAAGGCTGGGGAAGAGTTACAGCCATGCGGGCGAGCAATGAAAGTGACAGAACTCTAGAGAAAGAATCTTGGATACAGTCTGAACAGGACAGTTAAGTCAGGGCCAAGGAAACTTCTCACGGGTAGATGCGAGAAATAGTTAAGGTGAGCATTGGTGTCTGTAGGGATCCCACAAGAAAAAGATAAAAAAGATGGGGAAATTCAAAGGTCTCTCTCAGCTATGTTGGTTTTGACAAGACATCTAGGTATCTGGAGAGATACGCCAGAGACATAGGTGGTGTTTTTAATTGCTGTACATTAAAACACTGGATCTATAAACTATGTCAATGAAAAGAGCAGCTAAATTTGTGTAATATCATAAAAATATTAAGAGGAAAGACCAAAGCATGGAGCTCTGCGGGGATATTTCTCTCTAAAGCCACAGTGAAGGAACCCCAACTGGACAGCAAATTTCTAAACATGCCCGTAGGCACGTTCCCCTAGGAACTTAATTCCAGACTGTTTGTGCATGCCTTTATAAGGAGCAGTACTATATCCTATGCACAGCAGAATTTTTATGAATCTCTGAGTCAATTCTCATTCCATTTCATGCACCTTTGACTTGCTGCCAGTGTAATAAGTTCGCCAGTCACCTGGGCTGGTATTCTCATTACTGTCTGCCTCTGCTGATTTTCTGTGCTATCACTTCTTCATGTTATGCATAATATGGATCATAATCAGTCTGTGTGGACTGCTATGTCAGTGAGTGATGTCTACTGATACCGTGAATGAATTGTTACACTGTATAAATTAAGACGGACTTGCTTTCATCGCTCTGCACTTAACACTAACCCATTCATATGGCAACTCACATTTCAGACTACATACATACAGCACAGAATGGGCTTTAGTTTATCCCATCTCTTTTTGAAGTAATGTTGAAATACAGGCTTTTCCTCACAAACCCTTTCTTCTCAAGAGAAGTGAGGTTTTTGATAACCGTCTTAAACAAACCATGTTCTGTAGAAAAGGAAGGTCAAAGAAAGCATACCCACCACGATGAGCAAGACTGGCAAACTGGTAACAATGGATGAGGAGAAGGCTGAGGTACTCAAGGATTTTTTGCCTCAGTCTTCACTAGCAACCTCTCTTCCCACACCTCTCAAGTGGATGGACCGCAAGATGGGGACTGGGGGAGTAAAGTCCCTGCCACTGTAAGAGAAGATCAGATTCATGACCACCTGAGGAACCTGAACATACAGAAATCTATGGCACCTGACGAGATGCATCCCAGAGTCCTGAGGGAACTGGCTGATGTAGTTGCCAAGTCACTCTCCATGATATTTGAAAAGTCAGGTGAAGTGGCAGACAGGTGAAGTCCCTGGTGACTGGAAAAAGGGAAACATTGCACACATTTTTAAAAAGAATAGAAAGGAGGTTCCTGGGAACTACCGACCTGTCAGCCTCACCTCTGTGCTTTGGAACGGAACCTTCTAGAAGTTATGCTAAGGCACACAGAGGACAGGAAGGTGATTTGAGGCAGCCAGCACGGCATCACCAATGGTAAGTCCTGCCTGACCAACCTCATGGCCTTCTATGGTGGAGTGATTACATCAGTGGACAAGGGAAGAGCCATGGTTGTCATCTATCTGGGCTTCTGTAAGGCCTTTGACAGTCACCCACAACATCCTTCTCTGTAAAGTGGAGAGGTATGGATTTGAGGGATGGACTGTTTGGTGGATGAGGAATTGGTTGGATGGTCACATCCAGAGTGTAGTGGTCAATGGCTCAATGTCCAGAGGGAGATCAGTGACAAGTGGTGTCCCTCAGGGGTCCATATTGGAACCAGTACTGTTCAATATCTTCATCAATGACATAGACAATGGCAACGAGTGCACCCTCAAGAAGTTTGTGGATGACACGAAGCTGAGTGGTGCGATTGACAGGCATGAAGGCTGGGATTCCATCTAGAGGGACCTGGACAAGCTCGAGAAGTGGGCCCATGTGAACCTCATGAGGTTCAACAACGCCAAGTGCAAGGTCCTGCACCCAGGTTGCATCAACCCCTGGTATCAATACAGGCCTGGGGATGAAGGTATTGAGAGCAGCCCTGCCAAGAAGGACTTGGGCGTACTGGTGGATGAAAAGCTGGACATAAGCTGACAATGTGCGCTCACAGCCCAGAAAGCCAACCGTATCCTGGGCTGCATCAAAAGAAGCGTGGCCAGCAGGTTGAGGGAGGTGATTCTGCCCCTCTACTCTGCTCTGGTGAGACCCCACCTGGAGTACTGTGTACAGCTCTGGAGCCCTCAGCACAGGAAAGAAAAGGACCTCTTGGAGTGGGTCCAGAGGAGGATCACAAAAATGATCAGAGGGCTGGAGCACCTCTGCTATGAGGACAGGCTGAGAGAGTGGGGTTGTTCAGCCTGGAGAAGAGAAAGCTCCAGGGAGACCTTATTACAGCCTTTCCATACTTAAAGGAGGCTTATAAGAAAGATGGGGACAAAATTTCTAGAAGGCTCTGTTGCAACAGGGCAAGAGCTAATGGTTTTAAACTAAAAATGATTTAGACTAGATATAAAGAAGAATTATTTTATGATGAGGGTGGTGAAACATTGACACAGGTTGCCCAGAGAGGTGGTAGATGCTTTATCCATGGAAACATTCAAGGTCAGGTTGGACGGGGCTCTGAGCAACCTGATCTACTTGAAGATGTCCCTGCTCATTGCAGGCGAGTTGGACTAGATGACCTTTAAAGGTCCCTTCCAACCCAAACTATCCATGATTCTATGTTTCTATGTGCTTCCTCCACTAATTAGATCAGTTGCCGTTTATCACAGCATTATTCATCGTTCAGGCTGTCTAGCAATTATTTTATCTAATTGTTTTTTAATATATTTTCAGGTATTCATGGAATGTTATATCAAATGCGTAACTAAAATCTACCTACTTCCTCTCCTACATAGGTTAGTTAGTTATTAGTAGGTTGCATAACCTACTAATTTTGTAACAGTCTTACAGCACCAGCTGTTCAATATCCGATTATGCTGTTTGTTGTTTATAATTCCATCATACTTACACATTCAGGTATTTTTCTATTAATATTTATTCCACTGATGACATCTAGACTTCATTTTCTCAATATCCGGTTTAACCAAGCTTTAAATCCTTCATAATTGATCAAACTGTTGTCTTTAAATATCAGCATCCAGGTTGTCATCAGTTTTCTCTTCTTATTTACCAGTAAGCTTCTACGATGCTTAAAATGCCTCCATCTATTATTTGTAAAAGCCTTTCTGACTTCTCACAACATTTTGGCTAGAATTACCTCACTATATCTTTAATTTTTTCTTTTCCTATAAATCTTTTCTCATTGTACATGCAGTTACCCAAGTGTCCCTTACCTAGTTTCATTGATACACTTCACAGTCATGTTTCTTAACATTGGACGTTGGCCCAGCTCTCTAATGATCTTCATTAGGCCCTGTATTCTTATTTGTGGTGGCTTAGTGTCTGAGTCATCTTGATGTTTGAATTTAAAATGCCAAGAAGCTCTTGGCACTTCTTAGACTGTGTGCTGCTGAGGCTAGGTAAGCACCGTAAGTGTGCTTTGCTCAATTATTTGTGTTCGGTCCTAAGCTGACAACATGATTATTAATTACATTTTTCAGAATTTCAGTTCTCATCCTGCTAATTGGACTGGGATGCTAATGGCTGACCTTCTTTTCAGTCTTTTGCCCCCAATGGCGTGTCTGTTAAAAGACCACATCTGACCACTTGTGTAATTCAGTGTGTCTTGTTACTGCAGCTGCTTAATTAGGGGTCATGTCTTCATAATAAACTACATAGGCAGAATTAATTTCTCAGAATTTCATTTACTGAGGGGAACTGGGATGGGGATTTCACTTGAATTATTTATGATTTCATCTCCTTGACAGATGTTCATAAATATCTACACCTGAACTGGAAATATTGTTATACTCTTATTACCTGCCTCTAGACATGATTCTTAATCTGCATGTACATCTCACAGAAGCCAATGGTTTTGATTTGTTTGAAATCTTCCCGTTTTTTAATGGATGTCTAAATATTAAAGTGACCATTTGTTCTGCCTTCCCCCAAACTAGAAGCCCAGGGTTTCTTTCTTCTGAATTAAGTATCACATTGTTTACTGTAAATTTTAGCTGTAGGTGAAAAATTCATTAGGTTCTCTCAATTTTGCAGTGGATTGTAAAGTTTGGCTGTTGCCTGTCTGTGAGTGCAAGGCTCCAGGAGTAGCTCAGTCTGTAGAGCTTTCCTGTATGTCACCACCAGGACACCAGGAGCTCTCAAGCATCATGTGTATCCCTATGGGCTCTCTTGGAGATGCTGGAACAGAGACTGAACATTCAAATACACTGGCGGAAGAGGATAAGCAGCAATTTAACATGACTGAAGTAAGTACCAATACCTCTTAAAACATGCCATTTTATTTCATATGGCTTACCTTGCAGTAGAAACTATTGATTAAGGCAATGGGATTTCAGAAAAGCAGTTTCAGATAATGGCGCAAAATGTTTGTTATCCTGTTACTTTCATTTAATCCAGTGACCACCTAGTGTAATATATAGAGAAAAAAACAGGAGGATCTTTGGACTCCATCACCTTGGCTGAATACCCCACCACTAGATAATACAGCCACACTTCATTTCTCTTGCTTTACTAGCTGCACAGTGGCTCAGCTTCAAGGGGTGTTACAGAAGGCACCTTTTCTTGAAGTGACTGTTGTCAGTGCATATTCTTTGGATTCAAATCCCTCCAACAGGGAAAAGCCTAACTGAGTTTCTTTTGGCTAAGAGAAGTGCTCCAGCCATTTGGATACTGGCAAAAGGTATATTAGGTCTGCTCCAGTAAACTTTTTAAATTAACATAAGAAAATTTTAGCTATGCTTACATAATTTTTACTGGATCAAACCTTAATCATCTCTCTGACTAATCTTCGGCTTTCACTGGTGCTTTGGAAGAAGAAAGTCTCAGAAATCTTCAGACCAAGGAGCTTCTAAAACATGTGGGAGGCAGTTGAGGCACCAGGAACTGAGATGAGTCTGGGATGACTTCAGAGGTGCCTAGAGACTTTCAGGACTCTTGTGAGTCAGGCTCTCCCTAGCCTGGCAGAGTTGCCTAAATTCTGCCAAATTTAGGCAAAGTGTAGGTGTAGGTGTAGTATAGGTCCTTGCCCAAAGGAACTAATATAGCAAACTCTGTGGACCTGACACAATTACGGAATTTATAGTGACACTACCCTAAATTTAGGGTGCTGGTGACCTGGAAAGGTTGAGGTTCTTGCATTGTTAGTTAACACCTCACTCAGAAAGCACTTGCATTCTTTAATTTCTAGATAAGCTTTTTATGCAAATGTGACTAAGCAGTGCAGCAGGGCAAGGAACTCTTTTGCTGGTCTCTAGAACAAGATTTATAAGAACTAACATTGCTTTCATTTAAAATGTTCTGATGACAAGACTAACGATTATAGTAGCAAAACATTGTAATATGTTATGAACACAAATCCAGATAAGCTATTAAATAAGGAAAAGCAGCATAAACATTTAGAGATGAGCAGTAATTTCTAAGAGCAATTTATAATTGGAAAGGATATGACGTTTATTGAGCTAGATTGTTACTTTTGCCAGTGTCTGAGGGTGAGTAATTTCTGCAGGGTTTACTGTTACGTGCCGTCCCTCCTATTTTGAGAAATGCTGTAAGAACTGTTCCACAAAGGAGAGGTCCAAGGATGAAATATTCTTCATGTCAGAAGCTGATCTGCACAGGAGATGTTCTGAGCATTTTTCTGCGATAAGGAAGGCTTGGTGGGCATCCATTCCTGCTGCAGGGGAGCAAGGTCAGTTTTCCAGGGATTGCCCCCAATCACCCCTTTATTCTCACTCTCAGGAAGATGCTGTGTCTCCCTTCATATCTGCAGAAAAGCTTAGGACTCTCTTGTAGCTTCAGGGATGTGGCAGCCGGGTGGCTAAGGGGAAATCACCTTAGCAGCCCTTGCTCTGTGTTCCTGTTCATGCATCTCACACTTACAAGACAAAGACTGGATCTTTTTTCTTTTATTCTAGTGTCATATCTTTGGGGCAAAATTTCTCTTACTTACTGGCCGTTACTTACCCCACACCATCCTCTTGATGAAGATCTCTGAATAGTTCCCATCTGTAAAGTGAGATTCCCACGCTATCAATCCTGTTTCGGAATGTGAGACTCCCTTCTGCTTTTATTTTTATTAATAAGTTAATTACCTCCTTTTAAATGCTGTGACCCACTGGCATTTTGTTTGCCATGTAATTCTCAAGCAGCATGTCAGGACATCCCGTTGTGTGAAGATATGTCATAGATTATTTAGATCTTGCAAAGCAGATGGACTGCTTTCTGAAAAATAGGACTCTCGAGCTTTAATTTTTTAATGCTTTTTTTTATTTATTTTAAGTACAAATCAGGCCCCATTTCCCACTGACTTAAACATTTTATAGATGCTTTTAAAATGTGTTTTTTCATTGATACTGTCCCACACCACTAATTTCCACTTTCCCCAATATCTTTCTTCTATCTTTACTGAAAGAAAAGAAGAAAAATGTCTCTCCTGTTCCGTCACAGCAGACTTGCTGACATTTTTGCTAAAGGACTTTTTCTCTACGTTCTGTATGTGGTTGTATCAGGAGGCATGGGCACATGCTGGCATCTGACATTTTGGGGCAGTTTTACCAGCTATATATAGTAATCAAAAATGGAAACATTTTACCTGCCAGTGTGTCTCCAAATAGCCCAGTCAGCCGAGGGCTGCCAGCCCAGTGGGTGCCCCTGTGGGTTCAGGAGTGACAGTGGGACATCGGTCCCTCCTTAGGAGAGAAGGAGGGAGGGAACGGCGTTGAGCAGGGGTGACAAGAGCTTTAATGTCCCTTTTACCAAGTTGGAAGGAGGATGGTGATTATTAGCTATTTACTAACAAACTGTACTTGCAGCTGGACACCAAACAGACCTGTCCATCTACAGAAAATAATGATTTTTCCATTCAGGCACTTCTTGCAACGAGGTGAAGAGGAAATTGCCCACATGTCTCATGCCAATCAGGCAAGTTCCTTGGCTCTCTCATGCTGTAGCTTTTGGGATGTTTATGGAGAAACCTTCACAGGTGTGAAATGCAGCATGGGGACACATCAAAAGCCCACCTGAAAGTCATGTAATTGCATGATGGAGGTTCACATCACAATCCTGAGACAAGATGTTTCATAATAACCAAAATGCCTGGTTTCCACTGTTGATACCCAGAAAGCTCCAGATACTGGTGAACATCCAGTCTAGAAAAGCATGGCTCTTCCTTCGTTTTCCAAAAGAAATCGAATGGTAATGTTTTCCATTCACTGACATTTTTGCCATTCGTCTTCAGATAAATATTTTCTGCCAACAATTTATGCCCTCTCTCCCAGTCTGGGTTTATAGCATATCTGAATTAGTTTCACATATGGTGTTGCAGAGGGTTTTGATAGCCACAGATGGTGCATCTGCAAACATTTGAAATCTGCTTCACTACCCAAACCTTTAATACTTGTCAGTGTCCCAAAAAGAGTTAGTAAATGCCTGGTGTAGCTATTCACTCATAATAAACACTGAAGGACAGCGAGTTGAATGAGCTGCTGGGAATTAAATAATCAAAGAAATCTTATGCCCTGATTCTGTAGCTCCAGAAATAATATCATGAGAAGGATCACCTCACAGCAGGTAAGTTGAAGGAGAAGTTTTAGTTGCCTTCCTGAGCTTCACATTAATTTCCTTCACTTGATTTTAGTCAGACCTCTGTAACTAAATGACATTTTTTCTATGCTAGCATATTACGTTTTGCTGTCATTAAAAGAATACAGGGAATTTGTATATATATTGCCCCAAAACACCAAAGTCCATCCAAAAGGAAAAGAAAAAGCAGAATTATTAGGCAGACAAAACTGACTCATTTATTAGTGCACTTACATAGAAATTTAAAATCACTTGTCCCATTAGAAAAACCCAGATGATTTTTATTTCCTGTGTTACATGAGTACCAGGACCCAGCAGGACTCACCCTGGCTGAATCCTTCACAGCCAGAGACCTGCTGGTGGCCGAGGTGGGGAGGAGGGAAGGGCAGAGACAGAGCCAGCCCCTGCTTTAGTACGATGTCAGCCCAAGCAGCTGATGGCTGTGGCCCAGCTCCCATCTACATGGCGACACTGTCTGGCCTTTGCTTCAAAGGCAATTCTGTGTCTGCCTGTAGGTAAAGGTAAGGACGGGGAGAAACACTATCCTCTGTACTCGTGCAGACTTTTTGAAATACAGAGTGCCATTAGCCCCAGAAGCTCATCAGCAGTCCTGGCCCCCAGCTCTAAAAATTGCCAGGATGACTCCATAGTAAAGGGTAGATGGCAAGGCAAAGAAAAAGGAAAAGACATTACCCCCATTTTGCAAATGATAAATTGAAGTCCTGCGAACACATGTGACTTGCCCAAAGCGACATAGAAAAACCTGTGCCAGAGCTATGTTGTGGTCCAGGTGAAGTGCGTCAAGCCCAGACTGGGTCCCCACACCAATTTATCCACAGTCTAAAGGCATTGAGGATCCAGTAAGCTGTATGATGGGAAGCTCCTAAGAAAAAACACATGGAAGGATGGAACCGGGTGGATAGTAAATGGAAAGCTGGTCCCACAGACAGAGCTATCTGGAAAAGTCCTGAGTTGGGAAAAGAGACCAAGACAGAAAGTAAGGCTGAGCTGAAGAAAAGCGGAACAAAGGAGGCTTAGAAGTCAAGAGCAGATCCTGGGATGGGAGGAATGGGAAGCAGGATATAAAGATTTCATAATCTGCCATGGTTAGAGGAATGGGCAGGGAAATGCAGTAAGTTTGGCAGATGCAACTTTGCTGAAAAAGAAAGGAAAAAAAGAAGGTAAAAGAAAGATGAGTCTATTTCCCAAGGATGAAGGAAAGGGCGCAGTGGTGCCTTGATAGTGCGTGTGTACATTTTGCAGTGAAAGAGGGAGCCAGATTTGTCAAGGGTCTGGGTGTGAGAGAAGGGAATGACTCCTAGAGCCGAGACCAGTGCGGGATGGACAGCAAGGAAAGGTCTGTAAGGAAGTCAGTGATTATACACCGTGCTGTCCTGCCTGGGGGGACCGTGCTCAATGCGTGCTGCAACTACCCTGACATCCCTTCTGCTTTTGGATATCTGCTTCCTTTGAGCCCGCCGGGCTGGGAGCTGCAGGAAACAGCCATGGCCAGAGAGCAGGAGAGGTCAGTGGCAAGCTTCTGGCAGGCAGGAATAATCAGGCGGTGGCTCATGTCTCTCACAGGCATGGTCTTCCTTCCCAGCCACTGATAACAAGCAGTTTTAATCCCCAAACTTGACAGCTTTTTTACAATTTGCTTAAGAGTAAGTGTTTTTGCTGAGGACTCACACATCCACGCATAGACCTCACTTCCTAGACTTTAAATGGCTGCCCAAGAATCATGACTTTGAGCATGAGTTACTGAAAAGAGCACATTTTTGCAAGCAGGGGAATGAGAAGAGAGACTGAGTTTCTCTCTCACTGTAAAAACCTTCAGATTTACACAGTGCAGCTTGAAACCATAACTGTTCTAATGAGGAAAATGTGCAGTCAACTGAACATTAACTGTTTTGGACACTATTACTGTAAAAATAAATAATCAACCAACTTTATCTCTGAATAGAAAACTCTGCAGTGGGAAGACTGACTGAATAACTGACATGATTGCTGAGGAAGAGATGGAAATAACAGTTTACAGTTCACAGGATCTCAATGGACAATCAATGTGGTAAATTAGGATGTGGTTGAAATTATAGATATAGTAATTAAAATTAGCCATGAATAATAGAACACAGTTCCTCTAGAATAGAATAGAAAGTGCCACTAGACAGAAACAGAATAATACTGTCCAAATGTACAGAAATTTGAATTTTTAAGGGAAGTTCAAACTGGCAAGAGATGTGTTCAGTATCTCCACTGACACATTTCACAAGCTTGTAATAGGCAGCTGTAAATTATTGTTGGCGAGGAATTTAATTTAATCGCATCTCATCCTTATGAAAAACACTTTCTGAAGCATATTTTAAAGTCGATGCTAAGGTGTCTCTAAATTACCATTCAGATGAAGTCTATTCATTTCAGCTGGCCACAGTTTGACTGTACTCTCCTCTTTAGTCTATTGCTCTCTTTTAAATTGCAGGAACTGTGTTATGAACACAATAGCCATAAGCCCTGCTGTTCCAGCAAAGCGGCTATTCACAACCGATGCTGGAGCTGCTTTTTACGTAACAGGAGAAAATTACAAAACCAAAAAATGTGTGGGCTTTTATTTGCTCTTTCTGTTTCCCTGCAAAACTCCTCTTGGAAGTCACTGTCAACAATGTGATGCAGAACGTAAGGCATTAGTTTGTCCTAGCAGAACGACTCCCACATTTTAAAAATCTTGAAGTATAATGGGATTGTGCTGAATGAATGCAGGACTGCAAAGCTGGCCAAGAAGCCCGTATGTCATTAGATTTCTACTAAATACATAGGTTCAGATTCAGCAGGCTCTATAAACACGTCTGATTTCAAGGTATGTGGACAGCATGACTGAAGTCCTATTTTGCCAGATCTGATCTTAAGTAGTTCCTCTGTGATATCAATGCTGAATATTTGGGCTTTCAAAGGACAAAATTTTTCAACTAGAATCATATGCATACACTTTGAAATTTTTCCCTTTCTCTTGTACGAATTCCAGTGACATGATGGAGGATACCTGTGGCATCTCTAATGTTTTTTAGCTGACAGGAATCTCAACAGAAAATTTTTTCTTAGGTGTACAGATGTTCACATTTGTGATGCAGTGGGGCTTTAGGAGAACAAGATCATACAAAACACCAGTGTCAGTTATTTGTTATCAAGATAATATGAACAAGATCGGAGCATTCCGTTGTTATCCATTAGAAAACAGAAAAAAATGGCCATTACTTTGCAGATGACCTTTTAACTGTCTCCAGTATTGCCCTTTTCCAGTTCCCACACTGCCATCCCTGTGAGCCTGGGACAGACATCAGATCCTCTCTAAGAGTACCTGGATGGGCACATGAGCGCACAAGAATGCTGTGACACGTGCTAAGCCTGCTTATCAACCCCAAGACACAGACACCCCCCCACTGTTTAATGATAAAAACTGCTTCATCATAAAAAGGAAGGCTGAACACACGGGTATACCTGCTGTATGTACATCCTCATCACTCCCCCTCCCAAAACGAATCCTCATCACTCCCCATCACAAACCAAATTAGAGGGAATCCAGTGTTGGGACTCTCCCTTTGTTCCGAGGGTAGGTAATACTCACAAAGACTTAACTGAGGGTTATAAAACCCAGGTGGGGATGGGCTCCACTAAACCCCAGGGGAGACTCAGTGCTGGAGGATATGATAGCAAATTCGAGTTTTGATATAAAAGCATGATTATGTCTGTGTTAGGTCTTTTTATCTTTCTTTCTCTTGTACTACATGTATTCTGGCAAATTTTTGGGTTCTCCAGCAGTTTGCTAATGATCTGTTATGTTATAAACAATTTGTTTTGTTTTGTTGCTGTTTTATTTTTTATTGAGCTGTTTCTAATGATTCACAATTAATTATAACAGCTCTAAATTTTCAATTTAAAGTAGTTTAAATTATTGCCCAGGCTTTTCCCATAGGCAGAGGCATGCTAGTAGTACAGTACTGGTGAATCAGATTTAATGGGCATTTTGAAACAAGCATAGCTGCAATTATGCCCAGAGAATCCCTGCCAACTTTTTAATGGCTTATTTTTATTGTAAAAGCATCTTTTAAATACCTTTTTTTTCTCCTGGGGTGGAAGTTATTGTTTTAGAGTGTTTCATGCCAAATTTTTAGTTAGTATGTTACCCAGTAAGCAATCTATCATTAATAAAAATGACAAGTTATAGTTCAATAAAAGACAGAACTAATACAAGAGGACATGCCGGAATTAAAGGTATTTATATGTGCTATAATACATCAAGTAGTTATTATTTTTATGTTACTCCTGATATATTAAAGTGCTATGCAAACACTAAGTGAATCATAAAACCTAAGAACTCATTATTGCTCTCTCCTTATTTTACAGACGAGGAAAAGAGGGCACAGAAGTGCCTTGCCCGTTGCAACAGGGAAGCAAAATTAGAACTCCTGAAAGTGCTTTGAGAATAACAATACATCTCATGAGAAAATTGTCTTCGAACTTACTTCTGTAATAAGATTTTGACTTTTTCTTCCTTCTCGATGCACAGAAAAAAAGAGAAGGTGTGTACATTTTATTCATCATGTTGATAAATGTTGTACGTCCAAATTTTGAACCTTCTTCCATTGCAGCTTGAAAAACAAATGAATGCTAAGCAGTGCCAGTCGCCACATGATAGCTATACCTGCATCTTTCATGAGACCCCATTTTGCATATAAGACTGGCTTTGAAAGCTTCAATTAGTACATTTGAAGTCCCGTCTCCAACTTGAGCAACTGGCTGGAGTATTTATTTGTTTATACAGCTGCCGTTGAAAACAAAGCAATAGACACAGTAGGAAATAAATTAGATGATAAGTAATTTTTTTCCTACCTGATTAACAAGGTACAAGAAGAATTAAGCACGAAAAAACATGTAAAGCACTGATGGATAAAAAGGGAACATATTCATGACCACATCTTGATCATAGGATATTATCTGACAGTAAAAATACTACTAAGATTTTCTGAATGAGGCACAAGACAAATATCTTTGAATTTGGTTGAATTTATTTTCATTTGGTTATCTTTGTCATAGATAAACCACGATCCACTGACGCTTGATTCTGAATCTCACTCATTTTGTTGAATTCAGCTTTAGCATGCTGGGCTGGGCTGAGGCTCATCATACCTTTGGTGGTGGTACCTCTCTTATTTGGTAGGAGTCGAGTGTGACACCAGTGATTATTATTATCACTGTTTGTATTTTAGATAGTTATGTATTTACCTACACCTCACTTTTGCAGACTGTGCTAACTGTGGCTCCCCCAGTCTCTGAAAGGGTATCACAGGAATAAGAAGGTACAAAGAAGGGCCACAAAAATGTTCCCCAAAAAATCTGTTCCACAGCTCGATCTATGGCATCAGTGATTATTATGCCACTATTCACATCTTGAATACTTTCACACTAACTTATATCGCACTTAAGCAAGTGTGGAGTCAGGTTAGCTTTTAATATCTCCTTATTTTTGTATTTAATTTGACCTAGCTAAGGTTTCCAGACCTTAGCAAGCAGCTACCTGGAGCATGCCAGAGGACACCAAAGCAAGAAGGATGCTAAATGTCAATTAAAAAAACTAAAGAAAGTATGAATGATTTTACATGCAGGCCTAGAAGGATCACACTGGAAGTGCTGATTCTTAGGAACACTCTTCTTTTCTGTAAAATAGCTACTGAAGTAATTATAGAATAATCTCTACTATACGATTTATTAACACTATTAAAGATCACTATTTTTTCCTTCAGTGATGTGAGTTCCCGTTGGATTGCTCAGAAGTGCAAAATATATTTGTTTAGCCGGGAGGACTCCTGCTAATTGTTCGATGGCACTTGCTGTGCTGGAGAGATTTGATATTTATGTTGTTGCTTTGAATGCAATGCACTCCTGATTCATTTTAATGTTGTTTGGATAGCTGTGAAGAGAAATAAAATGGCACAATATTGTTTTCCTATGCTGCTTTCAAAGTGACATAATTACTGCAAATATTGCCTGAGACACCCACTGAGACAATCAGGGGACTTAATTTTAGATGAAGCAATATGTATCTGAAGACTGAAAGCAAAATGGTGCCCTGCAAGGTGATGGGGGAAGTAATGGAACAGAGATCACTGCAAAGCACCAGGTTGTATATTTTGAGGCAACTGCCAATTTTTCTGTCAGGCATAGTATATGTTGCTTAATTCTGTAACTCTCCTTTACAAATAACAGCAGAGATATCTGTGTGCTAATTGATTAGTGTTTCAGTCCTTCACAGAATATGCACTTGTTATCATGAACAAAGCGCAGTTATTCCTTCAGAGACATCATTTGTAGGTTGGTTGCCTTTCTTCATGTTATGAAGCAGTCTTTCCATTAAAGAGAGAAATGAGAAATTTTACGCTGCTTCTTAATTTTACACCTCTCAGTGTGAATGCGTGTCTTAGCATCACCCTTCATTCAGAACAACCACTAATTTCCCCAAACTTCTACCCACTTCTCCAGAGGCAGACCTTGTTCTTCCCTTTACCCATGCTGGCCCATGTAATATCAGGTCCGTTCTTCACAGCCTTCCGTCTCCCTTATACAAATGCTCATTTGCCTTACAAATGCAGAAGCTCAGTGCCTGGACCAGCTTGTAAAAGGGTAGCGTGCTTCCTAGCATTGTGGGAGGAACCGTTCAGTTCACAAAAGCATTTGGTCCAAGGCAGAGGTGGGATTCCCACCCGGAGGCAGGAGGAGATGAGCTATGCTCATGCTGTGTCAGTTAGCTTGGGACCCATGTAGGACCCGTGGCATAGCTTAGAGTGAACTCACGTGAGGTTTGCGCTGGAATGAGCATTGCCCTCGTAAACGTGGAAGTCTCCGGCACTCTCAGAAGAAATGCACTAGCATAGGTGCAAAGGCTTGGTGATGAAATACTGTAAAGCAGCTTTATATCTCACTGTAACTTGAGCATGTCCTGTCACTTAGAGGTCCCCTAGCAATGCTGAGAGCTTCCGGGGCGTAAAGGGACTCAGAGCCCAGGAAGCAATTTTGTGAATTTCACAGAAATAACTGGGGGAAAATAAATCAGATTCTACATTGGACCTCTGGGAGTTGTTATCCAGAGGCAAAAATCTTGAGGGGTCTTTTGATTACTTCTGATTTTCATGATCCTTGGCAGCTCTGAAACACTCTGGATTCGGAGCATGGGATGGATGCATCCAACTTCCTTAGTATCCTGCCACCAAGCAGACAAAAGCAGATGCCTAGAGAAGAGAAAAAGAAAAGGTCAAAAATATAATGATGTTTCCCTCGAATACTTTTCCGGCTTCAGGGACTCCTTGAGCCAGAGATGGCGTCTTTGTAATTAATAGCCCTGATGTTTTTTTTCTTTGGATAATTTTTTTTCGGTTATATTTTGAACTCATATAGATGCATTACACCTGAAAAAAAACCCTGTAGTTTACCTGCACCATTTGAAGAATCAATTCCTTTTGTTTGCACTAAGTCTGCCATCTGCTTACTTCTTCTGTTATCCTGTAGTTCTTGCTTTGGCAGAGACCGTGCACAGCCATTCCCGATTCACCGCTCTCGGCATTTTTTTAAAATGTGCCACCTCTCCCTCCTCCCCACTCCAATTTCTCTCTTTGCTAAACTAGTGTCTACTTAGCTGCTATTCCTATGGAAAGCGTTCCATATTTTTAAAAATAGTTCCCTGTTTTCGAACAACCCCGTCACCCTGCTCTCGATCTTTCCCAGTTATGCTCTATATTTTTTGAGACCGGAGGCTGAGTACTGCACACAACAGTTCAAGATGTGGCTGAACCGTGGATTTATACAGCCGAGTAATGAGATTCTCTGCTCGTTTCAAAGGCTGCTCTGTCTTAAAACTGATTATCCAGCGTAGCCTTGCCAGCTCCTGTATGCATATTGTTTGGAGACCTGTAATTATGTAAGAGTCCCGGCTTGCATTTATGAGTTGCATAAACAAGTTTCTATCTTTTGTGACTAGAGAAAAAATCTGCAGGAAGTGAAACCTATAACTTTGAAATCAGAAGCTAAGAGAAAAACAAAGACGCATTTTTTTTTTTGGGGGTGCGTGTGCGTGTTCAATTTCACTCCTTTAAAACTGATTTCATAATTTGAGGACATTCCTTTCGACTGTTTGTGTGTGTTTTATTAGTATTGCAGCATTTTTTGCCACTTGGTATACAGATTGGATGAGCTATGCTGAATAAAGCTCACTTCTCAGTATACAAGATATACTGCCATCCATAGATGGGATTTCCATCTTCTCACCCTCGCACCATACCTGGCATCTCCTTATGTTTTGGCCTCTGTGTTGTCCCCACAGCCCATCTCTGACTGCGACCAACCTGCCATTGAGAGACGTTCTCACACGTGTGAAATCCCGAACCTGCCCAGGAACAGTTTGGGAGAGGAATGGTTGACCCGGGATGACTCAGAAGGAGCTCTAGGACTTGCAGTCTTTAGGTTCTGGTGTCACAGCAGTTTTTGGAAATAAGAGCAGGGACGATAATCCCTCCACGTGACTCATTTTACTTCTGACAGTGACATGTGAGCAGCCAGAGTCCTTCCTGAGAGCAAAAACCCGGTCCTGCTGATTTTTAAAATAAATTTCTGCCTCCTGCCTGTGTTCTGAGGATCATGTCTGTTTGTTCTAGCTCATCGAAGTTAAGGTCAAATAACGATGCAAAATAACACCAGACAAAAGAGCTTTTATCACATGTTGTACACCTATAGAAGGAAATAGAATGGATGTACGGAAAACAGATAATCAAGGGTTAGATGTAGGTATAGGGAGGGAGCTGGTATTAAAGCAGGGTCCTTGTCAATAAATGACACCCAATTTAATCTGAAGTACCCTTGCTCAGCTGCATAAGGACCCTGCATGATAGATGTGAAATGAGAGTGCTAATGTAGCAGGTACTTATTCTACAGTCTTGCTGCTCTTCGTAGAACTGTAATTAGCTGCATGTCTTTTTCAAGCAGTGCTATTACTATTTTTATTTTTATTGACCCTTGAATCCTACCAAAACAGCCATAATGCTTTTTTGGGCTGCTGATATTCCTTACTAGATGCTTAGAGAAAGCTAAATTAAAACTAGACGTGCCATCCTACAACCAATTGAATAAATAATCTAGCATGTGCAAATAAAATGCAAAGACAACAGGTCTTTTGATTGGCCTTATCCAAATTCAGTTTCCATTAGCTCTCCTTGGAAATGAAGTAGAACTATAAGGAGAAATGTGTGTGCCTGTGTGTGCAAATGTACCTTCTTGTTTACATCTAGGAGGTTGAAAACTCTGAAAACAAACTTAAATTCAGTGCTATCACTCCCATTGGAAAAATCCTGTCAAGTTTCTGGTAAATTATAGACCTTCAGTATCTCCTACACTCATATACCTTCTTGTCATGTTGCATTTTGAATAAATCACCTTTAAAGCTAGCGGCCATTTGTAAAAAAAATAAGGTCATTGTAACCTGTAAGGGCAGAGATTCAGAATTTCCAAAGCAGCAATTGTATTTATACATTTAAGCTAATGCTAAGGTAAGGAGGCCGAACTCCTGGAAAATTACAGGTCCCATTTCTACTAGTTTAGTTATGAAAGTTGCCTCAAAGCATGATGGCTGTTTTCTGTGCAAAATTCTTCAGCTCCACTTTACAATTCCGTCTACTGGCCTCACTGACTCTGGAAGAAATTCTCCTTTAGATGTTTTAAAAGCTTTATTATTTTTTATATTCATATAGAAAATTGTTTCTAGAAATCTTTTTTGGCTTATCACATTGTAACTGTATACATCAATTGATAACAGAATTCATTACCTCTTATAATTATTTGTGCTTTTTGAAGGGTGCTTTTTTAACACCCAGTATCTTTATTTTGACTGTGTTGTTTTTCTGGCTGTATTTGGTCTTTATGAAATCCTCATTTTAAGAGTGTATATATGCTCTGAATCACCACTGTGGTCTCATTAAACATTCTTCGTGGTTCTTTCAACTCTTTTTCTTCTCTTCACTATTTTTGGTAATTTTCTTTCAAGACATGCTCTCATTTTTATTCAGATCCTTTTTTTAACACATGCCCATGTCAGATTCTTTTGGGTTTGCCTTTCCTACAGAGATGCTCACTGTGATAAAGTGGGTCCAGTCTTCAGTTGCTACATCTTGAACCAGATCCTGTGCGCTGCTTGGGAGTATACCTAAAAGCGCTTCTCCTCTTGTAGACTTTCTGACTAGCTTCTTCATGGCTCCATCATTGATCATGTCTAAAAACATTGGGTTGGGTTTTTTTCTCGCTCATCTTAATATTTGTCTTCTGCTCTCATAATTTGCCCTATTTCCCTTCCCATTTTGTACCATGCTTGTTGTCACCGTTTTGGTTGGGTGGTCAGTAGTGCAAATAGCATACTCTTCCTACCAGGCAAAGTACTTTTGAGCAGAGATTCAGATTTCCACAGAATTCGCCTTACTTGCCTTGAATTTTTCTTCAACATTGCATGTCTTCATCAGGCGTGCCCTGGCAACCTTATAAGGTTTACTTCACAGAATTATGTTCTTAGGTATTCCCTTGATTATCTTCCTTTCAAGAAGCTTTTGAGCTGCCTCTTCTAGCAATACCATCGTTTAAAGCCAAGTATTCCACTGCATCTTGTTCTTTGAAACAACATTTGTGAAGTTCCTTTTTAAGAGCAAAACCCAAAACAGCAGACATGGGTAAAACAATAGAAATGATAATTGGTTTAAGTCAGATTTCTTCTCACGAGTTCTCTTCAGTGACCAATAAAAAATTCTGTTGGTGCTGTTAAAATGGAGTTTAATTACGAGCAGGTTTGCTGCCTGGAAGTTAGACAGCATATAGAGAACTCCTTACGGTAAGTTCATTAAAACGCCTGCAGAAGCTAGCTACCGAGGGTGCAGAATCTCCTTCACTGAAGACTTTTCAGACAGTAATACCTTGCACAAAGGATCTAGTTCTGCCTCGGTCCAGTAAGATAAACCACGTCATCTCTTCCAACATTAATTTCCTAACTAAAGTTAACTTAGTTAAGCTTTCTAAGTAAGTTTCAAACTTGCATAGTCCAGGTAACTTTTCTGTATGCCACAAACACAGCCTGACACTGACGATGTTTAGATTTCCTCTACTGTAAAAATGCAGTCCTCAGGCCACGGTGAGTCAACCAAACAGCCATTAAAAATAAAAACATTTAAAATAAACACTCATTGTGCTAGAACTTTTGACTCCCACATTTCCAATTACAGAAAAGTTACTTTCAAAATACTTAATGTAAATATTATTTCAAATATTACAATTTTATATCCCGCAATTTGCTTTATACTGGTTATGACGAAGAGAGGAAATGTGAGAGACATGTAGACTTCTGAATTTAAAACAATAATTCAAGAAATTAATCCATTTTAATAGAAGAAGTTCATGAATTAAAGATGGAAAATTAAGGCAAAGAAAACAGGGAATCTTAAACAGTCCTTTGTTTGTGTTCAAATGTTGCCATCACTGAAGTCTTGTGATGATACCTGGAACTAGCACATGAACTGTTATGTTCATCCTCAGACTTAGTACGTAAATGTGAGTATTTTTCAGTGAGGTTCATACTAACTAGGAAAAGCGAGAATGAACATAAACAACTCTAAGTGACCACACCTTCAGAGAACGTGCACTCAGGTAAACCCAGCACAGTCTCAGGGAGCAACAGTCCGACACCCTGCTTTGGTTTGCCTTAGAGATGGGTGGTCCACAAAGAGGACACGACCACCTGGCAGAGGGACGACAAAGAATGCAGGGTGCTCTGGCCGATCACAGTGCCTCTATCCCCATCCTTCCTGGCTTCTGCTCATCTTGCGCTGAGATGCAGTCAGTCTCCATGGGAACCGGTATCTTCCCCTCTGCCAGAACCCTGAGAGCCGAAATCACTGGCTCTGCTGCTGCGTAGGTGCCACTGTGAGGGACAGGAATGAGAAGTGCTCCTGCCCAATATTCACTGTTATTTTTCCCAACCCAATAGCTGGGTAAGGCAAGTTCTTAAAATGGGGATACTAAAAATACTGGAATCTGTTAATTTTTCAGTTTGCGCAAGGCCAGCCAGGTACCTCACCTAGCTTTAGGAAGTGGAGGTCAGTGCTTGAGTTAGCAATGGTCTTCTTTCTCCACTTCAATCTACTATGAAAGATTGCATGGCCGGACACATACCTATTTCTATCTGAGCAAACCACTTTCACATGTCATCCAGTTTAGTCATCCAGAAGATGTTAACCACAGAAACTAAAGTTCTTTCCCAGAAAGAATGTTAGACAGAAATACAGAGCAGAGAGCAAAGTGGCCTTGAGTTCTTCCCATTGATTTCAAATGACAAGAAAACATTTAGTATGAAAGTATAGATCAGAGGGAGCCAGCTGGAGAAATTGTCCTTGTCACAGTCTGCTTCCTTGAGTTGAATGCCTATTTTTTTTGCATACAGCTACTGTTCACCTTGTAACACTTACTCACAGATCTACTTGTGAAAATACATCCCTTTACAGTGAGCATCCAGCGGTCTTGGAGGCTAGCCTCCAGGCAGGATGTGTAATCCTAGAGCATGGCTCATATTGATGGATGGCTCCCCGGAAGAAGAGCTTGAACTGCAGCATGTGGGTCCACTTATTTACAATCATAAAACTTTGCACAAGGTAAAGGTAGGATCTTGCAGTACAAAGTATTGCTTTTATAGCATAACGTCCTTGAGATCACACCACAAAAAGCTCTTTTATCAACAAATAAATTCCCCATAAAAAACATACATACTGTTTATTCACCTTCTTTCCAATGACACTGACTTTGAACAGCTATAATGATAATAAGTAGCCTTCTTTTTAGCACAGTTTCACTTGATACCAATATAAAAAAAAAAATCCCCATTTTTCTGTTCAGGTTGGGATCCTCTTTTCACTTGCCATGACAGGTATTTACTTAATTAATCTAAGCTTACTGTCAAGCTGTGTATAATTCCCTCAAAAGTTTGCAGATGATACCAAGTTGGGCGTGAGCATTGATCTGCTTCAGGGTAGGAAGGCTAAGGGATCTGGAAAGGCTGGGTCGATGGGCCAAGGCCAATGGTATGAGGTTCAATAAGGCCAAGTGCCGGGTCCTGCACTTGGGTCACAACAGCCCCATGCAGCGCTACAGGCTTGGGGAAGAGTGGCTGGAGAGCTGCCTGGCGGAAAAGGACCTGGGGGTGTTGGTTGACAGCCAGCTGAATATGAGCCAGCAGTGTGCTCAGGTGGCCAAGAAGGCCAACAGCATCCGGGCCTGTATCAGGAAGAGTGTGGCCAGCAGGACTAGGGAAGTGATCGTCCCCCTCTACTCAGCACTGGTGAGGCCCCACCTCGAGTACTGTGTTCAGTTTTGGGCCCCTCACTACAAGAAAGACATTGAGGTTCTGGAGCATGTCCAGAGAAGGGCAACGAAGCTGGTGAGGGGTCTGGAGCACAAGTCTTATGAGGAGGGGCTGAGGGACTGGGGTTGTTCAGCCTGGAGAAAAGGAGGCTGAGGGGAGACCTTATCGCTCTTTGCAACTGCCTGAAAGGAGCCTGTAGAGAAGTGGGTGTTGGTCTCGTCTCCCAAATAGCAAGCAACAGGACAAGAGGAAATGGCCTCAAGTTGCACCAGGAGAGGTTTAGAATGGATATTAGGAAAAATTTCTTCACTGAAAGGATTATTAAGCATTGGAACAGGCTGCCCAGGGAAGTGGCTGAATGACCATCCCTGGGGGTATTTAAAAGATGTGTACACGTGGTGCTGAGGGACACAGTTTAGTGGTGGTTTTGGCAGTGCTAAGTTAATGGTTGGACTCGATGATCTTAAAGGTCTTTTCCAACCTAAACAATTATATGAGTCTAATTAATACTGTAACTGACATTCCTGACTTTAACTACCTCAGAATAAAGCACAAAAGGTCACAAAATTCAAGGTCTGTATTCTACCAATGTGTGTCCTCTTCATAATAGCTTTTATGATGAAACAGGCAAGAGATTTTTCTCTCCAGTATCTGTAAGCATACATTGCAACAATGTCTATACTCTGCTGAAGTATTTGGGCTGCTGGAAGTTCTACATGGAGAGAAGGAAAGCAAAAAATGGGAACAACAACTAACCAATATTTCTGTGTTTGGCATAAAGCATTGACTTCTCTAGCAAAATAAACATGCATTTCACATAGAAGGAAAATCTGAACAATATAATTCCTTCAATTTTTACATTCTGTCTCAGAAATACATTCCTAGCAATGTGGTTCTTCATTATAAACATTAAGACAGAGTTACTCCTTGGTTACAATGTGTTAAATATTTGAATACTTTGGTGAAGACAAATTATTTCTACACAGCTATAAAATAAAGATCACAAAGGACTTCATTTACTGGTAACACTTTCCCTGAACTTTTAATTAGAACAACAGTGTAGGGTTACAGACGTGGTTCAGTCCTGAGAGATGTTCAGTAGCCAGAGCAGCGTGTGGCTACCTTAAATAATCTTTTTATTTTTTTTCTGGACCATCCTGCTGAGTACTCGGCCCTGGTTCCAGACTGGGCCTTGGCAGGAGTGCTTGGAAACACTGACTGGCTCCAGGCACGCCAGGACATACCCTTAAAGCCTGTGTCACTCCTCCTCGACAGACAGGGCAGGCCCACAGCCTGTTAGACGGGTATCCATTTGACATCCCCGAAGGTCACCAAAGCTCAGCATCGGTGAATTCAGATAACTGCAAAGCAAATGATCACAGAGCAGGAGCACAGGTTGCAGGAGGACTGAGTTTAGAAAAGACTCCAGGAAATGCCAGTTGTGCATGGCCAAATGCCAGCTGATACTGCATCTCCATTTCAAGTTTGACAGTAAAGGCACTAATCCCTTTAATTACCAACCGCACTGAGCGTGAAACACTTTACAAGGTTAACTGTGTTCTAGGAACTGAGCTGCATGTACTGCAAAAGTTAACTTTTTTCCCTTGGATAAAAAGGATTGTGTAACATTAAAGGAGCTCCTGGCACTTGTGGAGGCTCTTTCCTGAAAGCACTAGCTTTTGTCTGAAGATTGAAGCCTTGCTCCTGTAGAGAGTGAAATGAAACCTCCTGAAGGCCGATGGTTCTTCTGGGCAGTCCTTGCAGGATGGCAGCACCGACTTGTTTTTCCTCTGTTAAAGTGACACGCTGTGACCCATATTCAACCCACGCCTCACAGGACCACCCCAGATGCATCTTTTCCTCCACTAAGAGTGGCCGCCTCTGACTCAGTCGATGATACAGAAAGCTTCGTCCCCTTGCAAGCAAATTACTTTAATTACTTTCTGCTGCTAACACTGGCAGCATGAGGTACCTGAGAGCAGATTTGCCTGAGCCATGCCTAGTTAGACTTTTGTTCCCCAAGTGCAACACAAAATCCTTTTGGGCAAAGGAAATGCCAGGACTGCAAACACAACAGCATTAGCTTCAGCCTGCAAGGGCTCTCTTCCCCTGCTCCTATTTACTTCAAACAGCTTAGTGGGGATAATTGCTACTTGCAGACACTCTCCCTCGTAAACCCATTTTCCAACGATCTGTAGCATCCTGTTTCTTTCAGCGTTTCCAAAGATGCTTTCAGTGATTAAAAAAAACAACCCTGGTATAAAACTTGCCTCAGACCCAGACTTCATAGAAGAAACCTGCACTGTCAAAACACAGGTATGTCAGTGAACGGTTCCCAACCAGTCAAACACAAGAAAACAGGTGGGATTTGCTGGGCAGTCCTGACTACCTGTATTTGCTCTCATTAGTCCGTGCTATTTTGCTGTTGTTTTCCCACTGTGAAAATTGCTGTATGAATCCACAGTGGCTCTTCCAGCTGGAAATAATATATATTACTTTAAGTTTCTTGGGAGGAGCAATCATTTGTAATTTAGTCATGCTGTGTCATTCCAGGGCAAACAATATGATCTGACACTTTGTTTACAGTATAAAGATGTAATAGAAATAAACCTGGCGTGGTATAGAATTATCCTGATATTGAAAAACTAGAGCCCATCAGTACATGATAGCCACCAGATATGAAACAAGGGGTGGTGGTGGGGAACTGGGTGAAAGAGAGATGGTTTTACAAAACTCATATTTGAAAACTTTTCCCTTTTTTTGCAAATGACATGAATGCCAAGGGAACCTCACTTACAGCCATAGACAGAGATTCTTCTTCCCTGCAGGTGATTTTGTTGAAGATCTTTAAAGTTACTACCACCTTCAGCTAAGCTGTGTTTTCGCTGGCTGGCCTTTCACCTGAGCTCATAAAATAAGCCACAGGAAACCACAGCAAGAATGAAAAAGAAAGAAAGCAGAAAAAACACCCCTGGTTTGGCAGAATATGGCACTGATGTTTTGGAAAGTACATTGTTTCCTAGAACTGCTGTAGAAATTATCCTATAGACTGAACTGATGCTAGGGAAAGGGCAGTGTGACCCTTTTTTCTTGATTATATTTTCTAGATGAGATGTTATCATGCAGGACCACTAAAACCTGATTCCCTGGCAGTTTTTTCCTTGAATACACTAACGCTAATTTTTTAGCAAAGTTCAAGGTTAGGCAACTAAATATCTAATTAAAGGGCTCCTCAGCTTCTGGTAGGTTCAGTTTTATTTCTGATCCTATCTTACTTCCTGTTCCTTTGTAGTGCTGTTGCACATGTGTGCGGTGAGGCTGAGCTCATGCTAAATTTCAGTCTCTGCCTGTGCGCTGGGTGTCTGAGCCCCGCTACAACAAATGAAACTCTTGTCTCCAGCTGATGGGGGGCCAGCAAGTAGTGCAGATGTTCCCCAACTAAGCGTCTGTGGAAGCAGGAGCTGCATCACCTCCTGGGTTCTGCTCCCTAAATCTCCACGGACCACAGCGAGTGATGAAGCCCTGGGCGTGCTGGCAAACACCCACCAGTAGACACCTACGGTTTGGCATCATAATGTGCTTAGTCAACCTCATGCCTCTGTGCTCAATAGTGGGTGAACCAGTGAAGAAATTCCCAGAGGTGCTGCTTTCTGTCTACTTCTGACCTCGCTGTAGTCAACTGAAAAACTGCATGTCCAGCTAACTGTCCGGACTCCTGTGCAGCTATGGGGAGAGAGGTGATTGCAGGCAGAGAAGCAGTTTGGCATTATGACACTTCTACTTTGGTGTAGTGAAACACCTTTTGAAGGTGCTCATCTCTTTCCATCACATCTAGAAGGATTCCCAGACAACTGGCTTTCACTATATACCAAAATTAAAGTCTAGCATGATGAAACTCGCCCTGCGCCAGACTCTCTGAAGCTATGTACTGACAATAGCTACAAGAACCTCACTGTAGCTGGTGGCAGAAGCATTAGTTCAGTGCAAGGAGATCTTTTAAGTCTCCAAAGCCATCCCTGATGTGTCCATGGAGTGTGGGAAATAGATGGCTGAACTCATTTCTTGCTGATGGTTGTGTCAGGGGTTGGTGGCTATGGGCAGCGCTCCAGGGACCCAGCCTCACACACAGTGGCTGAGGCTGCCAGAAGCACCAAAGCCCGTAAAATTCCCCATCTTCGGTTTCTCTAGATAAAGCTCCGGCCTGCTGAGGGAAGCCTATGCGCGGTGGACATGGCAGCACCTGAACGAAAAGCACATACGAAAGAATTTCACATATTAAAAGTGTGATAGGGATTATGGCTAAATCCTAATTAGATGCTGACCCCAGTTCACTCTGAAGTCAGCTCAGTGGCCATGCTTGTGTCAAAAGCATGATTTGCATCTGCTCCCTGCTCCTCTCTGACCCGAGCAGTGGCCAGGTTCCATAGCCAGCAAACAGCGAATGGCAGCATTTGTCCTCCACATAATGTTTCTACTCGCAACTCTAAATTAAAAGACTCATTTTGCTGTATCCACAAAATGATAGGATGCTGTACAAGGGCTACTGATACAAGGGAAATATGGAAGGTTTCTTCTATTGGTTCTCCATATACAGACGTTTACATAATGTATATTGATAATAGTCCCTTGTACAGAATACACTGACCCGTATATGAAACATAACTTGATGCTTCTCAAATGCTGCAAGTACATATAAATAAAAAGAGGAAGTGTGCAGACAGATATGCTGTCTAGATATATAATATTACAGCTTTGAGGCCTGTGGTTGTGTTATCTGTATTTACTGCCTGTAAACAGTCTTTCCTGTTAAGTATATTCATTGCATCTTACTCGAGCCAACATTGCTCAATATTCATTAAGCCTACAAATTAAATGTGAAGAATTAAAATTGGATAATCTCACTATCCTGCCATCTGTTCCTCAACTTGAAAGTAGCAGAGCCATCATGCTGGTTTTGGTTTTATTTTTTGGTTTGTTTTTTTTTGTTTTGTTTTTTTTTTTACTCGAATATTCATTGCAGGCAACAAACCACTACGGAACCTCAGGCACACAAGCTTCGGGATGGTGCCCAAAATCAGACTGTTTCATTGCAAAAGCTTCGGAACCGTTGTAAATTGAGCAAATGGAGCAAGAACACCAAGAAGTGTTTTCTGCACCTGAAAGCCGTGGTGGGAAGTGTCTGCACGGTGCTGCCAAAATGCACCGCTGGAGGGCGGCCACCTTGCTCCTGCGGAAACCCCGGGTCTCTGTGGGGCGGGCAGGGGTTGTTTTTCTTTGCAGACAAAGGGAGTGCTAGCAAATCTGAAAAGGTGGTAATATAACATCAAGGTTCTTCATCAGCCTGCTGGGAAGGAAATCGGCAGTGTAATTGGAGCTCTCGCGCAGTTGTTCTGTTAAGTCGATGTAGCCGGAGTGATTTTTTTCAAACGTTTTGATAGCTAGAAGTTTTCCTTCAGTTTCCTGTAGGAATTCAGTTTAAAATTGAAGATACCCAAATATAATCTTGGTTACCTCAGTAAAAAACATCGATGTTATTCTTTAATAACTTTTAGAACTAACTTGAAGTATTTGAACCTCAGTACAAGGCATTGATGCTAATATTTGTTATCACCCCATATTCCCAGAGATTGGAGGAATCATAGAATCATAGGGTTGGAAGGGACCTCTGGAGATCATCTAGTCCAACCCCCCTGCCAGAGCAGGGCCACCTACAGCAGGTTGCACAGGAACGCGTCCAGGCGGGTTTTGAATGTCTCCAGAGATGGAGACTCAACCACCTCTCTGGGCAGCTTGTTCCAGTGCTCTGCCACCCTCAAAGTAAAGAAGTTCCTCCTCATGTTGAGATGGAACTTCCTACACTCAAGTTTGTACCCATTCCCTCTTGTCCTATTGCCGGGCACCATTGAAAAGAGCCCGGCCCCATCCTCCTGACACCCACCCTTTAAGTATTTGTACACATTAATTAGGTCACCCCTCAGCCGTCTCTTTTCCAGACTAAACAGACCCAATTCCCTCAGCCTTTCCTCATAAGAGAGGTGTTCCAGTCCCCTAATCATCTTGGTAGCCCTATGCTGCACCCTCTCCAGCAGTTAAATGGCTAAGCGAAAGGCATACTGCCTTTCTGTAGGGATTATTCAAAGAGATAATTAAAGGTAAAGTTAAAATACAGATGAAAATTTTCCTATTTAGAAAAGATAAACCAGGCCATCAGTATCACATGACAGTATCCCTAGAGATCCATCGCCTGATGGGAAATTCAGCTCTGAAGAGAGGGCCAATAAAAGTCTAACTTTAGCGCAGAAGTCCGTTTTTTTTTCCCAGACACAGAGTGAATCAAGGCCAAAGGAGCATAAAGGCCATCTTTGTATTCTCCTTTTTGAGCTGTCGTAGCTGCAGATCTGATTATTGCTGTGAAGGATCACCTTTGCTGAGGGGTGAATTTCATCCTAATGTAGGGCCTCCAGTCCTTGTTCCAGTGATTCAAAAAGGTACAAGACAACTGTCAGGAAAGGTTAGTGACCCCTATTAAAACAAATAGACTATGCTGGGTACTTGGAATTCCCAGTAACTTTTGTTACTTTTTTTGTGACTTCTGTTGCAGCAGGATTCACTTTTTGATCTCTGCAAAATCCTCTTCTGAGCTCTATAAATCCTTCGTAACATGATGACCACATAAGATTAACTGCAGTGAAGCCATGGTGGAGCAATCTCAATTACTGGGAAGCACCTGGGTAACAAAGGTTAATAGGAACAGCCAAGGGAAGGCATATATGACAACACACAGTAGTAAAATATTGTTTCAGAGGCATATGTCATAGAGAATCTCTGCCTGGGTTCCCCGTGGTCTGCCTTTGCCTCCCCATTCCTATAAATGTAGTAAATTCTTGCGTGGCTAGTAATTACTGATTACATTTCACGTGCAGATTCATCCTCTCCCCTCCTCCAAAGAAACCTATCAATAACGTGTTCTCATATTATTGTCTAATGGTTACAAGAGGTTTTCTGCCAAACCGCAGATTTCCTTTAAAGCCACAATCTGTAGTAGTTTAAAGTAATTTAAAATCATGTCTGATGGACACTTAAATGATAGTGCAAAGATTTAGAGCAGACATAGCATCACGTTGGTGTTTTAAAGAAGTTCAAAAGAAGTCTGCTCCATTAAATGACTTACAAGCAGAATAAAAGGTCAAGGAACTTGTTCTTATTGCATCCCTGTAGTCTGAAGGTCTGTTACACTCTGAAGTCTCAGGCAACTTAGAACCAAACCAAACCAAACGGTACAGTCGTTAATTGCACCTCAAGGCATTTTTTTAAAGGTTACAGCTGGAGCTGGACAGGATCTGGGAGATCTGATGAGATACCCACCCCTCCCCATGCACCACGGGGATTGCAAGTGCTGGAGCTGAACTTTGCAAGTTGAACTGCAAACTGTTGAGATTTATATTCGTTACACAACAACAATAACAAGAAAAATCTCCTGGGTAAAAAAGGGGTCCAAATAAACTTATTCACCAGTACATTTCAAATTCTGGGCTAAGGCACATGAGTACATTCCTGTATATTCTGATAGCATCTACAACAACACAGGGAAGCTTAGTAGAGGGAGTACAAATTACTTGAAGCATACACTGTGTTTTGACTCCCTGGAAGTCTTACATTAAGATGACTATATATATTCTCTCCAAGCGTCATCATCTTGTGCAGCAGCAGATACGCTGAGATGCCAGAAGCATTTGGCCCCATTTATCATCTATCCCACCCAACCCTCTCCTGGACATTGCCAGCTCCACAGCAGGAATGTCTGGGAGGATTGTATACCCGCCCCCAGCCACCGACATTTTTATCTCCATTCTTTACCATAGTTGAAATGTTATAGTACGCAGGGCTGTAAATACGGCAGCATGGATGCAGCCAGGTGGTGTGCTCAGATGTCCCAGAGAGGGAAACCAAGCCCTGCAGAGAAGAGGCAGCAGGAATGCGACGGAGGAAAGCACACATGAGCGGTATTACCGGACCAGCCAAGACTTGTTTGCCTGACACCCTGAAACTCTTGCTGTGCGAGGCTTTGATTTGCAAACATGAGGGATTTGACTCATATGTTGCTAGCAGCCACCCCCAAGGGAGTAATGTACAGTCACCCCAGAGCTCCTAACTAGGTCCAAGGATTCTCTGAGCTCTTGACTGGGAAGGAGCAGGAAATAGTTACAGCATCCCATCTGTTTCCCTCACACCACTTGGGATTTAAGATCAATAAATACAAATGTCCAATTCAATGTTTCTTTCAGCTGTGTTCAGGTTTGATGTTGCCAGGTTGGCCCCAAAGATTCCTGCTACGGCCCTTTCAAATCGCTTGCCAAACAAGATGAATAGCTGCGTGGACAACCTGCAGAGCTGTGGAAAGCTAATCAATGCCTGCCTCTTTCTCCAAATGCTTTATGTGCTCTCACAGGTAGTGTGAAAGTCAATATCCAAACAGGAGACCATTGCCACACGTCGTCATGCCCTTCTGAGCAATTGTTTTGATTTGCAAATGGCTTTTCCTTCCCCTGCTCTTTACGGCAAAGCAAGTCACATACTGTCAGGCTCTGGCCAGATGACATGATGCATCATGTTTCTTGTAGGCCCCTGTGGATAAATCCAGAGAAAGCAGGCATTAAAAAGTAACCAAATCCAGGGGAGGATGTTGATAAATGAAGAGATACCAGCCTCGGTACATTAGGTAAGATCCCTGGATTTTAGTGGCAGGCAATTAAAAGGCAATTACCCACGGTGAAATTAATCTTACTTAACTTTAGTCCTCCAAAAGGCATTTGGTCTAAACTAATTGTTTGGGTGCAGCCTCAGTTAATGAAGAGACACACCTCTTCAAAATGTGATCCGTGCCTTCACCAGAAAATGTCTCGGATGGGAGAGATGAATTACCTGTTGAATGTACCCACTCTTCCTTATGGGCAGCAGCAGGCATCTCTGACCAACTTCTAGAAAGTTAAAGCGTCCCTTCACGTCGCCCAGCAACTCGGGGAAGAGCACGTACACAGTGATTTAGTGTAACAGTCTCTAAAGACGTAGGCGCTTCAGCTTCATTTCCAAGGATAGTTTAGGTAGCAAAATGCATCATGGCCTTGTAAATCAGGGGACTAAGGCTCCTACATGCCTGTTGCCTCTGAAAGTGGGATCCAAGCTCCTAAACTGCTTGATCCTTTGGGAAATCACAGCTACTTCTGAAAGAATTTGAAATTAATGGCCCTTGCAGTACACTGCAGCAGCTTCAAACAATATGTTGAATAAGCTGGATCATTTGAGAAGGCTAAGTTTTTGTTTTAACTTGAACTCCAACAAGGAATACATTTCCGGACCAAAACAGTTTCATAATTTTCAGATAAATCTCTTGGTAGGGAATATCAAGTTATTCTTTAGAATTTTAATTTTTGATGGAATAAAGTGCCTTTTTAAATGGTAATACTGCATGTTGTGAAGCACTTTCTCCCCCTTGTAACCCGTGGAAGAGGATGGTGCTCTTAGCTCCTTCATTCCTCCACAACAGGAGCCCTTTGCTTTGATGCATTAATTTTTGAACTATGGAGGTCTGTAATACCAGTCTGTGGAGTCAGACCCAGACTGAGGTTTGTGCAGCCCATTTCAGGAGCCTTCTGCCTCTAAAGGCACAGTGGGAATGAAGTTTTTAGGCAGAGGCTGTACCTAAGCTTACATCCTACATGAATAAAGCTAATGTAAACTATAGTTGTGGAAGTCCAACAAGAAAGGTTCAAGAGTACTTGATCACTAGGAGTTTTCACCAGGTTTATGGATCTCAAGGTTTGCCAGGGTGTTTGTGGTTTGTGTTTTTATTTAGCATCACTGAACAGTAAGTGCTTTCAGTAGCTGCTTACCGAGAAAGGGCATCTAAAGTGTTGCACAAGGGTGAAATGTTGCACATCTTTCTGTACTTACAGAATAAAAATCTTGAAAATTATTTCAGAGACTGCAATCTGTCAGGACTTTCAAGTCCAGCAATCAGAAACTAATAAGAATGGGGGAAAAAATGTAGAAAAAATACACACAAAAAAGAACCAGCAAACCATAAATAATGATCATGTTGGCATACTTAGATCAGATGAGCCTGAATAGGCATATAATTAGAAATTGTACATAATTTCAAACACAAGTGGAAATGTGTCGCGGTTTAAACCCGGCTGGCAACTAAGGACCACACAGCCGCCTGCTCACTCCCACTGGTTGGGATGGGGGAGTGAATTGGAAGAGTAAAAGTGAGAAAACTTGTGGATTAAAATAAAGACAGTTTAAATAAAGCAAAAGCTGCACACGCAAGCAAAGCAAAACAAGGAATTCATTCACTGCTTCCCATCGTCAGGCAGGTGTTCAGCCACCTCCAGGAAAGCAGGGCTCCATCACGTGTAATGGTTAGTTGAGAAGACAAAATGCCATAACTTTGAACGTCCCCCCTTCCTTCTTCTTCTCCCAGCTTATATATGCTGAGCATGATGACATACGGTATGGAATATCCCCTTGGTCAGTTGGGGTCAGCTGTCCCAGCTGTGTCCCCTCCCATCTTCTTGTGAACCCCCAGCCTACTCACTGGCAGGGCAGTTTGAGGAGCAGAAAAAGTCCTGACTCTGTGTCAGCACTGCTCAGCAATAACGAAAACATCCCTGTATTATCAACACTGTTTTCACCGCGAATGCAATACATAGCCCCATACATGCTAATATAGAAAAAATTATCTCTATCCCAGTCAAAACCATCACAAAACAGAAAGAGGTCAAGATAAAAGAAGAAAACAGAGTAAGAGCAATTGCACTGTCACATGCTTTATCCACAGTGCACTATATGGCAAACAGACGAAGGACCCAGCGAAATATTAGAAGCGCCCGATCACATTGATATACATTATCAAGAATCTGTGGAAACACTATATCCTTAAATTACCAAACCACACTAGTCACTAATTCGTACAGCTACTAGATCTTGGGACATGAAATTAGTCATAAGGGATTAGGAACAAGAGACAAAGAGTTGGAATGTGAAAGCATGGAGAACATACACAGACTCTTCAAGGCTACAGATATGAACAAACTTAGCAAATAAACTCTCACACAGATGTAAAGAAAAATAGTTCTCCAAGTAGCAAAGATCAAAAGTTCACAAGGAAAGACAGTGCCAAATATGTGCAAAATGCACAAATACAAAACAGGAAATTAAAAATAAAGGAAGACATTTGGAGAAAGACTTTCTAATACTTAATGCGCAATACATTGAGTCATTTGCAATAACTATGGATAGAGAAATCATAATGCCAAAGTTTGCAGACAAAAAAAGCCAAGTGAAAATGTACCATACCGAGGAAGAAAGCAGTGACTCACAGGAAGACCTTCAAAATAATGTAATGCTAATTAAAAATAAATAGTTGGTAAGGCAAGGTTGGCACTAGGTACAAAGACAAAGCAACAGCAGCCACACAAAAGCAAACTGAATGTCAAACATGCAATGTAGCTTACAGTGTCTTAGTGAACACACAAAGCTTCAACAAAACAGCAACAAATTAAATGATATGATAGCGTGATCATTACAGTGCTAAAATGAGCTCAGCCAGAGCACAACAAGGAAAACTATGCAGACTGGAGGATTAGAGAGTGCAAACGACTCAGAAATTATGGCTTTCATCCAAAACAAATACATTCCTGCACTCATTGATACTAAACCCGGATGAATTGTTCACACCTTAGACAAAGAGATTCATCCATCCAGGCTGGCAGGCTGTGAGGCACCATGTGGCACCAGGGCACTGCTGTTGTCACATGAACTCGTTTGGAAATTCAGGCCAGACCAGACACATTTGAGGAAAAGAAGTTATCTATGAAGTTGCTTTTTAGCTATATGTGAGAATACGGGCTTTAGGGTAAAATAGTGAACTTCAGAACAAGAAATGATACATGCACTGTCTTGCATCTCTCCCTACCCCCATCACACTCAAACATCACCATACCTGCTAAAAGGTATTTAGAAAGTTTAATCTTATTTTTCATTTTCTTTGTAGCCTTTTAATTCATACTGATAATATATGCGGGAAAACACTTGACTGTTCCCGCTCTCCCAAAGCCATTACGTTTGAGAAACAATAAAACAGTAAGAAAAGGCCAGCAGGGACAAAATCCGTGTGTTTTATGAGTCTAAGTGAAAGTTTGTCTTTAAAAAGGCCACATTAACACTCCCCCCTCGCCCCGTCCCCCCCATTTTGTTCCTGTTTGCGACAGTGCTGAACACTGCCAGCTGAACTGACTTCAGAGGCAGCTGAAGTGACCACCGCAGTGGGTCAGCTGAGCTGGCCACAGCAGTGAGTCAGTGCCAGTGTCACAAGTTGCTTGGTTTGGATGGCTGTATTCTTAAAGCCAATGAAATATACTTTACTGGGATATTCCTTAAAAAAAATATACTCAAAAAACCCTTCTAAAATATTGTATAATAGAAGAGGCAAGATGACTGATGTATGCAAAGAGCCAAGGAAAAGTCTCCAGCTGCTACCTATCCTTGTACAAGAGACATTTATTTTCCTTAGCTATTGTTCTGCCATTACTTTCCATCTTAAGAATCCTAAAGCATTTCCTTGTTTGTTTTTTTTAACTGTTCATGCTTCTACATTGCATTGTATAAAAGCCTTTAGATTTTGCCTGAATGCTGACTCTTGCAAAAGTTAGAATCATAGAGTAGGTTCGGCCGGAATGGACCTTTAAAGGTCACCTAGTCCAACCCCCCTGCAATGAGCAGGGACGTCTTCAACTAGACCAGGTTGCTCAGAGCCTCATCCAACATGACCTTGAATGTTTCCAGGGATAGTGCATCTACCACCTCTCTGGGCAACCTGTGCCAGTGTTTCACCACCCTCATTGTAAAAAATGTCTTCCTTATATCTAGTCTGAATCTTCCCTCTTTTAGTTTAAAATCCTTGTCCTATCGCAACAGGCCCTGATAAAAAGTTTGTCGCTGGCTTTCTTATAAGCCCCCTTCAGATACTGAAAGGCTGCAATAAGGTCTCCCCGGGGCCTTCTCTTCTCCAGGCTGAACAACCCCAACTCTCTCAGCCTGTCCTCATAGGAGAGGTGTTCTATCCCTCTGATCATTTTTATGACCCTCCTCTGGACTTGCTCCAACAGGTCCATGTCTTTCCTCTGCTGGGGGCTCCAGAGCTGGATGTAGTACTACAGGTGGGCGCTCGCAAGAGTGGAGTAGAGGCACCTCTCTCGACCTGCTGGTCATGCTTCTTTTGATGCAGACCAGGATACAGCGGGCTTTCTGGGTTGTGAGTGCAGATTGTTGGGTGATGTCCAGCTTTTCATCCACCAGTACACCCAAGTCCTTCTCAGCAGGACTGCTCTCAATCCTTTCATCCCCCAGCCTGTACTGATACCAGGGCTTGCCCCAACCCAGATGCAGGACCCTGCAATTGGCCTTGTTGAATCTCAGGAAGTTCACATGGGCCCACTTCTCAAGCTTGTCCAAATCCCTCTGGAGGGCATCCCGTCCCTCAGGCATGTCAACCGCACCACTCAGCTTGGTGTCATCCGCAAACTGGCTGAGGGTTCACTTGATCCCACTGTCATTGATGAAGATATTGAACAATACTGGTCACAATATGGACCCCTGAAGGACACCACTTGTCACCCGTCTCCATCTGGACATTGAGTCATTGACCACTGCCCTCTGGATAAGGACATCCAGCCGATTCCTCATCCATCGAACAATCCACCCACCAAATCCGTATCTCTCCAATTTACAGAGAATGTTGTGGGGGACTGCGTCAAAGGCTGTACAGAAGTCCAGATAGACAACTTCTGTAGCTCCTCCCTTGTCCACTGATGTAGTCACTCCATTATAGAAGGCCACTAGGTTGGTCAGGCAGAACCTGCCCTTGGTGAAGCCATGCTGGCTGTCTCAAATCACCTTCCTGTTCTCCATGTGCTTTAGCATAGCTTCCAGGAGGATCTGTTCCATAATCTTCCCAGGCACAGAGGTGAGGAGTTGCTAGGTCCTGTGCAATAGCAAACAAACATAGAAATCCATGGTTTTGGATAGATTCACTTTGCAAAACACAGCAACGTGAAAGATAAAATGTTAGCTTTGGGCAGACTCAATCCTGGAGTAAATTTGCATGTTCAGCAATTGAGCTGCTCTCAGGACCATTCAATCCACTGATGCCACAGCTTACTGTGGGCTGGGTACGTTGTCCCTGAACACTTATATGTCATTTCTGTGCATTGTTTGCTACTTCTGCTTTCACAAACCTTTGCGGAAGCCAAGTGAAACGTTATTTTGAATGAATGAAAATCCTGATATAAGGAACTATCACACTGCATGTTGCCACAAAGGCAGTTCCAAAGTGCTCCTACCTACTAATAGCTTCCTAATAGCTTCCTGCAGCTCCACTAGCTACAGGCTGTGACAGCAGGTGAACTTTTACTGTTCACACTGTCTTCTTCCATCCCAGGTTCATGACAAGCACCGTCACTTCTTTTTTTTTCCCCAGGCTAAGGCATCCTGGATGAAAACCTACTCCATATTACTGCTTTGCAGACTTAAAGATGTAATGCTTTTCCCCTCATGGTATGTGGCCTTGCAGTGTGACTTCTCAAGGTGGAACAAATGGTGGTTACCGAAAATTACAGAAAGATGCTAAGAATATTTCCAGACCCTTTATTCTAAATTGTCCCATGGATAAAACTCTGCTTGTAAGTGAAAAGATTCACTTAGGAAAAGCATTTCATAATCATTTGGGTAATGGTAACATGATGTCTAGCTGACTTAAAAGGTCACATTTATGACCATAAAGAAAGAATAACATAAATGCCCATGTGCACAGTTATTTTAACAAAAATGTCTCTATAATGAAACCCGCTTAGAGAAGTGAAATACAGTGATTGATTGGAATGAAAGTTTCAAATCTCATTGCAATCAAATGGCATAAAAACTCCAGCTCAAGTTAAAGTGAACTTTCCTTCAATCATGGCTAGATAAATTGCATGTTTGTCACCCATTTAGTGATACCTCTGTCCTGAGAGGTACTAGTACAGAATAGTGTCCTACCAAATATACAATGTACTGATTACGAACAAGAAAGTTTAGGGGAACACCATTTCCCCACAAACATGAGATCGAGAACTCAAAATTTCCCATTGTCCCCTAATGAAGGAAAAAAATGGCTACTACAGCCACAGGAAAGTAGTATGTTTTATTAGGACACTTTACATATGCTATATTTCTGTCTTCTGGTTCTTTTTTGTCTTTTTTTTTTTTTTTTGCTTAGGAGATAGATTGAGCAGTTCTGGTTTGAGTCACACTCTTTTCTCTCTTTTTCACGGAAAAATTTATTCACTGTTACCATGGAAATGATTTCATCTTTCCAATAGCAGGATTCCAGACCTGCAGTCTTGGTTTTGTCAATATAGCCTCCAACCCCTAACATCCCTCCTTTATTAATGTCACTGTTAGATGAGACTATTTACCTATGTGAAAAAAAATATCTTTAAAACAGTTTCTTAAAGGGATTTTTTTTTCTTTTCTTGGCCATTAAGTTTGAATGCTAAAACTCTCATTCAGTTTCTTATCCTATATGGATGTGATATGGAAACATAACACTAATCCCTTTTCTATCCTGTGTGGGCAGAATACCACTGTGTGACCTACCCCCTATTCTGAAAAGGCACAAATGGGCATAAATGGATATAACCCACCAAAAGAAGAAATAGGCTTTGGCCCGTTCTCCTGCTTGGTTCAATATGGGAATCAACACGGCATGGAGAGGAGCAAGCTGCGGCTGAGTACATTTGTGGCAGCAAGATATAAAGCCAACCTCCTCCATAAATGGCCTGTGTTATGTGCCATAATCTTATTTTACAACCCAAATTATGACTGGACTGGACTTTGGTTGCCCTGGTTTGTGTACAGTGTTGTCAGTACTTTAAGGGCTATTAAACATGCAATTCTGGAAAAGTTTGTGACATTTGCTTGGAACCATTGGATCAAGAACGTTCCTATGATGGAAAAATTTAATTCACTAAAGCCTCAAAGAACTTCACAACTTCACAACACTGGAGTGATCGGTGTTAATTACAGATTCAACAGTATCTGAATAAACCCACATTTTCTATCATTTCTGTTTTCTTATAAGGTCAGAAACATAACATTAATAGCTTTTTACAGTGTAACAGATCATACAAAACCTAACTTTAGTATTTTTTTCTTCCTCTTTTATGTGAAGTAAGCCTAAGAAGATATTTTTAACTAAACAACGTATTCTACAAAGCTCCTAGTAACCTCATCCAACCTTTCAGAAGACATCAGTTTGCTTGCAGTTTACTTACAGAATACTAGAATTATTATTTTAATTTTGAGGAGTCTGCAATATTCCTGGGAAAGGTAACATAACTTCCCAGAGTTAAAGAAGTGGTGGAATGGCAGCAATCAAGTGCAAAACCAAACAAGTCAATTTATTCCATTCTTAAAAGTGCATCAAGGTTTCTGGATCTGAAGTTACTGTGAAGGTAGAAAGGAAAAGGAAGGGGTATTTTTGAGATTAGCATACCGCTTTCTGCCTGGCCAGGCTTAAGATGTAATGTCTCAGTGAAAATTTTTGGTGCCTCTCATCCTTAAATGAGAAAGAAGGCCCTGGGAGGGTGACAGCAGTGGTTTAAGGAGAATTATTTTCATGGACTTTTAGTGAATCCACTGCCCTCATGTTTCTGAGGGTCAGCTGGGTGCCACCAGCTTCTGAGCTGATCTAAGGGCTCACTGCCCCTGGGGTACATGGGGGTCTCTTCCCTCTGCTCTGCTCTTCTTCCTCTCTCAGTCCCTCATCATCCCCTGGGTTTGCACCACTTCTGGTATTTATGGGACCCTTCATTGAGCTGATTCAGTTCCGAGGCCCTAACCATTTCTTTTCTGCAGGTCACCTTTGTGCTGTGCTAGTGAGGAGAGCAGGCTTGGGGAAGGGTCTGGCACGCAGCAGGGCTAACCCAGAGCAGGACCGTGCAGCCAGGTGAGAGGAGGGAGCAGGAATTCCCTTGTCCAGCAGTGAGATGTAGCTCAGGTGCAACTTCACCATCTGAGGCCATGAACTGAAGTGGCCACAAGCCAAACACCTCTGCTTCCCCAGGCTGCCTTCCCCCATCACAGCCCTCTCCTGCCTACACACAGGAGGTGAAGGAAAGTGCTGGCAGATGACATATGCTTGCAAATGACTTAATTTCATACCAGCTGAACTCATGTCCTGCAATCACACTGTACACTCACATTTTCCAAGGTCTTATTTTAAAATACTTTCCACTTGTTTGATCTCTCCTTCAAAAGATTATCAAGGTGATGTGTCAGCAATTCACTGTGGAAATTAGAAGGCAACCAGAGAAAAAAGGATACTTAACAGAGAATACTGCCAATACCTGTGTGTATTTAACCCACAACTGGCTACAAAATTGTGCACCATGGTGCTAAAACTGTAGCTCAGATGATGCAGCCATAGGTTGAGAACTCCCAAGTACAAGACACTGAAGTTTCAGGGAGGTGAGCTGAGAAATAACTCACTACTAATGAATGTTTTTCTCCAAAAGAAAGAGGATAAAGCAAGTGCTGGTTCAACTTCATTTCTTACTGCACATAACTGTAGTCTTGTTAGATACTTAGAGCCACGGAGTATAATCATAGAGTAATTCAGGTGCGAAGGGACCTCTGGAAATCATCTTGTCCAATCCTCTGCTCAAAGCAGGGCCAATTTCAAAGATACAATAGGTTGATTAAGACCTTGTCCAGTCAAATTTCGAAAGTGTTTTTCTGTTTAAAAGCTTCCCTTTTTAGGAGATTTTTTCCGGTTTTCCCACATACCTTTCTGTTAGCTCTCATTTTGATACAGGATTCACATCATTAATAACACAGAGTAACAGTACATTTGTATTACTCTTCAAAACTCCTTGTTCTGAAAATATAAGAAAAAGCATTAATTTATTGTCTTACTAGATCCGAAGGTACAAACAGCCCTTTATGCAATTACGATTCAGTTCACTATTACAAGACTACAACCTGACCTCTCTTGCAGTTCCAGCAAGTTCTCACTTTCCTAATCATCTGCTACGTGCCAGCACCAGTGACGAAAGGCTGGGCGAGACAAACCTCCAGTCTAACCCTGTACAGCAGTTTGATGTTTCTGTACCACTCTACAAGACAAGTATCTCACATTTGTGATCTCCAGTTTGCTCAGCTGATCTTGAGCCTGGCAGCCCTCTAGGTGATGCTGCTGAAGCCTGATTCAGTTGTCCTTAGCTGCTTTAGGTTCAAAATCAGCCTGACTGTCACTGGCACTGTAACCACCTCCTTACCTTTGAGGATCAGCAGGAGTTGACTGGTTGCAGGTCTACTGCCTGGCTGCCTTTAGGCCTCTCCCCCTGTTGGCTCTCTCTCTCAGAACGAGTTTGAGCTAGATACTATGAGCTACAAGGAAGCAGTATAGCCAAGCAAGGAAGCTGGGACTCCATCCTTTCATTGCTGTGTGCTGCAAACAAAAGGATGACATTTGTGACCCTCGCTATTGTGCAGTAAATAAAGATAATTCAGACTCCTGCCAGGGACGTGTACAGCAAACATTTCTGTCCCTCCTGGAATAGGGTGATGGACAAACACTGGTGCAGCACAAGGTTTCCCATTGGATTTTTCTTTGCCCAACCTCACAGCTTTTTCGTATTTTCCTGGTGGTCTTTTGGGAGAAAATAGACCTGGCATTCTTGAGTTTGTATCCCTACCTCTCCGTCACTGTTGCTGGCAGACTTGCCAGGGGAAAGACATACCCTAATCCTCCTTTCAGCTGAAACAGGGTTTTGCTGTGTTTCATAAGGCAGATGGAGGCAGACAGAATACTCTCAGACCAGCTGAGGGAGAGCAGAAGCAGTGTACATACTCACACAAACACAAATAATCAGAGCTGCGTAAGAGTCATGATTTCCTCACAATTTGCTATGCTTCAGCTGTGACTTTTGCAAAACACCAGCCCCAGCCACCGTACTTGTGGAGAATAACAAATTAATTTCTCCCTTTGGTGTTCACCAGCAGATTTTAAGAGTCTATTCGGGAACTGGTGAAGAGTGATTTAAGGTTCAATCTGTTTTTGGTTTGTTTGTTTGAAAGGACTGAATGTCCAGCAGTAAAATATGAGATTTCTCTTTAAAGCATAATAAACTTCAAGCATTTTGATGAAAATGTTCTCCCCTGTCTTTGACTGTACTTCAAACAGAAGTCTCCTGGGCTTCTACTCCAGCACGAGGCAGTAATGTGGAAGAAAGCAGTCTGATCAGCTGTAGCATCATTACTCCATTTCAAGCCATATCTCAAAGCCAACTCAGAACTCTTTTTAAGTTTCTGGCCCATCTTCTGCAACTTTCTGGTGTGTTTTGTTCAAAACTCAACTGCTGAAGTACATCCACCTTTCATTAAAAATCCCCTCAATGCCCCATCTTTTTGAACAGAGAGGCATAAAAGTTTCTTGTTAGAGCAGCCTCTACAGGGAGGGATAAATTACCTCATTGATTGAAGACGTAAAATTAGCAAGGCAGAGCTGATGAATGTGAATAAATGTGTCCTTTTAATATTTTGGGGCTCTCTTCACATGGCATGTCATAATATTACATTAAATTTTCAGATGTCTTGTTGCCTTCTATGGCAAAAATTAGATAGTGAGAGAAGAGGGAAAACCATCAAAGATAACAGATGTCTGGACAAAAAAGACTATCTGTTCCAAGATGCTGCACATTTCGACTGTGTCATTCCCTTTTTATTCAGGCTCAGTGATAAGCAACTGGTGGAACACAATGTGGCGGTGTGCTGAGTTCTGGCTTGGCTGCATCGGCTGGTGGCAACAATCGGGAGATGGCAAATGGAGCTGGTAGCTCTAATGGTGATAAAGGTGACCCTGGTGCTTCCTGTTGTATTTTCAGCTGCTTAAAACTTCACAGAATTTTAACAGTTAAGGTGGAAGTTTTCCATGCTCTCTTTCTGCTTCTGGATGATCTTTTTCTTCTTCTAAGTTTCACCTAACATAGTCTGGATATTTCTGATGGAGAAACTTCTTGTTTGGCTCTTAATGATCCACAAAAAACAAAATGGGAGGAGTGGCTGATACACCAGTTGAGTGTGTTGCCATTCAGAGGGATCTGGACAGGATGGTTTAACAGGAATCTTGTGAAGTTCAATAAAAGGAAATGGAAAGTCCTGCATCTGGGGAGGAGTAACCCCAGGCACCAGAGCAGGCTGAGGACTGACTGGCTGGGAAGTAGCTCTGCAAAGAAGGACCTGGATGTCATCGTGGACAAGCTGACCATGAGCCAGCAATGGGCCCCTGCAGGAAGATGGCCAACGGCATCCTGGGCTGCATTAAAAGGTGCACTGCCAGCAGGTGGAGGGAGGTGATCCTTCTTTGTTCAGCACTGCTGAGACACATCTGGAGTGCCAGGTCTAGTCCTCCCCAGAGAGACTTATTGAAGTGAGTCCAAAGAAAGGTCATTAAGGTAATTAAGGGCGTATCTTGCATACAGGGAGAGGCTGAGAATGCTGGCACTATACAGCTGGGAAAAGAGAGGCTTATCCATGTGTATACATATCTGATGGGAGGCAATGAGGAAAAGGAAGCCAGACTCTTCTCACTGGTGCCCTCTGTCAGGACAAGAAACCAACGGGCACAAAACTGAAACACGAAACTGCATCTGAACACATGAAAACATTTATTTACTGCGAGAGGTGTTGTGGAGTTTCCATTCATGAAGATATTCAAAACCCAGCTGGACATAATTCTGGACAAACCACTCTAGCTGATCCTGCTTGAGTAGGGGGTTTGAACTAGATGATCTTCAGAGGCCCCTTCCAACCCCACCAAGTCTTTGATACTGTCAACGAAGAAATCTTGTCACACTTTAACACATCATTTCTAGTTCTGGAGCAGGAATTTTAAATGTCCTTATAGGAGGAGTCTTCTGCTGTCAGTTGCCTTCCTGTTTTCACCAGAAACATCTGAGTTCACAACATGCTGAAGTTGCCAGGGATCAATAGAGTCTGCCCGGAATTTGATTAATAGGCAAACCCTGCAGGCACCTCCTGCAAGGCGCCCACACCATCTCTGGGCTGGAAGCACTGAATACAACTTACCCTACATTTGCTGCGTGGCGCACGGTGGCACAAAGCTGAGACACTGAACAGGGCTTCTTCAGGCTTGCAAGGATCTAATTGCTGGTGCCCCAGATGGTAAGAAGAGGAAGAAACCTAACCTGACTACAGCAAAGCGATAGATCCCTCACAGAGATGTTCTCTGGCAAGAGCCAGAGAATGAAGTGGGAAAAAAATCCAGGGCAGAGGAATGAAAGAGAGTAAAAGGCTGCAGCCAAGGAGGATTTGGGGGGCATGGGACAGACTGCACCCAAATGCAGGTGTAGAGGGAGACCAAGGGACAATGCCACAGAAAACCTGAGCTACAGCATTTTTTGAGCTTAATGTGATTTAGCACTTAATTACTTTAACACACTGTTTTGAAGCTAATGCACATCTTCCTCCCCGCCCTGCCCCATACACAGATGTATACATGTGAATTCTCCCCACCAGGCTCATCAGATGAACCCTCTTAAGATGCACTGAAAAACCCAATCTTAGTATATAAAGTGCTATAGGATCTTTTGAGATAAAATTCTCTAGAGTGTCCCATTCATTTCCCCTTCCTTACTTTGTGGAAGTACTTAAGTCTTTATATAATATTCAGCCCTGATTACAGGGTGCAAGAGTGTTTTTTCTGTCTAAAGAACTAGTTATGAAAGAAGGCTAGGTTTGGGGTTTCTGCTTTTATGCACAGCAAACATGCAATTTTGTTACCGGTAGCAACAACCAGCTCAGAAAGTGATTAGGCTTTTAAATGACTGGGTTTTGTGAAAAAAAAAAGCATAAGCAGGAAGGTGTGGGCTGTTTCTGGGGTTATAGAGACTGCACTAGAAGGAACTCAGGGAAGAGACAAAGTGAGTGAGACTCCTACAGCAGTTTCCATGTGGACTCTGCTAAGTCACAGGAATTCCTCTGAATTTATGAAATTTGCAGAATTTTAATTGAGTGAAAAATTTGGCCCTTGCTGTTTTTCAGGGCTAGAGTGGGTTTTTCTCAAACCAACTGATAACTCTTTTGCAATTTTGAAAGGTTAATTATATTGTTGAGCAATATTTTAATTTATTCTAATTTGTCTCATCTGAATTAGTTTGCCTAATAGTTTTGCATATCTTTACATTCATTACAGTCCATTAAGGTAAAACCTTCTAACAAATACTCATTTGTGGCCACTTTCACCACTTTCCGCTTGAACCTCATTCTTTTCCAAATGTCAAACTCTTTAATAATCTTGGCACAAAAGGTCACCTTTCTGTGAAAATAAGTCACCGTATTCAACATTTCAGATCTGGCATGGAATGACAAGTTATACAGAAGTCTCATCCCTTTCAAGAGGAATCTCAGGGAGAACTTAAAGTAATTTTTTTTCTTAAAATTACAGTTTTTCCATCAATTTTTAGCACTATGCCTGTGTGTCTACTGACCACAGCTTTCATCTGACATTATTTGACATGACCAAATACTGGCCCAGAAAGAATGCAAAGGTATTTCTCATGTTTTGGTGGAGCACCCTGCTCTTGCATTGTGCAGAGCAGACCCACCAGTCTGACCAGTGCTCATTCATGACTCATGAGAATGAAGAGTATACATAATGGCTGAAAAGACTGTCTGAGATGCTTATGTAGGGGACTTACTCAACCATGTAAACTTGGACTGCTTTGCATTAACTTTCATAAATGTTGTGAGAATAAGTCAAATATTTTATTTTGTTTCTTGTTATTTGTAGTGTGGTACTGCTTGCTTCCTCGGGTGTGCTTGTACTCTTCAAACACATAGTAAAAAGATATTCCTTGCCTTAAGGGCCTTCTAAGTTTACAAAAAAAACAACAGCAGACAGACACATGGACTTTAGGAAATAGCTAGTTAAAACAAGTCAGCAAAAAATGCTGTGGAAGTAATATGTTTGTAATTTTTTTTTTATAGGCACCGTAGCAAATATTGTGCATTCATCTGGCACTGAAATAAATAGCCATTTAGGGGGAGCTGTTAATGATAGCTGTCAAATAAGTGATAAAGGCACTTCTTAAAGTCCAGGTAAAATTGGAATAAGAATGTTTACTGACTTAGCTGATATTTCCCAAACAAGCATGTGAAAAATGTATGAAACAAAATGCCACTTACTATTGCACAGTCCCTTATACTGTCCTCAGCTCTGTACCGTCTCACGCAAGTTTTTGAGAATCACAGTAGTGGTACTTTTCTGCGTTTATTCTTGCATTATCCCTGTGGCCCTGCACCTAGAAACCCCAATAGTGTTGTCAGGGCAAGTCCTTATGGGAAATAACTACCACTTTACCCCTCTTTCTCCTCACTCCTTACCTCTTGTTTTGTAGACCTTGGCTTATATTGGAGAAAAAAAATAAATATTGAATAACAAGATATAGAGCAGTATTTAAATATTCGATCAATATTATCTAATAATTTATGTGCACAGAAGTTTAACAAGTAGCCAATGTGCAAAATTTGCACCCAATTAGTGTACTTCAGTCAGTGCTAATAGCACCGTAAGTGGAAACAATAGGGAGTATGAGTGGCTTACAATGAAAATTATATAGTGTAAGGAAAAAACATGACAAAATCATCATTATCCTCGTCATCTTCATCCTTACCACCTGCCGCTCTGGACAGCCCAACCACCGCCTCCCCAGAGGAGGACAGTCACCTGAGATTCTGTTTCTATTCTTCCTGTCTGGGCACAGGGAAGAAGTTTCCCCTCTTCCCTTCTCTTCCATCCCCCTCACCCCTCCCCCTTATGTTTTTATTTTTCTACAGAAGTAAATTGCACTATTAGAGTGGACATATGTCATCAGCTACAGACCCCAGTAATAAGCATCTCTGGATGTGAACCTGCCTCAGTATCTGTTGTGCAACATCACCATTTTCTCATTTTCTTTAGAAATACTGGGCTTGATGGGAGTTTTTAGTATCTTCTGCACTTTGATGTAAAAGGCTGATTATCTGTTAGAAGTGCCTGTAATGTACACTCTGTTATCATACCCTCTATATTGGAATCGATCAAATCAATTTCCATCTTTTCTATCCGATTTGCAGTGATCCATTATGTCCTGGACACATAACCAGAACACATTAAAATCCTTCCCCTTCAATATCTTGTTGAAAATAGCCTTACTCTCACTTTTGGAAGATGCTGCCAATAGCTGCACGGCATCAAAGTATGGCAGTTGCAATTTATTTATCAGTGCATTAGGTTTTAACCACAGCATGCCCTCTCATCACCCAATAAACAACTGCAGACTAAAGTCTTCTATCTATATCATTTCTATGAATAATATGTATAACTGAATTTAGTCCATCACTTGATATTATTCTGTCACATGAACGTCAAAGCAAAGGAGCTCTAAAGCAAACAAAAAGAAGAGAAATCATAGTCATAAGGTAAACAGTTCCGAGAGAGAAAGAGAACCACAAGCTGAACTTTCATTTGAAAGCTTTTTTTTTTACTAGGTACTAGGGAAAGTAATATGGCTTGTCAAGATCTAATTCAAAAAGAGTCTTAAAGAGCTAATGGACTTCTGGAGGGCAGATAAGAGAATTAGCCTATAGGCCTGTTTGGGAAGAACAGACTGACTGAGATGTAGGCTGTAAAGGATAGCGTAGGCAGCTGGATCAGTTCCCACCTTGAGTTTAGAAGTTTTCGGCATAAAACTCAGGCACATAGGCCTTTACTACCCTATTTCACACCGCTACGTATCTTTAACTGAGCAAAGGAGAATTGTTTGAAGAAACTGTCTTGAATCATTTAACATAGATAACCCATTTATAACAACATAATCCATTTATCCTTTCTCAGTAGTCAAATCATGAGATTCTGCCTTCAGACAGGTGAAGATAGTGAAGCCCATTGCTGGAAGATGCCCATGACATGTGAGACGCAGTTCACACTGTACCTAGGAAAATATCCTACTGATAAAAAGTCTGAGGAACTAGGTAGGCATGTTTTTAGTACAGCGACTCAGGGTATGGCATGGAATTACTACAGTTATTGGGCTAACCTTATTGCTATGTTACCTCATAACTTGCAGTCTGTTCATCCTCATCAAACCTACGTGAGGTAGGGCTATATGTTTATTTGGCCTGTATTGTAGGCCAAATTAGGCACTGAGGCTCCCAGTGAAATGAGCAGGGAGAGTTGCATGCCACTAGGACATGCTGATAGGTAAGAAGATGATGGGAAAGGCTTATTTGTCTCCTAATGACGTTTTCATAGTCTCCAGAGCTTGCTCCAGCCTAAGGAGGAAAAACATATATTTCAATATTTTCCTTCTTGAGGAAAAAAGTCATAGAATAATATTACAGTAAGTGTAGTCAGAACAGGCCTCCAGAGGTCATCTCAACCAACAAATTTTGAAGAGCTCCAAGAACAGAAAATCCACCCGTAGTCCGTAATAGATTTCTTGAGCGCATTGCTCCTTGTTTGCTTCAGAGTTTCCCACAAGAAAGGTGGAAAGAATCAATTCCTTGAAGCTCTTCATAACTCAGTACTAGCCACTGAGTGTTGTACACTGTCAAAAAAAATTTTTGAAAGCACTGGAATTCTAAACAAGTAAACAGTATTTAAAAAAACTGAACTGTGATACTATGAGACATTACTCCGTACCTCTAATTAATCTCTTCCAAGGTCTTAACTTCCTTCTTTTTATTATTTTTATTGTTCTATTTGATGATAATAATAATAAGTTGTGAGGAGACTCTTTTTCAACTGGAAAAAAATAATTACGAACTTTCAGAAGGACTTTAAAATTCTGGGATTCGTCCCTTTGATTCTACATTCAGAGAATAACATTATAGAATTTTGCTTTGCCTGATCTTCATATTCAGATGTTCATTTTGTTTGTACTAGTCTTTTAAGTAAAGACATCAAGTAAAAAGAAGCCAATCAATCTCAGACTTTTAATGCAAGCAGCTTTTATCAGGAAAAAAGCAGTTTTAAATAATATTTTGTTTTCCTTCAACTACCATTTGGTTTATTAGCTTGAATTTTTGAGAACTATTCAATTATTTTAAGCCTGCTGCAGTTTACAGTGTGTTGCCAATGACATGTTGAAATTTTATCAAGGTCATTGTTTGTGATTGACGTTATCACTGTCTTTCTTTGTTTTATTACATTTTTTGTGAGCAGGAAATCCTGATGCTGTCAAGTCAAGTACCTACTGAATATCTAGAGACTTATGCTGCCATCCGCCTTAGGCAGAAAATAAATTGTTCTTTCACCGTTGCATAATCTGATTGACATACCTACATTGAATGGGCTCCTTTTTACCAAGACAATGAATCCCATCTTCCTTGTCATATTTCATAAATTTCACACAGTTGCATTACAGCAATCTGTAAGCATTGTGAAATTATGAATATGGCAAAAGGCATCCATGGTTGGCCACTCTTTATAATGAAGGATGGAGTTTAAATTAATTCCAATGATTGTGATATATTTCCATGCTGGCATAAAAACTGTCACAATCTCTTTCTACCTTTTTAATGGACACACTCTGAAATAGATATTTCAATGAAGCAATTTCTTTTCTACTAATTTAAAACTTTTTTTTTTTTTTGGTAAAGCTGTGATACGTATTTCAAATTATGCTACCTAACAGAAAGGATGCACAACCTCTTTCTAGTTATTATTTGGCACTGAACAAGAACAGTTCTTTCCTTCTCATTTAATGGCCCAAGAGGAAGAGGTTTGTGTTTAAAGCACTTTTAGGAGAATCAAGCGGTCAAGTTTCAAGTTTTAGTTCTCTTGCAGGTGTTCCTGAGTGAGGAGAAATCTGACAGCCTGTGGTTTGAAATCCACAGCTCTGAGTTAGATGCCTCAGCTCCTGAAACATTGTATAGGATAAGGTAGGTGTAAAGACCTGTATAAAATCAGAACCTGTAATTAAGAGTTGCTAAAGCTGAATGAATGTTATAGTAGGGATATTTCTGTTATAGAAGGCTGAGGGTTGGCATTTAGATGCCGAGTGAAAGAAAATCTCCATGATTTCTGAACGTCACTGGGTTTTCAATGTAAAAATAAATGGGAGCGGGAAAAAGACCCATCAGCACTGAAACCCTCTGGAAGGAAGGATAACAGGAGAATGTTAAAAGAGCATTTCATCCTGAATCACAGACAATCAGCTCCAGAACACAAAGAAAAGTAAGAAAGAATATGGTTTTGTTTCTACCGATACATGATTCCTCATACCTCATTAGCTCTGTTTTTTCAGGAAAAGGTGACTATGGATCTTTACAACTGATGCTGAAGGCATCTGAACTCCACCTAAAGAAGAAACACAAGAGGAACACATTTGCACAAACTTCAAAAGGAGAGTGAAAACACACAAAGCTTGTAAGTGGGCAAAGACTGAAGTTTAATTAGCTTTTTTGGAGGACCATTTGAGCTATTTGACTTCACAAGAAGAAATCAGACCAATTCAATGTGAGATCAAAATGCCAGAGGGAATATAGAGGACCTCAAGACAGGGATTAACATTGACATAGTCATTATACAATGATTACAGAAAATTACCCCTGCAAAAAGCAAGTAATTTTTCTATGACTTGGCTCCTGGAAAGGACTTGCTCAGAAAGGCACTAGTGCAATGACAGGAAAGCAGCAGAAACACACTACTGGGGATGAGGGAGTAGGCACGATCAAGGAACTTGGAGCTGAGTGGGAAAGGATATATGGCATGATCAACGAAGCCTGTCTGCATCAGCAAGCAGTGTGGCCCAACGTAAATGGATCTGTTGAGGGAAACACTTTGTGTTGACAATCCAGTGTCCACACTGCATGTGTTTCAGGGGGTGTCTAACTTGGTCCCCTGGACTAGACACCCATTAATAGCTGTAGTGAAATAGGTGCATGCCTAGACCTTCTCTTCCATTCTAGTTTTAGCCAGAAGGAATACAGTTTCTGTCTTCCATGGCTGCTTTGTGACGTGAAGCAAACATGGGAAGCAGAAGAGGAGTTTAATTTAAAAAACCCAGTTGTGATCTGAACTAAAATGCTAGTGTAGATACACCTAGAGTTCATCTGCACACAGGTAGATAAGAGATCGCCAATGTCTGGGCAGGACTCTGTTCCTAGATCTGCACGGCATGCTTGGTTCTTTGAATCTGTTGGTCTGGCACGGAAGAAGGTCTCAGCAAAAAAAAAATGTCAGGATGATTTTTCCTTGCTGTCATCGGAGGGTAAAAGTGACCCTTTTCAGGGCTGCAAAACTGTTTGAACTGGACAAGCTCAGAGCAAATATACAGCTTGGGCATCGGTTTATTTGGAGCCTGGATGTGGGGCTGACTGTCTGGTCTAGATTGTTCTTCATGTTGGCTGTTAGTGCATGAATTGGTGGTTAATGTGCAAACTGACACATGGCTCTTCAAAGCCAGAGAAAAATAATTTTTTTCAATAGGCCACTGATTAGATGCGGCTGAGTCAGAAGGGTATGAGTCACCACTCAAATGACAAGTGTAAATTTAGTGCCTAGGGGAAGGGAGGAGGCTTTTAAAAGCAAACACATTGTTTGGAACTGAAGAAATTGAAGCCAGGTCTCCGCCACAGGATTTTGCTGGCATACCTGTATTGTCTCGAGGTGTAAGAAAATCGCCCACAGAGTTGACACTGCTCTATTGGCAAAATCCATGGTGAAGACACAGGGAGGCTTAAGGATGAGTGTTTGTCACCAAGCTGTTGCTGTACAGGGAAAGGGTATAGCTATGCTGATGAGAAGAAATATGCCTTGGGGTAAGATTCTGTGAATGTGTTTGGGGTGCTCCTGTCTCAATTGGCCTCTCAAAAAGTGGGAATCCCTACATGCAGGCTAAGTACTTGAAGACAGGAAGACCTAGGTGCTGGGGAACGTTGACTGTCAGAGTCAGGGCTTGGGCATTAGTAGAGAGGGAGTTGTTAAGGCTGATGTTTTGGAGCTCAGTGTCTCAATCTCCCTAAAATATAGGTGACCACATTCTTTAACACTGTTTCAAGGAAACAGGAGAAGAGTGGTCTAACTAAATTGTCAAAAGGTGGCTTTGCAGCAAATTATTCCAGAGTAAATATTAGTAGATCACACCAAATTGGCACAGCCTTTCAAGTGAGATCTAACAGAGCGCTCACCCGAGTTCCTGGGAATCAATGAACATTTTGATTAATGGGTAGGTTGATGGAACAGAAGCTCTTACAAACTGTGTAGACATCAGTGCACAAAGCAGACTGTAAACACCACGGACAGGATTAGAATTCAAGGTATTTACTTGAGATTAAAAAAAAAGGATTTGAAAACAATAACAAAAAAAATAATCAGTAAACAGCAAAGACCAACTCAGGGAAAGAAAAAGGCAACTGCACAAATATATATATAATTAAAAAAAAAGACAAAAAAAAAAAAGACAGATGAGTGAAACAGTACCTTGGAGGAAAGGCACTATAGTCTGTTGTGGACCACAAACAGTATGACAGGACTACAATGCAGTGTTGTTACAAACAAAGCAAATTGCCATCCCAAATGAACAGGAGTGTCATCTGCAGAACTTATGAAGCAATTAATCTTTTTGTCTCCATATAGCTTGAGGCACTAAACTTTACGAGAGATGCAGTCACACTAAGAAGAATAACAGGAATGCTGAGAGACTTTAGAAAATGTGATCTATCCATCAAAGAAGAGGTAATTCAGTTTATTTTTGGAATAAAAAAGACATATGGGAGGACATGATAAAAATTCCAGTATTGAAAACATTGTTGAAAGGGTCGTGATACACGAGTTTTCATTTCCAGGGGGTGAAAGAAAATAATAATAATTAATTTTCTGTAGGACAAGATATAGTTTAGATATTATGGAATCTGTTCCTAACCACAAAGATCAATAAGCACCAATAAGCTATCTAAGCTGTGGCATCGCCATTACTGGAGGTTTTAAAGACCATCTCAGGAAACCTTTGTTGGGGAGAGTGTCAGGGTCCTTGGTCCTTGTCAGAACAAGAACACAGACCAGATGTACTATGAAAGTAACTTCCAACTTTGCTATAAAGAAAATGACCATGTCTCTTCCCAGAGGCAAGTAACAAAAGCACACGGGGCAACAGGCACATGTTGCAACAAGGGTAATTCCAATTTGATACAAGAAAAAGATTTTCTCAGTGTGGGCAGTTCAACGTTGGAACAGGTTGTCCAGAGAGGCTGTGGAATCTTCAAGTATGGAAATATTCAAAGTTCTGCTGGACAAGGCCCTTGCTGCTGCTTTGAGCATGGAGTCAAACAGATGACCTCTAGAGGTCCCATCCAAATTCAATTATTCTGTAATCCTGTGATTCTACTGTTAAGGTTTACATATGGAAGGAAAATGTTATATCACCCTGGGTGTGGAATGTTGCTTTTAGTCCAGAGAAGGAAGAGTGACAGTTGCCTATATTCACATTAGTGATACATTATCTGCATTCTGTCTGGGATCTTTTCTGTAATATAAAAGAAGTTATTATCTGTAATTATCTTCAATCTACATGAACAAAAAATTTCTGCATTAAAATACCTTTCAGGTCCCCACCCAAACCCACCCCTTTCTCTTTAGATAACCAAATGTATTAATATTTTTACTGAGAGAACACAGAAAAGAGCATTATCAAAAGCTGCCTTTGGAAAGTGACGTTACTGATTTGCTTTTAATCCCTGTCATCAAGTAATTAGCTTAAAAATTGCAATGTCAAAATGGTTGGGGGAAAAAAACCAACGGACAAATTATCCTTTACTTCATGTTTTGGCTGGAAATCTAGCCCCAGTCTTTACTACGTTACTATCAGCTAATTAGAAAGGCAGGAATCTCCTTTACTATAACTAAGTTCTCTCGTGTGTAGGATTAGCTGTTCCCTACATAGTTATTACAAAAGGTTCCTTGGACACGTAACATGCTGTTTTCAATGAAGGATGATAATTTTACTGTCAGCTAGAATAAAGGTGTGCTCTTTGTTTGCAAAAGTTGCTTTAGACTTATGTGAGCATAGATGAAGATCGCACTTGGTCCAGTGTCGTCTGAAGCAAAGCACTGGGTCAATTTCAGTTCTGACTCCATGCACAGCTGGTCACAGGAGATGGGTAGGTATGACAGCAACAAGCTTCTAAATCTAGCAGAAGGCCCTCTGCAGACCTCTTAACAGTAAGTTGAGAATGGCATCAGTCATCTAGGAGGGTTGTCCATTTTCCCTTCACTGGATCTGTAGACAGCCAGTTAATCTTCTGTCAGTGTTGCTTTCCAGGAGACAAACGTTACAAAATGAGGCTTGTAAAAGCCCTCAGGAAGAGAAAAAGAGATGCAGAGGATCAGTGATGTAGGAGACACTTGACAACAGACTTTGAAAACTTCTAGGAAACCTGTAGAGCAAGGATGCCTGCATATGCAAAAATAGATGCCCTTTATAACTGTTTTGGAAATACCTGGTGTGATCACAGCACAGACGAACAGGAAAGAAGGTTCATAGAGACAAGATTTACCTATGACAGTGAGTGGTGCTGGAGTTAAAAAGTTTGTTCTACAGAAAAAACTTTGTTCTACTCCTTAATATGGGCCCAACACCTGCCTATGCAAAATGCAGGGAGCCAAACTAACCGTGCTCTACCTCTAGGGTCCCATCCCCTCACACTTCTACCCCTGTCCTCCCACTGTTTGTGTTGTTCTGACCGCAGCACTTCTGAGTCCTTCCCATAAGCCATTTTGACTTAGTCTGGCAGAAAACGAAACCAGAAGAAAACAACTACTCCTGGGTGAACAAATTCAAGCAACTCACACAGGGCTCACCTGCTGAGTGCCAGAGCCAGTGCAGCAAAGCAAAATGACAGCCCAGGTCTAGGACAGATACAGGATGAAAAGAGAGCTCTATGGAGGGAACTGAATGACTGTCTCAGAGTCACCGAGACAGTAAATCAGTTCAGCTGCTTAACAGATCTCAGCCTTAGACACATTTCTTGGGATGCAGTGGCTCCGTAGGTAACTTTTTCTCTCCAGAAACTCTAAAGGGAACCTAGAGTAACTAGCTCAGTTACACATCCCACTTTTAGATACTTACATTATTATATACTAGACACCTGTACCAGTATACATCCCCATCCTTAAATTAATGTAACAGTTTCGGTATTGCATAGATAATCTGTTTGCAAGATTGTCCCTAGGAGGATGAGGTGTAGTAGTAGTCTGAATTCTGTCTATCTTTCAAGTACTGACATCATGAGGTTGCCACACTTAGTACGGTAACCAAACATACAGTACTGTGGACACACTGAGATGGATATGGAAGCAACACAGGAAGCCTGCTAAAGCAGAGGTTCCTGGTCCTGCTTCCTAATGCCAACACAGTAACACTAGTGACACCTTTCAAATCACAGACTCCAACCTAAAGCACATGCGTCATGGCCAGGATAATGAATTAGATGCAGTGGTTTCAGTTCTCGGGATTCTTGTCCAAAGGCAGTCAAGACTCTACACAGCTCTTCACGGTAATAAATAAAAAACTGATAGGATTCAATAAAACAGCAACATAAATTATCCCAGTGCCAGCAAACAAAGACTTGAAACCAAAAAAGGTCATCCTAATGATGCTTTCAAAAGAGTTGTCAGATGTTTTGAGGGTATATAGTTGAAAGTCAGAAGATCCCTGAAGCAAAGGCAATAACACGTAGATCTGAGATGTACTGATGGCTCTCCTAAAACCCAAGTGATATCGCTGGCCAGATCACTTCTGAAGTTGCCACAAAACCAGCAGCCTAAGGAACAAAAGAGATCAAGTCATTCCTGATTTTGGCTGACTGGGATAGTAATGGTTTGACCTGCTGCAGCTGTCATGTTGTACTTACATTTAGCTGAGTGCTTGGGACAAAATCCTGATTAAGTGCATAAATCAGGTGTTGCAGTGCCCAAAGTATATTCCTTAAGTATCGGAACAGAGATCCAGACTACCTGCTTTAAGTACACAACTGCTTTACACAGCTTGTGCAGGGACACATCTTCTTTGAATAACAACCCAAAAAGCCTAGATGTTGCTTAGAGCGATGCCTAAAATAGCCATAGGAAACACCACAGTCAGTCTGAACTTGACTTTGGGGGAGTAACTGAGGGTTGCAATGAGGTCTCTAATTAGTAGGGCAGCTAAACTACATGGTAGGGGGGAAAGAAAGGAGGAGAGCCTAGACGTCACATCTCCTACTTCCAGGTTAAGAGCATGAACCAAGGGGATATGAGAGCAATGGGGAGCATGCCATTCTCAGTTTTCATGGGAACTATCCTGCACTTCCCTTAAGTACCTATCTGAATTTCAGGATGCCCACAGGTCCCTCTTGTTTTAGGAAAACAGTGGGTAAGTGGTATTGAAATTTAGTTCACTGGGGCTTGGAAATCTAGAGTTCATCTAATTTATACAGTGTGAACCTGACTGACTGCTTTAATCAGTTCCTCACAGTCAGATTGCTCAAGGTACTTTAGTGAGAACAGTTTGGGTCCAGTTAATTCTGTGAATTAGCTTTTCTGTTTGCCCTGATGTATACTGGAGAGCAAAATCTCTTCAATCAACTGCAAAAAATCTACCAGACACAAATGTGAGCACTGGAAAAAACAATAAAACTGTGAGAAAAAAATGAAAATTAATCTAATTTTCAGCTTATGATCTTCCTGTTTCTTCCAACCATTATGTCCTCAAGCTGCACAACAGCTCTCTGAAGAGAAGTAGGTCTCAAACAGAGGCTATTTCACCTCTACTGAACCACAGCTACTCTGTGATCTCAGGAACAGAGATTAATACTATAGTCACTACAGAAGATGGTTCTAGAACACAATCAGCTGTGCAGGAGTTATGACATGACACCCACATCAGTGCTCTGCCAGGCAAGTAGCACTCTGCCTTTTTTCATAGGCAATGCTCCTGTCCATTTTATCACACTCAGAGGATAACATCTCCCACTGTGCTGAGAGATTCTGGCAGGGCTTTAACTCATTTCTTACTCAGAAGGAACAGCACTGACTCACTGGTATCCCAGGGCAAACTTATTTCAGCCTGACTATGCTTATCTTCAGAGCAGAGCCTTTTGCATAGGACTGTTATCACCAAAGCAAAAGCAAACAAGAAAATTATGATGGCCTTTTAAGTCATAGGGCAGTACTAAGTAAGAACGTCTTGCCCATTTCAAATTGAACCTGCAAACAACATACTAGATAAAAATGATATAACTTAGACCTGTGTACTGTGAATGAATAGCAATTAAAAACAAAGTCCTGCCTCTTTCAAACAGTGAAACTACTTGGCTACCAGGGTATTGGTTCCCATTGTTTCTAGGTTTCCTATTGCCCTGGTACCATTCACCGGGAAAGGCGCAACTCATGCGTGGAGGTTAGGTTTAATATTTGAGGAAGCAGAAGATACTCTGTTCAAATGCCAAAACAGATGAAGGACTTCCAGTCAAAGATGGACTTGGGAAAATAGGAAGCAGAAGAGCTAATTTTTTCAGGACTGGGGATGGGGAGTGTGCAGTATTTAAGGGATGGAGGTTGGCTCTCTGCCCTTTATCCTCACAAGTAGCAAATTTAACTCCATGAATTTATGACATTTATAATGAGACTTACTTACTATACATTAGGCTACATCTGTAATGACACTGTGTAGACTAATGCACCTTGTAAGTCAAAAACAAGCAGCCCATAAATCCCGGCAGGTTTTACCACCCATAGGGTTAGAGGCTTTTGTCAAGTCCACCTTAGAGCCTGTCTCCTTTAATTTCTCAAAACGGACTGCTAGAGCCTCATCACAATTATGGCTGGAAATAAACTATATTACACAGCGATTTCAGTTCATGATCGGTAGCCATGGTAACACCAAGCAATAAGGCTTAAAAAAGGAAATGGCCTTAAAGGGCAAAAATGTGCATCTTGAATCCAGGCAAACGGGATAGTGAGGAGGTTTTGTTTCTTCAGAAGAAAAAAACTGTTTCTTTTCTGCCCCAGTTAATTTTTTATGGTCTATCTTAAGTCAATTAACTTCCTCATTTGCCTTGCTCATGAGGCAAACACTCATACAATTTTTTATTTTCAGTTGCATTCTCATTAAAGTCTTCATATTTAGCTGTCTATTGTTTGATGCACTATTATATTGGGGTCCACACTTCCATGTGGCCAATGATATCAATGAAAACCCCCTTTTATTGGAGTTTTTTGTTTTAGCTTGCTATTTGTTGTTACATGTTTGCTTTTGAGAGCAGTGCAGGCTTCGTCCCTGTTACTTTAAAGTGAGAACATCTACTGTAACATAATGTGATTTTGGTGGCATATTCAGTATTTCTTAAGCCCAATCCTGAGCTCCTTCACCTGTTGTACATCCTATAAAGCTAACCTCAGTACCACTGCCTGAAATTGTTTTGAAATGTGAGTTTAGTTCTTTAAATCCTTCCAAAGCTTTCAGATCACCACTTTTATTAGTTCAAATTGATAGTGCATTTTTTGCTCTGTGCACAACATTGAAAGTTTAAGAAAACCAAATGGTCAAACAGCTGCTTTTCAAAAAACTGCATAAATTAACTATAAACAAACAGGCAAATCTGTTAGGTCTGTTGGGTTCTGTAATAGGAAACAGGTATCATTAATTTTCTTAGGCGATCATCATGCAGAATTCTAATTTTTTTTTTTTTTCCCTCTTTCCAAAAGCCAGCTACACTGCCACAGAATAAAATTCTACTGGTCTGACATGATTTGCTCTGAAGAAATCAAAGTCTGCTGCTGCTACCCATTCCTTAGTTATTTTTCCAAAGTTTCGAATGGTTTATTTTTCTATTAATTTTTTTTCCAGGGATTGAAGTTAAACTGACTATAGAATACTGTATGATCTCTTGGATCCTTTTTTCCTCCTTTCACTAAAGACAGGTCCCAGTAAATAATCCATTCTCCCCAAAGGTGCAAACTTGTTAATGTTTCTGAGAGGCTTCTTTCCTTCAGGTCTTCATGTGGGAGGTGTCCCTGCCCATGGCAGGGGGTTTGGAATTAAATAATCTTTGAGGTCACTTACAACCCAAACCGTTCTATGATTCTATGATTCATGCATCTTAAGAAAAAGTCTGTCAGACTCAGCTGAGTTGAAAACACTTAATTTACTTAATTTACTCTCTAATTTGTTCTTTCCATATTCCAGTCTGAGACCTTACCCCTTTGTTGTTGGCCATAGCTGTGTTAGATCACAGCTGACCTTTTTGGTGAAGAAAGGCTCAAATCCATATATATATTTTGCCGTCTTGATGTCCTTTGTTAGTCACTTTTCCTGTCCGTTAGTTGGCAGAAAACTATGGGCTTTGGTCTTCCTCTTGCTTCTAATATACTGAGTGAAGGTGCTCAGGATTCTTTGTCATTACTGATGTTTCCTCAAAACTATATTTCACTCATGCGTGGTCCTTCTGATGTTGTTCCTGCTTGCTCAATTTGTCTTTTTATATCCATCCTTAGTGATCTGATCTACTTTCCACTTTCTCTGTTCTCTCTTCTTGGGCTTGATGTCAATGAAGAGTTCACAGTTTAACTAACCTGATCTCTTACTACACTTTTTATCCTTCTGCACTGGGACAGCTTGTGCTTCTGCCTTTAGTAGTGTTTTCTTGAAGAATTGCCAGGTCTTTTTAACACCTTAGAAAATCCATTGACATTTCCAGAAATGCTATGCAATCCCAAAGATACTCTTCAGTAGAGTTTTATGTTTCCTTCATAAAGGTGACACTAAGCCTGGATAAAAGGCTCAATCTACACAGTTTCAGAGCAGGCAAGGCACATAACCTCCTGTTAGGTGTCCCCATTAAACCCTTACAAAAACATTCTTGCTCAAAGAGGCCTATAGGACACCTTCACCAATGAAGTTCTGCTCTCACCAGATGGATCTTTAATTGGAGAAATAATTCAATGCCCTTGCAGGAAGAGAAAGAAAATTAAAGAGCAAGAATGAGTTATTTTTTAAAGATAGGCTGAAACTGAAAACTTTTACTTTTCTTTATTCTTGGGTGGTGGTTGTATTGTTTCTTCTAAATTTAATCTATTTTTGATAATCCACTGATCAGTTTATGAATTATTTTGTGCAAAACTGTATGAAATTTGTTTGGCTGCTTTTGTATTTCACATTGCTTCTTTTCTGTAAATGCTATGCTTAGGGTATAAGTATTTGCTGTCAAAGGACATTTGCTCTTGTGCTGGTTGTTATAATACTGTCACACTGGAAAAAGTCACACCTTAACTACAAATCTCTTGTCATATATGGTTAAAGCAAACATGTCAAAGAATAGTTTTTAATGAAACCTCTCTGCTTTACTATCTGATTTTCAGTATTCAGTACCTTAAGTGGTCACTTTAAATCCTCCACATTACTGTATCTCGCTCCTTCAACAGTACTGATTAAAAGGAGATAATATTCCAGCAGACAGGATAGTCTTCGATTTCAGTCTCTATGCCAATCAATAACTATCAGTCTAGATGATTTATGACTCCTTTCACTCTAGAACCTAATCATTCACACACATTAATGAATTTATTTTTACAGCACATTTCTAAATCACTACCTTGCTCATAGGAAATTCAAGGCACAGGAGGCCAAATGAACAGGGTATGGCAGAGTTATGAGCAGAACTAGGGTCTCCGTTATGCTCTTACTCAGACACCAAAGCTCTCCTTAGACTGTAAACATGTTCTCTCTTGTGGAAGTGCATAGGAGGTACCAGGGATTACTCAAATGCGACTTTGGGTACTTTGGGTCTTCAAATTCATATCGTTTCCCCATGGAATCTCTGGGGACTCAGAAGCACCCCCTGGGAGTTTCATTTGTTGTACAGAGGAGTGAGCATCTTAATTCTATTACCCAGGTTTGACACCTGAAGTTAGACTGCCTGAATTCTGGGTCTGAAGGTAAGTTCGCAACATACAGAGCTTTCCTCTTTTGGAAACCATTTTCCAGGATGCTGGATATTAAGGATGCTTCACAGAAAATCATTTCTGAAACCAGTTAGCCCTTCCTAGTAAGTAATTTCAGTTATCCTAAAAAGCCTTACAGGGAGCGTCACAATGGCAAGACTATGAGAACACTACAAAAAAGTCACAAAGTCACCTAATAAACAGTCTGGAATAGCACAGCATGAATAAAAGCTAAGAGCTGTGAACACAGCAGACCTTTGCAGGCAATAGGAAGCTACTGGAACTTAATAGAGGAAGTGAGAAAAGTGAAGGTGAGGAGGTAACAAAATGTAAGAATTTTTAAGCAATGGTGTATTGTGATTATACTGACAGATGGAAGGAGAACTGCACTGAACTGAGAGAAAGAAACCTACAGAAATTAGTGATGATCTGGAATGTATACTGGTAAAACTTATTGACAAGAAACCATACCTTTATTTTGTAATACTAGGCTTAGGAAACATCCTACTTTCCAGCTTGTAAGCAGATGCCAAATCTCTATCCTGTTTGTGTTTTTAACTTGCGTACATGTTGATTACCTTTGGACTCTGAAACTTAGCTAAATGTTTTCAAGTACAACTGCAAACTGTTCACCAGTGACATCAATGCCTGGTTCACAAGGCTGTCTGACAGCATACATACATCTTCCTCATACATAATTGTACTATTTAATTCTGCAGAGTATCCTGGAATAGGTTATGTAAGAGATGTTCTATGTAAATAATTACACAATACAGCTGACTTAACCGAGTCACTCCAGTAGCAGAGCAGGTCTGGTTTTGGAGACAGACAACCCACTGTAGACAGCATAACTCCCAGGCCTAACTCCGGCTGTGTTTGAAGGAAAGTTTCAGTGATCTTAGGGGATTTTTATCTGACAGGCAGCCTGCAAATGCTGCTGTATAGTTCAGCTGTGCTGAAGAAACTGTATAGTACCTAGCTTAAAAATAAAAGTTGAGTACCTGGGGCAATCAGTAGCAGAAGTTAGATTCCCCAATGCAAATCTATCAGCAAACCAAGACCAGGACTCATTGCTCCCTTAATTTCAAAACAGTCTGTGTTAGTGACATAAACCAAAACATAAATTCTAGAAACATAATTCTAAAACTATGGGTGAGTAAATGAGAAGTAACTGTGACTTCTCTGGTTCTCTGCAATGGGTTTTACCTTCTTTGGAGTCATTTTTGTCTTCCACATACTTTTTGTCATGCACATACCTCTTCAGAATTTTTTTCTCCCACACTTCTCCCTTGATATGCAAAGCTCTGATTTGATTAAACCTCACAGTCAGACTTTGGTTATGCCAGCTGAAGGCACTGGGCACCCTAAAGGAAGAAAGAAGCAGCCAGATTATAGTAGACCTAGAAGTCAAAAAGTCTGGGTGCCACTTCTCTCCCTGGATTGCTGCAATGCTGCAAGGAGTTAGCAACAATAATAAGCCATTTCCCAGGCATGCTACAGAGGTTAACTAAGTGGGGTTTTAATATCCTAGAATCATAGAATGGTTTGGGTTGGAAAGGGCCTTTTAAATATCTAGTCCAATCCCCCTGCTGTGGGCAGGGACATCATCCACTAGATCAGGTTGCTCAAACCTGCATCAAACCTGACCCTGAACACTTCCAGGGATGGAGCATCCACAGCTTCTCTGTGCAACCTGTTCCACTGTCTCACCACACTCATAGTAAAGAATGTCTTCCTTGCATCTAATCTAAACCTACCCTCTTTCTGTCTAAAACCATTACCCCTTGTCCTGTTACTACGAGACATGGTAAAAACTCTCCATCTTATAAGCCGCCTTTGTATATTGAAAGGCCCCAGTAAGGTCTCCCCGGAGCCTTCCCTTTGCCAGGCTAAACAACTCCATCTCTCTTCCACAGTAAAGGTACGTTAGAGTATGTCTTTGTATGCACAGTAAAGGTAAAATATTTGGCATCAGGCCAGTAGCCCCAAACCCCAAACCAAAAACCAGGCCCACTTTCAAGCAGCCTGCCCCTTCATCTTGAGTTGTCAGCCCCAGCCATTACTCCATACTGTAGTGTGTGACAAGGGTAGCACTGGTCTGTGCTGGAAATACAGAGATTTAACTTCTGTCCCCAAAGCTGGAAGTGTCTTTTCAGGTGACATGGAGCTCATCAACTGTGCCCCTGTGCCCTCAGCAGCAGCAGGGAGGGGAGTAGCAGGGAATGACATCCTTCTCTTTTGTAGAATCAACAGAGTAGATCAATGTGTGATCAATGAAGTGCTGTGTAACAACCATGGTTTTGTATAAGCAGTACTTTAGACTGGTTCACTGACTGCCCACTGACTGTTCACAGAGAGACCCTGCCAGTTCAGAGACTAAACAAGCAGAAAGAGGAGTGACAGGGGAGTTTGAGTGATAGTGGAAAACAGTGAGTTTGTATGGCATTAAAAATCTTACAGACTAAGGCACCAGAGGAAGGAGGGGGGAAATAGAATTAGGGAGCAGGGCTATAGCACTGAAAACTATATATATTGAAGTGACAATACAGAAGTGCAGCCTCAGGCAGTCCGACAGGCACTGGGATCAGAGGGGCAGTTCTGCAAGCCTGTTTTAACCCCCAAGGATAGCTTTGTGATGCAGTGTGCACCATGAGCTGATAGCCTAGGAGGACACCGGTGCAGACATCATGTTTATACCCCTCTCCTAGGGAGCTACATTGCTGTGCCTGTGCAGAAGCTGGCCCAGGTCAAGACACAGACGATGACGCACAGCAGAGATGGCAGATCTCCCTCACGCTCCCTGCTGCCTCAGGGCTCCGTTTCAGCTTCTTGGCTGTTCTATGACCTTGATGTCCCTCACCCACCACATCAGGGAACCACAGGGACTCACCAGCCAGCTGGGACTTGCATGTCAGACCACAAAGACGGACAGATGTTCAGCCCATACGAATTAGTCATAGTAAGAGGGGAGGAATAAGGCAGTGATTGGCAGGATAATACAGGCTGTCAACTGGCGAGTCTTGCACTCCATGCATGAGCCTTGCCACCTCTGCACTGGAGGTGTGTTGCTGCAGGAGGACCTGCAGTTGCATTTGTACACAAAGCTCCCTGCAGACGTGGCTTGGGCACACGAGGCTCAAAGGTGATTCTGCTGGACAGCATGTGTGTGGAGTCCTGAGGATGGGGTGGAGCAACATATCAGGTTCTGCTCTTTTCTGGAGCAGAAAAGTGAATGTCATGCTTAAACTCTGAGATCTGACACCCACCTGGTAGTACATGCCACAGCTGCTGTCCTAGTCCCAGACAAAGCAACAAACTTTGCCCTTGTAGCCTCCTGGGCACTCAGATAATCCCCAGGCACATCTTCTTTTAGTGTCATTTTGGAACAGAAAATGTTTTGCACTCAACCTGCAAAATGAAAAGTACAGTTCCTGCCCTACTAATGCAAGTTTTTTCATTTTGTGCCCTGGACTGAGAAAATACTTCGTGTTCTAAAGCACAATGAAAGTAATAAATAAATCCACACATAAAATGTAACTTGTGTGCAAAATAACAATCAGAAAACAATAAATTGGGTCAATAAAAATATTGTGTTTCACCAGAAATTAGATGTTTTGTTCTGATTTTGACTAACTTGAATCCTATGAAATGAAAACTTGATAAGGAAAAGTAATTTGAAAATAGAAAAGATCAACACTGAGTGTTAGACTGAATCAAAATGTTTTCTCCCCAGTTTTTCTTTTAAGAAAACTTTTGTTAAGCACGTTTCAGCATTTGGAGTGGTGGACTGGTAATTATAATGTCACAACTTCAACAATGCTTGTATTTTCTCCATTGGATGACTAACGGCCACTCTACAACATGTACTGGAGTGCAGACAAGCTGATAAATCTTACTCCAGAGCAAGAAGCCACATTACTCCATTGTTTGCCTTGGGAATTTCTAACCTGGTCGCTACTGCACCTTGCAGATGTGATGAAAATCTCATAGCATGAGCTCTGGGCTCAGTCTTTCAAGCTGCGTTTGTCCTATGTCGGACACACATTTGTCCTATGCCTAACACACATTTGGACACCATAGGTCAGAAAGATTAATTATATCAAAAGCTGGGAGCAAGGAGTTTAGAGGTTTTAGAGGTTTAAATGTAAGGTATAGAGGAAAAAAAAAAGAGTGTGAAAAGTAAAAAAATAGAGAAAATAGGTCGGCATTTTCCTTTCTAACTTAAGGTGACAGGATGAATGTGACATCGTAAATTTAAAAAAAAAGAATTGTATATATATGTGTACACACAGAAAAGCATTTCACCATATATATGGTGAAAATGACAGAAGCATTTGGCTTTGTGACAACTTACCTGATGCTCTATACTGACTATCAGCAGTGTCTTCTCTGAAGCGTAGGTCATTTTGCCTTTAGAAATAAAGGAAAATCCTCTAATACTTGTTGAAGGTTTGCACATTCAGCCAGGTCTGGAGTAGGAAATGCAGCTGATTTCATTAAGGGCATGTGGTCTTTCAGAGATAACTAAATGGACCATGAAAGAAATCTTCTCCAAGGAGGCAGACAGTTCAAAGCTCCTGTTTGAGAGCTACAATTAAGCCACAGCATCCTCTGGAGAGCAGGTCTGCTTTCAGTGAAGCAATCCTTCAGAGCTGACTGGAGCCCACTTCAACTGTGTATCTCCCAATTTACCTTGCGGCTGCCGCAAGCCAGTTTATTAGCAGTGCATCTGTACCTGAGCAGTCATTGCTATCTGATGAAGCTTCTCTCTTCAACACTTTCATGACATTTTTCATATTAATCATAGAATCATAGAATCATAAGGTTGGAAGGGACCTCTGGAGATCATCTAGTCCAACCCCCCTGCCAGAGCAGGGCCACCTACAGCAGGTTGCACAGGAATGCGTCCAGGCGGGTTTTGAATGTCTCCAGAGATGGAGACTCCACCCCCTCTCTGGGCAGCCTGTTCCAGTGCCCTGCCACCCTCAAAGTAAAGAAGTTCCTCCTCATGTTTAGGTGGAACTTCCTATGCTCAAGTTTGTACCCATTACCTCTTGTTCTGTCACGGGGCACCCCTGAAAAGAGCCTGGCCCCATCCTCCTGACACCCACCCTTTAAGTATTTGTACACATTAATTAGGTCACCCCTCAGCCGTCTCTTTTCCAGACTAAACAGACCCAATTCCCTCAGTCTTTCCTCATAAGAGAGGTGTTCCAGTCCCCTAATCATCTTGGTAGCCCTATGCTGCACCCTCTCCAGCAGTTCCCTGTCCTTCTTGAGCTGGGGAGCCCAGAACTGAACCCAGTACTCCAGGTGTGGCCTCACCAAGGCAGAGGAGAGGGGGAGGATGACCTCCCTCGACCTGCTGGCCACACTCTTCTTGATGCACCCCAGGATGCCATTGGCCTTCTTGGCCACAAGGGCACATTGCTGGCTCATGAAAGAAATTTAACTATTAAAGAAACAATATAGGAAGTACACATTTTTCTTTGATTTATCCTTGACAGAAGAATCTATTATGCCCTAAAGCTGAACAGTCCACTTTTCTTCCCCTAGTACAGATACTTCCCCACCTTTTCATCAGTCACTGCACTGCTCTGGGCCTTGTTAAAATATAAGGTCCATGGGGCATTCATGCTGCCCTTACACGCACTTAGATAGCTCCTGTGATGCTCCAGGTTTGTCTGCACAAAACTCATACAAAAAATACACTGAAAGCACATTATTAACTTTGTAAATCAGTTATTAAAAGCTGAGGAAATACCAGGATTAAAATTTTCCCCATTGTGCTCATGCTTATGTAAGAGAATGTAATATGAACACATTCTCCTCTCCTCTCATCCCCCCTTCTCTTCTCTCCTCTCTTCCAGAAATAGATGGATTTTCAAAAAAGCCTCAAGAGATGAGACAGTCCAGTTATCCTTACATGATGGATGAAAGAGTCCAGTTAGCCCAGTTATCCTATCCCAATAACGACAAAGACCTGCGGCACAGAGATCTAACAGAAAATTATCAACTGACTCGGGGTACCCAGTTTAGTATATCTCAAAGCTGCTATTACAAGTAAGAAAAATAGCATTTTTATACAGCATAGGCACCTGTATCTCTATTTGTAGCATCAGCTCAACAGTAGTGCTGGCTGAAAGATCTCCAAAGCACCTAGTGCTCTGCCAAATCTTACATCCTAGTTCCTAGGCAGAGAGAAGCTAGGACTTTTTTTTCTTTTTCACTTCTGCTCACCCCCTATTTTTTTCCTATAGCCTAAATCACTAAAATAGCTGAAATATTTTGGCTTAAATTTAAAAGAAAAGATAATCAACCTGAGCAGTCACACAACACAGGAAAATTCAACCCAGGGGAAAGTCTGGCTAAATTGTAAGCATCTGAATGCAATTTTACAAAAAGAAGTATCAAGCAATGCTGACAATAGGTGGAGCTAGAAGCCTTCCCAGTAATGTGAAGGTGCTTAGTTTTGGACACAGTTATGGAACCGCAAAGGAGGTCAATATTGCAGCACAGGTATTAGCTCGTCTTTCAAAATCATTTGTCTTGCTGGGGAGAAAAGTAGCACCATCACCCTATCACAAAGTCTGTTACCCAGTTAGTAACAAGCAGCTAGTCAGTCAGTCAGCTAGGCAGCCAGAAGTGTTTCATTCAGCAAGGGCTCTCTTCTCACCGTGAAACAAAATTATGAAATAAATGGCAGTCTGCTGAAAAGCTCTGCTTTGCCTTGAGGCTCCCAGAGAAGCAGGTGAACAAAGCCACGCTTCCGTTTAACCATAGCATCTTCCATTTTGTTGTCAGAAAAGCTGTCCCAGGCAAAAAATAAATAATGCCTCAGCAAATATAATAATGACTCAGCATCTGCAAAATGGTATTTCTGACTGTGCAAAGTTTCTTCCAGAGGGATTTCAGATGAGGCAAAGGAGACTCTCTTCTGAAATCATACAGAAAACCAAAAGTTAAGTTTCTAAGCTTGCAGACACATGACCGTTGGCTTTCTGTTCTTGCATTTTATTCTATCTCTTCTTATAAAGAAACTGCTCTTTGAGGATGATTCAGGTTAGTCCCTCCACCCTTCCCCAGCTGGATATGTGATAAAATTAGAGTCATAGCTACAGAACTATTTCCTTTCTCTGCAAGACTCTGTTGCAGACCCTGATTGGTTCTCAGCCCAGGACAACCTCCTGGTTGCTTCAGTCTTTGAACATGTATAAAAGCGTATACAAAATAGAAGATCATATGATTTCATTTTATATATATATATGTGTGTGTATATATATACATACATATATGAATTCAGTCTCGAACAATTCAATAGATACCAGTTATAGAGACAGATGAGGCTGTTCTGTATATCCCAGTTCAACGCTCCACCTATTGCATTGTTATACAGGAACTGGACACAGCCATAATTAATTTTATTCCCATTCCCCTCCTGTTCCATATCCCTGTGGGTAATCTTCCAAGTTCCCTTAGATCCACTAATGAGCAACGAGATTTCTAGGTCACATGCTGCAGTATCTAATGTGTAGACAATGTCCAAAGAGGGAAGATTGCTTACCTTAGAGATTTTGCCACAGAACATGGTATAGCAAAAGAGTTAGCTCAGAGTAAGAGCCCAAACACCCAGTATCCTGTGTCAGAAGAATGATAATTCAAAATGACTGTGTAAAGCCAGGATGATGTTAGGGATGATGTTGATACAGACAAGTCCTGCAGTTCAAGGAAGAAGCACTTCTGTCCTCTTAATATTCACAGCTGTAAGTCCCTTCAAGAAGGGATTGATCCATTCTTTCCAAGAGCCAAACTGAACTCAGTCGATTTTGAATACATTAAGTATAGAACTATATAATATAATATTAATATATATATGTATATATAAATAATATATTTTTTAAAATGAGTGAGCTATCCGTGGTTTTCTTTTAAACAATAGTCTGCTGGTTGTAGCAAACTTCCTTGAAAAGTGTAAGCCCGACTCATTTCCTTCCTTTCCCTGAGGGAATTTCAAGCTACAGTTTACCCATTCTGTTCAAGCACCTTTAGCACTCAGACTGAAATTATCCTGCAGAAAGAATAAGGCAAAGTCATCAGCCTTCCAACAAAGCTGTGTCAAAAAACTGCAGAACAGAATTCAGGATTTATTGGTGCTTTCAGTGCCCGGAGACTCTCCAGGGAAGTGTTATCCAATGCTCTCATTAATTCATTGAATCCTAGAATTGTTTAGGTTGGAAAAGACCTTTAAGATCATCAAGTCCAATTATGTGACTCTATTTTATTTCAGGGTTTTTTTCCTATGGTAATTTCTTCTTTCTCACTCTGCTTTGTATGTGTGCGTGTGTGGTGGGGTTTTTTTTCTGTTATTTTTTTTTTCAAAGCCTGTAAAAGGCAACTCTTGCGTCCAAGAATTTTTCCCCTTAAGTACTGAAACTGCTATAAAAATGCAGACAAACAGATACGGCTAAAATGGTAGGTGTCACTTGCACGCAGTATAGCGGAAGCTGTCTGACTCATTTGACTCCGCAATGTGTGTCTTACTAGTGCCAGTTATCATCCTTAATGTGATCTGAATTATGATAGAAAATGCGTTTAAAAAGTCAAATACTTGTTATTGAATATTGTATAACTTGGAAACATACTTAAGGGTACTGAAAAGCAATGAAATCAACACCTTGATAAAGATTGTTTCTGCTTTGCTGTTAGCTCAAGCTATAACTTGGATTTTCCTTCAGAGCTGACTTCTGTTCACACACAGGAATAACCAGCATAAATCCGAAGGCTTGTTGGGCCCCAGAAGTTGACTCATTGGAGCTGAGGGGCCGCAGGCTTTTTGAGATTCCCAGTTTCACTCCTCAGAGCAGCATTAGGATGGATCACAAAAGAAGGTTCTTTTGCAGTTCCTCTGTATAGACTTTTTTATCCCCACAGAATATGTCCAGTGGAATAGCTCTTTTGCAATAGTAGTTGCTGTGAAGAAAAACTCATATAAGACAACATACCTACTTCTGCACTGTCTTCTGCACTGCATAAAAGGAAACTAAATAATCAAAGGAGCATTTTAATGAATAGTAGCCTGGAACATCTTTCACATTTTAGAAATTATTTCATTTCATAAGGACGCCTCACACAGAAAATGCCTGCCACAGGGATGAACCACAGCATTTTATGGTTTTTAATATATTTCTTAATTCTTCATTTTGGATTATTCTTTTTAGATGTTATTATAAAAAGGGAAGTTCGAAGGACGGGCAGTGTTAAAAATAATTGGGCAATATGCAATTTATGCGGTTAAGGAACTAAAATTATGTATTACCATGGTTGCTTTCATTTCTCAACAATTCTTGGAACAGTTGTTTATTTTACTCTCTAAATCTGTAAACAGAACTGTAATAAAATAACTCTGAACTCACTTAGCTTTTGAAGAATTAAGGTTTCAGTTAGCAGCAATTGGGGTAGTTCCCTGGCGTCAAAAAGTGGTGCTGTATATATATATGTCACTGTAAAGAATTGAAATAAGGCATGGAATAAAAAAGCTGAAGTCTTTGCTGTCAGAAACAAGTTGTAACTCCAGTTAAGGTCCATGACTGCAGATACAGATATCACACACTTTCAAGATACCCTGTGAGTATGGAAGTCAGAACTTTTGGGGCAGAATGGGAGAATAAGGTAAGATAATGCAGCAAAGGTGAAATTATACTTGTAGGTTGCCAGGGATCATAGCTCTCCTAGACCTTTTAGATTTCTGGGATTTGAAGAAGCTAAGAAATGGAAATCAACTTTCCTGACAATTGCTTTGGTTTTTTGAGTTTAAATGCATTACAATAAATAATTCAGAATACTCTCCAAGGTGTTATGTTTGAGTGGCAAGTAGTACTTGCCAAGTCCTTTCATAGAAGTAGTACCTGACAGAAGTAGTACTCGATAGAAATTTTACAGAAACAGCCAGCATGCAAGTGAAGCTGAATAAAAGCCAGCACAGTGTCTGGCTATCCTTATTTTCATTTTTCACTGGGTTACATCATCCCAGAGAGCCATTCACAGAGAATGGAACATTCACACTTTATTTGTGATCTCCTTATAAACAGAAATACTAAGTAAAAGATGTAATGACATAAATAAATTGTATTCTAAGCATATTAGTTGAATACGCAATAGTGTAAAATGGAAGCCACACTTTGTCCAGATGGACATCCACATTTTATACATGAGTAAATATATTTGCAATCAGTTAAGAAAATAAACAGCATGTGTGAGTTAACCATTTGCCATGTGAATTTTATTGTAGAATGACATTTCAAAGTCATATAAGACTACATTTATGTCTGATGTGAAGTAGCATATATGAAAAGAAAAAGTCTTAAACATTTTGGGTTCATCAGTTTTTAGATCATTCAAGTAACAAGGGATCTCAGGAGATCTGTAATCCAACCACTTTTTCAAAGCAAAGTCATTTTTATAAGATCTGATGTGCTAAAGAAAGCTCAGGAAATACAGAAAATACATGTAGCATATTCCTGGTTACTGTTATTTTGACTTATCTATTCCTAAGGTTAGTGGTCATAGATCTCTTTGGCATGTGAAGTCCCATTGACTTGGTACTCACTCCACATAATCTGTAATGTAAAAGATGGTGAAAAAACATTTAGCATCACATTAGTAAAGTGAAATCTATTCTCCTACAAAACATTTTTCAACCTTTTAACAGATACTCCCAACCCTGATTCCACATGAAAAGCTTCACCACCAAGAATTATGTTAGCTGTCGTTAATAGAAAGCAAAAGTTACTGTTGTGAAATGTTTGATAATTTATGATACTTCCACACTTCACTTGAATTAATTATTTCTGGTGTCTCCCAGAGATGTAAGAACATGGTATGTATTCTTAAATGTAGTTATACTGGTGCTTTGAATTTACTTATTTTCCTTATGTCTTTCAACCCATCATTCTTTTTTCTCTTTCAAGGGAAAACAAACTATTGCCTTCCTTACAAACCATCACTGTGTCACATTTTTTGAAAAGATATTGTTGACACAGAGAAACTGGACTAGATTCTGATACTTAACCATGTTGCTGTCAATCTGCAGGACCTCCACTGTCTGCTGATTACAGATAATCATTCTCTGGTTTATCCGAATTTCTGGTACAGCATCAGATTATTCTTGTCAAAGTATCTCCTGCTGACCACAGTTTTAAGGACATCATAACAAATTTGGGGGAAATATAAACACAGGAGTTCCAGTCAGCTGTAGTAATTATCTTCCCAGTTCTCTTGAGCAAATTCAAGGGCACCATTTAATTGTTTCAAGAACAAGAAAGCGGGCTTTAACTTCTGCAACTTCACCTCAGACAGCAGGTCACTCATCATATTTCTACTGTTTTCTAGTTTAATAATTAATTTTGCATTTTCTGAGTCAATTTATTGGTCCCTTCCTGTCCCCCACCCCTTTTAGATAACTGCAATCTTTTCAAAGTGATTCACTTTTGCTCATCCAACAGAAGTTTGCAATGTCTTGTTTATCACCTCTTGTATTAACCAAGGATGTTAGGTCTTTAGAGCTATGTTTTATCCTGTATTTGGAAAACACTGTCCACTGTGGCAAAATCAAAATTGGTACAAGGAAATACTTTTACCCACAGTAAGTGCATAACCCATGAAACTTGTATCTGAAGGTAGTTGCTCAACAAAATAATTTAATTTAATTTAGAAAGAGCTTGAACATTTTGTATTACTAACAGCGTTTTAATAGTTTATGCCAGTGCACTTCTGGAAGAAATATTAACCTTCATGATGCAAACCCTAAACCAAACTTTCAACTATTCTAGACCAGGACAAAGCAGAATTTACCACCTCTGTTTATGACAAAGCTTGTACATATTCCTTTGAAGCACCTGTGACTAACCATTGTTCAAGGGACACCACCAGATTAACTTCACCTTAGAGCAATTACATTGCCTTGTATGGCAACTTGTCCGTTCTTTAATAACATTACCTGTCTTCAGGGGGAAAAAAAACCACTTCATATCACTCCTGATATTCTTCCCTGAAGAACTGCACTATCTAGGAAACTGTGTGTTGGCAGAAATAGTACAATTATCCCCAAAAGCTAATATTCTGCTTTTGTGTCAGAACTCCATTTCACAGAGCAGTTTAAGGTGCAAAGCCAAAGAGTACTTTGAAGAAAGAAGGTGGCAAATAGGTAATTTAGTGTCACCTTTCCCTCTCCATCTGGATATCAAATGCATTACTTCAAGACAGAATAACATATTCTGAGCGGAATTTCTTAGGTTTAAGGAGAAAAAAATACACCTATTTGAAACATAAAGACCTATTTCAGGGAGATGTCAGTAATCAGATTGAAGGACACTCCACTATGTATGTATTAGCTTTGTTCTACATCCACAGACATAATTCCCTTTAGTTAACTTTGCCAAGAAGCCTAGAGTTACCTAATCACAATAATAATAGCTCATAAGTTAAGAAGCCAATAAGACACATGCAAACTGTCAATGAGAAATTGCTTAGTCCAGGAAAACTTTCCAACTACCTGAGCAACCCCGTTGGCATGAAAATTCAGCAGGTGTTTAACGGCAAAAACCTGAAAATGACAAGTGAAATAAAAATAATGCTTTGATTAAATAGTCTTACTTTATATTAATAAATAATTTAAAAATGAGAAACCAAACCAGTTATAATTATAGCGTCACAAAAAAAACATTTGTCACCTTAAAAAATGAAGTTTCCTGATACTATCAGATTAGCTATACAAGCGTCTGAGACCTTGTCTTGACTGAGGCATGAGTGCTTTTTTCAGGTCACCAAAGAATCATAGGACAGCCAAGAGAAGACTGGTACGTGACCAGCACCCAGTTAGGCCCCAGAACTCAGAACTGTTGCTCGACCTACTATATGTAGCCATCTGACAAACAAGTGCATTATTTCCTTCAATTTTTATCGTAGTAACACAGCGCAAACAGTTTAACTGATCAAAAGTTATAAAGCTCAAACCTGCTAAGAAAATATCCTTTTCCAAAAAAAAAGATGTGAGAAAAAAACCATGCAAACCCTTGTTACTACTATCAGGACTATCTTCTGTCTAACATATTAATGGAAAAAATAAAAACCCCATATTTGCCCATGCTAGTAGATTAAGGGCTCACAGTGCTTCGATTTATCAATGGATATTAATCAATGGATTTAGATAAACCACAAGGAAAAACTTTGCAATTATTGGGGTGATGAAACACAGGAATTATTGCTTGCAGAGCCTGTGGTATCTCCATCACCAGTAGTTTTAACAAAATGTTGCGCAATCATTTGCCTGCCACTGGTTCGGCGATGCCTCAACTATCCTTGGGGAAGAAAGATGGGATAGATCATCTTTCAAGGCTCATTGTAGTTCTGAATTTGTAGCGATCCAGAATCACTCAGGAGCTTTGGTTTTCCTGTGAATAATTCTGAAATTTATAGTACAGAAGGTATAAATTCATCCCTATTCTGATCTTTACAGCCCCCCCCTGTTAAGATAAGAAAGTAAAAATGCTATCAAAGTGCTTACGGCCTTATGTTGACTTTCAGTAAAAGAAATAAAATAAGATCAATGATTTAAGTTAGGTTTGAGATTTCCAAATAGATACAAAATTTAACATACACTGTATGAACAATTAGGTCATTATTTAAATTGTGGCCAAAAACCCCCCAAACTCCAACGTGTTACTACAAAACTGAGCCAGGTGGACAGATGGAAATAATATTATTAAATACTTTATTGCCAGAGGTCACGTAATCAACAGCCAATAAAAGGAAAATCTTGAAGAGATAAGAGAGAGAGAGATTTCAGTTAGGAAACAGCATGCTCTGCAGGTGGTGTAGGTAGACATACTGCTTCTTAATTAAACCAAATCATTAGTATATTTTCTTGATTTGATACTTACTACCAGAAATTATTCTTGCTGACTTTTGAATAACATTTGTTTAAAATGCCAAAGAGTTATCCAAGATTAACCTAATAACATCTTAAGTGGAGAACAATAAAGAACTCTTAAAATGAGATGGAAGTGACCTTTCTATTTTTTTAATATGAACATTTTTTTCTATTATTTGCCCTTGTAGATGTTTTTTGTGCAAGAATATTGGAAGTTTGAGCCTCAACCATCGTTTCTTGTGGCTACTGGACACAGATGTCAGTCCTAATTGAAACAATTGGCTGAAGAAGGTAATCCAACAGTAATAAACTCATCAGTATTTTGCCAGTCCACACACAATTTCAGCAGTTGTTTCTAATCTTTTAAATGTTTTCTCAGCTGCTGAAATGTATAAGTTTTCCTAATATAACAAAATATACAACTGCACATTTTAGAAAATGTTATGAAATACTTTTACAGATGCTATGGATAGTGAATCCCATAGCTGGGTACATTATTTTTTCACCTGTTTATCTTCTAAGTATAAGCCTGGCAAACTTTAACAGTTCAGCTTCAAAAGTTTCATATCAGGTCCTGCCTCAGGCTGGATTTTGTTGGAAAAGTTTCCATTAAAAGGGTTGAACCATTGCTGTAGCTAGAGGAAATAGGTTACACCTATATTATAAGGTTTTTTAAATTCATGAGTGTTTACTGAAAAGATCAAGCTGCTCTGTACTTTGAAGCACTTACTTGACATTTGACAAGAATCCTCCTGGTGTCTGGGATATGCCCTTTTTTAACCCCACGAATATCCACCCAAATATGACCAAATGAGAAGGTTTTGAAAAATCTCAGTACGGTCAGTAGAGATTTGTTACATGTTGGCAGTTTCCAGAGACACCATCTGTTCTAAGTATGTTTCATCCCTTCTCAGCTTCTACAAGCCAACCAGACGTGCCATGAATCATTACCACTGAGTGACTGTGTGTTGTGCCCTAGGGGGTGTGATGTGTGCGGTAGCAAAAACTTTTACCTGCAAGTGCTCTTCTTGTCTGCTGAGGACTGTTGGGTGGAACAGAATCCAGTATTATAATGAGACAACTACAAGTTGCAAAACCTCTTTCTTCCCACCAGAACAAGTTGAAAGTAAAAATCGGGCCCAAGATTCGCAGTCCTTTAGTCCTTTGATTTTATCCTTTGGTCTATATGGTTTGTGCCCCTGGAACAATGAATATGTAACACGTTGTTTTGAAAGCAGGGTTCTAGTGACTTACTCAGTCCTGGCCATAGTTCCCCATAGGAAGCTTACGGTGCCTCCCGTAGTTGAAACTGTCAAGGTAGCAGGGCAAAACAGGTAGTGCAGCCGCAACTAGTCACTGAAAGGACAACGTGTGTATTCTGCCACAGTTACACCCAGGATTCTGCAAAAGAGATAAAGATAAAAAGGAAATAAACTAAAACTACTAAAAGAGCTGTGACAGCTTTGCAGATGTAGGTTAGACCAGAGATAGGCAAAGAATGGCCAAATCCAGCCTGCTATCACTGTGCATTGACCAGTTTGACCTGTTTGCTCCATACTGCCTGCTCTCCCAAAAGGCCCAGGAAGCACTCGAAGGGGGAGACATCTAACCATACGGGAGGAAATGTTCACAGCCCTGTGATGAATGTTTTGGTCATAGCATAGGCACATGTCTGGTGACATCATGGGTGTGTAGTAGGAGGTTACATTGTCCTTCTACCCAGAGCATCCTGACTATTGGTAATTCATACAACTGCCATCATGAAAAGAGTAGATTCTCTTTCTACCATTGCCAACAGAGCTCCCATCACAGCTTGTCTAATCACATAATCCAAACTTTCTGTAGAGTGTCACTTGATATTTCTGAGATCTAAGTCATAGGATAGTAAGTGGTTGCCATTGCAGTTACAATTTTAAGATTCATGTTAGCTATACAGTACTGAGAATGAATTAGAATGATATATGTTCTCTCTGTTTCAGCCCATAAGCCACAGCAAAACAAATAACTTGGAGTTAAAGTGAGGTTCTCAGGACCATAATGCTGCTGAACTAAAACAGTATTGGCCCAATGATTCAGACACATTTGTTCAATACAGTATTAGGACAATACTGGACTAACTTTTGTAGCCTAGGATTATTTTGCTTATGATTTTTATTTTAATTTGATATTAATTTATGTCTAATATGTGATTTATTTAGAGTATTATATTCCTCAGCTTGCACAGAGACCTATACAGTTTGACTTTTAAAATTAAGCAACTTTGATCCTGAATACCCTTTCCACTCTCACAAGTGAAATAATTGTATTTTGGTGGAAGCGGAAGGAAATTGAATAACTGTACTTCAGTATCTTTTGGTACAGTATCTTTTGGTGAGAAGATGATCTGGCCAGATCATCAGTTTGCCTTTGGTTTTTCTCCAGCCCTAAGCAGCTTCCAACACCCCAGCCTTGCTGACACAGTACAGCTTCAGTTAAGACAAGCCCTATCAGACTGGTCACAACACCTTCTTCACTCGGCTTGCTTCTTCCCTGCTAACACCTTTCTCAACAGTTTTTATCTCCCAGTGTGGCAGCCAACCTTCCATAATCTCCAATAGTCATCCTGAGCCTGAGGAAAACCATTTTCTGAAATAAAACTTGTGATCATTATTGCTTTCTGCAAGTATCAATGCCCTTGCTGAAAGTTTGACCCGTTCCTCTCCTCCTGTGTCCCCAAGTGCCCTAAATGGAGTTCAGCTTAGGTGTTCGGTGACATGATAGCTTTGTTCTTTAAGGCAAAAAGAAAAGACAAAACTCTCTCTGATCAGCTTACTAGCATCGTCCTTCTAGAGTCTCATGAAGCTTTGACAAGGGACTTTCACATGCTCTTAATAAATTGTACAACTCAGCACAACTAAAGCAAACTACAGAAGCTCCCATTTTGAAGTCCAGGGTAATTTTGGCCATCAACTTTTTCTCACTTTCCACCTTTTCAAGAAGTCATTGCAGTATCTTCCAGTCTGTATCCTCTCTCTTTTGAGGAGGTGCATAAACTAGGTGGGGAGTTCTCTTTGTTAAAAGAAGCTCGTAAGAGCAGGATAAATTTAACTTAAATGCTTAAAATTAGAGATAGGATTCAGATCTCTTACATATGTCTACATGTCAGTATTTACACGTGAGTTAGGTGTTAGCTACTATTAAAATGGACGGAAATCTAGTCAATACAGTCAACAGAGCCTAGAGTGATGTGACTTACCCTAAAGTAGGTATCACAGGCTTGGTACAGTTGTTGATGCACAGGCAACTAGAGCCACTTCAAGTGTTCCAGGCATTCCTGCCTGGCCTCCTGCCACAGGGCCAAGGCCACTGCATGGGGCTCGCTGGCAGGACCATGGGAGGGACCCTTCTAGGGTAGTAGTTGGGCATCAGGTGGGAGACTTGGAGTACTTCACATGACACTGGGAGCTCAGATGCTGGGCAGGGAAGTGAATTGATCTCTACATGTCCAAGTATCTCAGTCACTCTAGGAATCTCCATATCATTAGTGGAGACAAACAGGGAGCTTCAGATGGAAATACAGCTGATCTATTTTAGGATTAGAAAAGCTGACCTCTGGAGATCTCATTTTCTCCCTCTTGACCCTGAAGACAGCCTAAGAGTGACTAGGTCAGACTGAGACATCTAACTCCTAGGTGTCAAAGGAGGGATTCTGCTATCTCAGCAGGGGTGTCTACAAGCACATTTGATGCTACCAGGTATGCCATTTGGCTTCCAACTACACCCTCAGAAGTGTGAAGGCCTCCCATAAGTCCTACATAACATTTCCAAAGCTGCGCAGGTGTCCTGGCCATGCTAGGGCATCCAATCACATTGTGCGGCTCTGTTCACACTCACCTAAAGTTAAGTAACACGATTCCCATTTTAAGTGCATAGCTTTACTTTAATTTTACACATATTTGTGTCTTTCTCCTATAAAATAATTTAAATTAATATTTTTGCCTTGCAGCCTTTCTTCTTTAAACCATTGAGAGGTCACCAACCTATTTTTACATCAATAATAACAACTAGTTCTATGCAGCTCTGCTTATACAGTCCCCATCTTTGATCATATGAAATGGAAGGCATACATACATAAATCTTAGACATAGACACCTCTTGTGTTCATACAACTATTTTTAACATCAATATTATTTTGATGTCTAGAGTGCCCTAGATTAACACACTGACAGCTTTGTAAGTTATTTCTTCTATTCTAAGAGGATTTCCAATTTTTTGATTGTTTGGTTAAGAACCACAGATGCTCATGACACATATGAAAACCTAAACACTACCCTTGGTATCAGTCTGAGATTAGATGACCTACTTTGCAGCTCTTCTGTCATTCAAAAACCAAATCCTCACCTAAAGTTTTTCTCCAAGGTTCTTTTTTCCCAAACTTTGTTAAGGTTCTTTTTTCCCTCTTTTTCTTTATTAATCTCCCACTTGTACCAAACTGAGTAAGTTAACTATCTGCCTAGCTGACAAAAAGGTAGAGCACGATATTCTTCTCATGAGTTAACACTTTCCAGGTATTCTTTTAATTGTGCACTCATTTAAAAATATTGAGTAGGATATGAATGGGATCCGGTCAACAACAACATAGAAAATTTGGTATGCAGTACAGCAATAGTTTACAATTTTTTTAATTCATTCATGAAACAGCTAAAACTATATAAAGTGTATCATTAACATGCTTGTTCTCTAAAGGTAATAAACTCCTGAGGGCAGGACTTTGCAAAACAAGAAAGTTTTCTAAACACCTGGAACTGCATAAACAACATGACCAACCAGAGCATGCACAGGTTTATGTTTAACACTTGCACACACATTACTAAAGTCTGGGTAAATTCATGCAGGTGTTTCTACTCATTGGAAAAATAAGTAATAGTAAAGGGTGATTTCATAAAAATCACTCGAGGATCATTTTGAAACTGCTGTCTCAAAATATTATCAAAGTACGGAAACAGTGAGTTTGCAATGACACAGCATGGAAGCAATGAAATAGGGCATATGATATATATAAATATGAAAATTTAAAAGTAGAAAATTTAGAGAATGGATTATTTGTAAGATAATTGAAAACAAGAACCATGCTGCCACATTCCAACATTTGAATAAAACTGCATAACTCATTTTATATCTTCTTGTATTTTTAACTTACTGGCCTAAGCTAAGCAGTGCTCCTCTGCAGGTGCCAGAATTACCCCAGTTACTTGATTTAAAAGAAATACAGCTTCTATTAATCCTCACAGAAGTATCAGGTTTTAAATGAGATCACTTTTAAAATTGTGTAATAGCAGTACAACTGATTGAAGAAAAATCAATGAAAAATATTTTATGTGAAAAAAATGATGCGAATAAACATTTTTCCACAATGCTACGCAGATTTCTTAGAATTTTCTTAATGAGACTTATGTTATTTCAGAATGCCCCATCTGGGAAAGAAAAAAAAAAAAAGAAAGACCAATATTCTTTCTACAGCTGGTCAGAGGGACCACCCGCCCCAGCCTGGGCCAGTGCCGCCATCCCGCAGCAGGCGTCAAGGCCGGCCCGGCCTGCAGGCCTCTCCTCAGCCCCTGGCCTGGCCCTGCCACTGCCGGGGCACCCTCTGTTCTGATTGGCTGGCAGCACCCGCTCGCAGGCCACCTGGCTTCTAATTGGCTGATTGATGCTGGCACATCCCTGACCAGCCAATCAGCGGGGCAGCACAGGCCCTGCAGGTGAAGCAGCGGGGTGGTGCGGCAGCCATGATGGCTGCCTGCCTCTGAGGGGGCGGCAGCAGCATGGGGGCTTCCTAGGGCTTTGCTGGGGGAGCAACTAACAGCACCTCAACGAGCAGCTGAGAGAAGATACTTTGGGCTGTAACAGCGGCTTTGGACAATCAGTAACAGACTGACTTCCGTAAACCACCGTGGCTGCTTTGGGCCACTTCTTTTATCTCCCTTGTCATCTTTTATCTCAGAATGGACACACAGTTCCATGAAAGGAAACGTTGAAATGAAACTGCTTGCCATTTCTTCGTGCCTTCCAAATATGACGGGTATCTGAATAACTGTCAAGCAGGACAAGTAAGAGTCGAAAGGGCTCTCAGTACTGATTTCACCACTATCACACTTCCATAAATGCGCACACACTCATCCGTATGATTTCCATTTATAATTGTGAATGTCATATACCTCTTTGAATATATTTTCCCTAAACCTTGTAATACCTTTTCAAACGTATTCTCCCCATATTTAACAGAATAAAAAGGACTGATGCCAGGAAACACTGCAGGTGCAAGGGACAGCTTGTGTGTGTTAAGACAGAAGGTGGAAGATTAGCTAATGTGAAGGTCGAGGACCAAGGATTTGGTGATAGAAAAAGATAATATTTTGCCTGGGAACGGAAGGATTTAGACCGGAGCCAAAATGTTGACTACTTCAGCTTTAATCATTAAAGAAAATCTTATTCCTCCCACTGTCCTCTAGATCTACCTGCATTATTAACATTTTCTTAGAATTTAGGATGAATGTAAAGTCTCCAAAGTATTTATTGTGGTTTGTGTGCAGAACTGTCTTTGCTTTGCATGAAAGGTTCTGTCCAGTAGGGATTGCATTTTTATTCTCAAAGTACACAAAAGATTATTTCAGTGTGACAGTGTCAGAATAATTTTGGATCACTGTGCTCCTTTGCACTCATGCACAAATACCCCATCTCTTTTCCCCACACAATATTCCGGCAAAGCTTTAGACCTCAAAAACATATTAAAACACATTGACATTGGGGGCTGGCATTACAGTGACATGGAAACCACAAATGTAAATGGAGAGTCTGTCTCATGTGGGCTCAATAAGGCAAAAGTAAGTATACCACAAGTGTTCACATGAGCTATGTATATTGCTTTCCCACCCACACAGCCACAGGTAGGCTTCAGAGGAAATTCATATCCCTAATAATCCTCCAATTTCTAAAGTTCATAGCTTTCTGATGTTCTCTCTAGGAGGCTGTCCTCTTTCAAACTTGAGTTTTGCCCAGAGTGATCTGCTTTTTTATTTGATAAATAGATAAAAAAATAGCCCACAACAACAGGATGGGAATGAAATTACCATTCCTTTTTAAGAAATACTAGTATCACGACCCCTTTTTTCTTTCGTAACCATATAGATTGAAGTTGAAAGCTGAAATTAATCTTGAAACGAGCAGTCTGAAGGACTTTGTTATGGAAGAAACTGTTCTTTTGATTAAAAATAATATAAGGAACACGTATGTCTTAAATACTCATTTTAGCTAACCTTACATGAGCACGCACATAGCTTAGCTGAACAATAGAATCAACACCCTCAAGGGTATTTAGGTATCTAGTTCCATACCTTTGAGCATTTGAGACTTAGCTTTTTAAGTCTTTTGATTACTGACCTATAAATAGGATCACTTTCAAAACATGTCAGGTTAAATTTCTATTCTTGGTACCGAGTTTATGATAAGAATTAAGGGAGGCCCCAAATTTTGTTCCCACACCTTAGAAGAAATGTCTTTCAAAATGATCTCTCTCCCCGTAACTTTAGTGGTGACCTTTATCCATAAAAGAGTATGGTCACAGTTTCTAAGCGCCCCCCATGGATACATATTTTCTTTGGTGATCTAGATTTGCAGCTGTCTGTTTCTATAGCTCTGCAGAATACCTTGTGTCAGTTCCTCTGAATAAAACACAGCTCCTCACTGAGCCTGTAGTGTAGCTTCTCTTACAGGCTGTTTTTTTGCTGAGTTCTTTCCCCATTATCATCTCAGCATACACCAGTTTCTTTTCACAAGATACTGGATGCTTGCAATCATTTAGATTGAGCACACTGATATTTTAAGGTGTTTCTGTAAATGCATCAGCCAGCAATTCCTTCCATTCTGCATAGCTAATGATCACTTGATCACAGTTTGTCTATTCTCTCATGGCTTCTCCAACGAGAACAATGGATGAAAAGGAATTCTTTATCACTTTTTGGGCAGGATTCCTCAATATTTTATATAGCTTCTTATTTACCAATATGGTTTTCAAGAACAGTGAAAGGATCAACTCTTACTGATATAGATCTGCTTTCCAGCTCACTTCTTAGTCACCCATTTTATGTAGAGCTATTCTAACAGCCATGGTAACTAATTCAAAAGACAATTTCCCTCAGGGACCATATTCATTGCCATACTGCTCTTCAGAAACTCCCCTGTGGTCTCATATCTCACAAGAAGATGCTGAAATATTATTGAACATTCCTGAAGAAAACAGAACTGAATTCTTTCTCCGTTGTTCTCTGGGACTATGTTCATTCTTCTGTGGTTGCTTCCACTGCTACAATGGATAGCTGAGCTTTGGGGGAATTTGGTGAGGAAAGAGGCTTTGGTTTCATTTGTTTTCTGGGAGGTAATTATATTTGTCAATTATCAGTTCTTAAAATAAGAAAAAAAGGTATGCTTGTTATGTGCACCTGATATTTAAGAACCAACAAGAAATAGAAAATAAATGGCTTGAGAGACAAAGACAACAGGAACTCGCTTTTTGCTAGGATTCTTCTCTAAAATTTCAACGCTGAGAAAATGTTGCTTTTTGCTAGAAAAATGCAAATACACATTACATCCTCCAAGTATTCCTGCTGTCCCCCAACAAGGGCTGATACTTTCAGAGTCTTCTTAGAAGACCTGTGTCGCAGATAAAGTTTAAGCTTTTGGGTCATTATTGTGATACTGTGATATAGGTCCCTTTCTGAAGAGTATCTGAAGGAGGTATGCCACATCTTCCACAAGAGGGGTACAGGGTGTTGCACCTACAAATCTCAGTGGCCAAACCAGAGCAGTGGTTAACAGCTCTGTTGCCCTTCTGCTGCTCCTCCCCTCATGAAAGGCCATTGCTAAACGAGGACAGAAGGTTGTGTTCTAAGATAAACTCACCAACATGAATTTTCAAAGGACTCTTTGCCTAGTGTAGACAAGGAAAGTCACATTTCTAAACACATTATGGCATCACAGACAACCCTATGGATCTGAAGAAGGATATTGGAAATAGATTGCGGGAACTCTAAGCTAGCAGTAAGAGACAATCAGCCTTCTTCAGAAATGTTTTAAATTAAGTATGTCAAGTTAGGCACTGATAGCACAGGAAGATGGCACACTTGCAGCCATTTATGACATTTTTTGCCTTTAATGGAAGCAAGCAGCTGCAGGGATCCTGCCAGCACTCTGCTTTTAGTTTGAAAGAGAATAGCTATGCTTGATGCTGTTGGGTTTCAGTTTAGAGCAAATGAGTCATCGCTGCACCCAAAGATAATAGCTGAACTGGGAGGATAGTTCATACGAACTCTTTTTCGCAGAATTCACTGAGTCCCAGATACGATAAAACCCACATCTAGTACAACCCCCCCCGCCTTGATGGAAGATGATTTTAATCTTGAATAATAACCTATATCTTTACTGCTGAGATTAAGTGAACTACCAACTGATAACAATATTGCTAAGCTTTAAACAGTGGCAAGAATTTATGTTCTGGCCTCCTTTTCTCTTAAGCTTCTTGTATCACCATCCTTGAGAAGTGTTCCATCTTGGACACTGACCAGCCTGATGGACTGGCATCTGGACATGACTCTTTCAGGCTTCACTTTTACACTCAGGTAGGTTGCACATGCACACAAGACCCCTCAAAGACCAGGGAACTTTTGCCACTGGTATCTCCTCACTCTCCCAGTTGACCCTCACTCTCCCTTTACTCCATGCCAAAGGGCCTGCAACCTCTTCACTTCCTCTAGCCTTCAGTCCTCCCTGGAGTCTGAGGAATCTGACTCAATGTCTACAAGCTTAACCTAGATACCTACTTTTCTAGTTGCAGCATCCAGAGTTCATGATTTTTTTTTGAAGCTGGTGTATCAGTATAGATCAGAGATTTCAGTCACAGAAAGTAAGAAATTTACCTGCATGTCTCCCTTTGCTTCTTCTCTATTTTACTGTGGGAAAGGTTTTCATTATTTGACCTAACTTAGTTCTGGAGGAAGTTCTGATTAAAAGGAGACACAGGCAATGGTTTGACCTCATCCTTCACTGAATTATATAAATATACAAAGGCCTGCTTTCACAAGTGATAAAAAGGATGTTGCAAAGCTAGCCCAATGCAAGGCACCTGGTAGATTTTGGAAATCTGCATCCCATCTGCTCTCAAGAAGTTATCTTATGTACCAAGGAGTGAATATGCGTACTTGCTCATTCATTATTCCTCTCCAGGACCACAAATGAAGATAAGCTTCTATCTGTTCTTATGGCAGCTTTTCCCAAGTCCAGAAGGCCTAATGCTTCATCTATTTCACAAGAAGTGGAAACATATTACTGATTTTATTTTCCTAGACTTTTTCTCTTGCAGGTTAGGCCAGGGAAGATAGACTCGATATCTCAGCATTGTATTCCCACCTCCTCCTAGCCTCACTTATCCTGGTGTGTTCCCTGTTCACTATGTGTTTCTCCCTACTTGGTCCATAAGACAAGGAGCACTCATGGAGAAGTTCTTGGGCTCCACCATTGCAGAGCAATGGGAAGCACTGAAGGCCAGTAGGAAGCCTAGTTTATATGGTCTCTCTTCTCTGAAGGGTGGCAATAAGCCATAGTTGAGCACAGGTTGAAAGAGGGGAACATAATACCTCTGGCTATCCTGCAGTTGCCTCTGCCCTGCCTTTTGTCTTTCCTCTCACATCCTGCGGGTTTAAAAGCCTTGGGGGAACTAGTGTAGGGAACAGAAAAATCCATTTCCCCAAATGAAGCTCTGCATACACCAAGTTTTTAAATTCAGTCACAAACCAGAAGACTTCCCAGCAAGATCCTCAGATTTTCACAGGACTTGCAGTGTGTGTTTTAACTTAACGTTACCATATCCTTTCTCTGTGCAGCTCTTAAGATCACTTGCAGCAAAGATGGGCTCAACAATCCAGAAAAAAAGACTTGCAGATATTAATGAATGTAGAATTCATCTGCAGACACAAAACTATCCTAAGCATTTGAAACGATAAAGTCATTCAGAAAATAGCCTTGCAGTACCATCATTGACCTTGTGGGCAAAGATGGTAATTTCTTCATAGAATCACAGAATC
>VYZM01017368.1:114265-139725 GCA_013398915.1 Dromas ardeola | reverse complement strand
GGTTCTTCTATACATCAAGTATGCGCTCCTATACCAATTAGGATAGAGTTATGTCTGCTTCAAAGAACATCCTTATTATCTTCATGAAGTTGGCAAACTTACAGCAAACTTTTACTGTCCTGAGATGACTCAATACCTTAAAAGGATAACATGAAGGAGGGTCTCCTTACCCAAATGACCGCCGAGACACTCATGCTTGCGCAGAAGTGTTTTGCCGACGCAGAAAAATTGGACACGCAGATGCAAAAAGGCTATTCGGTCATCCTAATGAATATGTAAGCCTAGGTGCAGTTATGTATTAGGTAGGCGGAATTATGAGAATATTTTGTGTATAATTATGGGTGAATATCCCCAGTAAGGTGTGCTAGATTTGTGGGTTTTCCCCCTAGCACCCGACGTCAAATAAAGCAATATCTCCTCTCTAAACTACTTTTGGTTTCGAGGGCTTTTATTTCAGGTAACAATAAGGTTAGCTCCTCATTAAAGAAACATATGTTTTGATGTGGTGTAACATATAAGATATTTCTCTTTTTAGAAAATTTCAAAATGGAACTAGTTCTCCAAGTTTTGGAAGCAGAGAAAAGTTTTTCTTATTCTAAGTTTAAACAACTTGCAAAGATAATTCAATTACTGTTTCTGTAACACTGGTATTAAAAATACTTTTTATTAGCAAAGTATAAAAATGAAGTTTGCATTTCAGCAGCTTACATTCCAGATATAAACAAATTCACCTGTAAGTCTAAAGTATAGACTACAGTCTATAGTATAACTTCCATAGTTTTGGAAAAGTAAGCATACAGTGGTGTTACATACTGTAACAACAAATCAGCTATCCATTTTTTCCAACCTTTCTACATACTTATTACCAATTCAAAGGTAACTGGCATTTAAACAACTTCTCTTCAGAAATCTTCCATTTTGGGATTTGTTTAGCATTCCATAAACTAATATTTTCAAATATCAGACAGCAATAGCAAAGGTGCAGAGGAGCTGACAAGTAACCATCTACATGGAAACAGAATAAAACAGAACCAAGGATAAGGCCAAATGGAAATACTTGCTTATAAAGAAAGAGAAAATTAACAGTTTGAATATTCTCTCTTTGCCAATAGAAGCACTTCAATCTTGAGACACTTTACTGCAGGAAGTTGAGATGACACAATTAAACACACTTAACCAAAGACAGCAGAAAAGGCACTGCAGATGTCAAGTAATTTGCGCATGTAAGTTGATTTTGAGAAGAAAAAACTTACACAACATAAAAACAAATATATATTTAGATAAACATTTGGCTTTCCAAAGCAAATTAAAATCTTGGGTATAAAGTTTACAGAGCAGAATGCATAAGTGAGTGTGATGCACTGAAACAAAAAATGTGAGAACTGAGTGTGAAAAGAAAATTGACTATGACAGCTTTAATTGCTCTCATGTTATCAACGCTGATAAAGTGAATTTTTAGATTTTTAATGGAGCACGTGGCATCTAAAGGGGAAAAAAATGTTACCTGTGTAAATTATGGGCTTCTTGACTACTTTTAACTCACTTAGCATAGAAAATAAAAGCATTAGAGAATATTTATGTAATTTGCACTATAAATCACAAGAGAGATTTAAGAGATGAAAGTCTCTCCTCCTAAGCTACTTCATACTCTCAGTAGGAACAATTTTAAAAAAAAAAAGAATGAAAGATACTATTATAAATTTGCTGGTAGTAATGATAACCAACATTCTTACCAGAAATAACAAAGATTCACTTCACAGATCTAAGAACACAACCCAGATGAAAGTATAATGGACAGGCAGTGTTGTAATTCGATTAGCCTTAGGGATTTACAAAGCAAGTCTCATCTTCAGTCTCAATTTGACATTTAAAAGAATGCTTAAAGCAGTCTGGCTTTGCAACTGCCACTTTTAGAGTGCTTTTCCACAGAGATGTCTAGCCAGCTTCACACATTTTCTCAAGTGCTAGCACCTAGCAGACCAGGTTCTATAAATAACAATTTTTATAAGCTAAATAGTTAAATCTCAAGAACAATTCTAGTCATATTGCGTTTTAGTTTTAGCTCTTCACTGAAATGGAGACATCATTTCTCTCAACCAGCACGAACACTAAACTACTTTTAATGAATACCACTTACTAATAATAGTTTGCTTATTAATATGGAAGAAGAGAAGAAAGAAAATCCAAAGTGTATTTTGTTTTCTATTCTTTTTAAGAAGGCTAAGGAGGCCAGGAACTAGACAGGAAACATCTAGGACTGATTACTGCTCCTTAAATATGTAATCTGGTAGAGAGCATCAACACACATTGTAACAGAAAACATTTAGATCCAAATGTTCTCAAGTACAGCATGCTCTAAAACAGATAAATGTAATGTAAACTTTTCATACAGCTTTACATATTCACTGGATTTCAAAAACAAAGGGCTTTTTGTTTGATTTATAGTCAAACTATCCTTCTCAGTCTCTAGCAGTCACTTTTGATCTGACTGCCTATTTTCAAACAAACCTAGCAGAAAAAAAAGTAGGTTTTGGTCACAGCTATGTGCAGGGAAGGGGAAAAAGGGACACTACTACATAGTGCCCCACAGAGGAAAATGCTTCAGTGACTGTTCAGTCATCAGCAGGGCTGCCAGGTCGCCTGTCATTAGACCACAAGCGTTCAAACCCTGTGCTGCCCCTTGCCCTGGCATCATTTAAAGAGCCTAGGATGGAACCGGGATTACTGCTAAGGCAGAAGGGATCAAAAAAGGAAATCAGGCATCATATTTCACTTTTCGAGAAACAACTTATGTTTTACTAACATCTGTACATAAGAAAAAAAAAGCTTTGTGTTTCTTTGTATTTTACAAATAAAAAAATTTGAAAAGACTAAGTCAAGCAAAAATTTACAATCACAGATTTTCACTTGCTTCATTCAGTGACTAAGATGGTGCCATTCAATGAATGTGTTTAATATTTTTTTCTCACCTCAAAAGATGGATTAAGGCTTAATTTACTACACATTATTTAAATTTTACACTAGGATGGCAAGCGCTACTTTCCAATGAGCATCTATACCTTGTTCACAGACACAGTACGAATGCTTCCTGAACAGTACTGACGTTATCCCTCACAGCATCCTCACAACCAACAGCTCTGTTATTCCCATTTTACGAACTGAAAATAGAGGCGCAGAGAGGTTACTGAACAATGACCACCAGTTTTCAGGCAGATAAGGTCAGCTTTTTTTCCCCCGAGTACTTCATATGATGTAGAGCTACTTGGTTTTGAAACAGCTCCCTTTGAGTTTGGCAAAAGCTATGAATGCTAGTCACTTTTGCTCTTCAAACTTGATATTCTGACATCATGAACACACAATTATAAACAGCTAGAGAGTTTATAATGCCAACAGAAAGAACTGCGTTAAACTCATTTGAACTCCGGCATAATGTGGTAGTACAGGGTTTTCCCAAATTTAATTGTATTTGAACCCATTTCCTTTTCAGGAAATGGGAAAAAGAGCCCATTTAAAAATACTCAGTGACAAGAAGCTATTTATGTTTAGTAAGGCATTCCAATGATTAATTAGTCCAGTAAGAACACACCCCTTATTTGAAGTCTGAACTTGCTTGATTCAGCTTCCAACCACAGAACTGTGGTATACCTTTGTCAGCCGAATAGGAGGTTGCTTTTATCAAATACCTCTTCCTCAAGTAGGTACACATTGACTAATGAAGAGACCCTTAACATTTCCTTAGCTAAACTAAACAAAGTAAGCACCTTACATCTTAATTACTGAGACTGCTCTCCCCTTCTCCCAGTCATTTTCAAGGCTATTCTCTGGAAGCTGATTTTTCACCATCCTCCCTGGCCTGTTAACACCAGATGTACTGCTGCCGTTAACAGTTACGGCCAACTAGATAATTCACAGCTTCCTTATTTCTGATTCCCTTGCTCAACTACTCAAAGTTTTTCACCAGACTTTTAGCTACAGCCAAAAGGATTGACTTCAAGTTCCACTCCTATCAGTCATCAACTCCAAATCTTTTTCAGAGTCTCAGACTGAGTCCCCCTACTCGATGACCAACTCAATATTTAGCTGCACTGATTCTGGCATGAAATAAGCGTTACATATTGTTTCATGTGTCCAATTTATTAGTGATCGAAATCATTTTCCATCCTTACTAATGTTCTTTTAGTCCCAAATTTATATTTATGATTTTCTGTGTAAGTAAAAACAACTGGAATAATTCCAACGCAGTTATTTATAATTAGAACCTCAGATACTCTGTAACCTCAAGTAGCAGAGGTTGATGCAGCGTATGCAACAGCAGACTTATCTCTAGTACGCACCAACACTTGCGGATGCATAACACAAGCTGCTGTTGGATTTTGCATGTTACTCATACACAGCCCTGCCTAGGGATCTGTGTTTGCAAGAACCCAAATCTCTAGCCAAGGCCATCCTAGAATAATTAGCTAATACCAGTAACTACAGTTTATTTTGTAAAATAAAATTTAACGAATCTTTAAAATACTCCAGAACCAACCCACAAGCAATGTGTGTTAAAGATAACGATAAATGAAAATATAGTTGGATTTCCATTGAATAAATTGATAAACCTAATGAATCGGTGCTTTAAAAATATACAAGCTTGCAATCTGTGTATTTACATATAGTACACAGATCTTAAAGATTTTATTTAAAAGGTAAATATCTCATGGACCAATTCAAAAAGACAGAGCTGTGACCAGAGCAGAAGTTCCTGCCCAAAATTACAGAACTCCTTATCGAAGTGTTCAGTGGAAAACAAGGCCAGCACCAGCACACCAGGTATCGCAAATGCCTCAAAGCATTAACGTAATGGAAACCTTTAAACCTTCGAGCTTTATTTTCTTCTTATGTAGGATGAATTAGGATGCTATCTTTTATACCTGAACTTTAAAGGCACTTACACAGGGTTTAATCTTCTCCATCAAAAGCCTTCAGAAATTACACAGCAGAAGGAAAACCATTCCTCTTAAGTCAGCCAGTTCCACACCTCTGACGTGTACATTTCTGGTATGATACTTGCTGTGACAAGAGCATCAGAGGGAAAAAGCCTCACCAGTCTTACTCAAGTTCTTGCCACAGTTTCTCTCTTACACTGGAGTGATGAGTAGGCTACCCATATTCAGAAATACTTCCAAGAGTTGAGTCTCACTGACATCTTCTGACTTGATATGATCCTTGGTGGATCATATAATGAAGGAACACACACGCACACTTATGCAGCTTACATCCACAGCATTTTTCGATCAGTTCCGCCCAGTCTCTGCACTGACTGTCTGTGTCTTCCTTGTATTTTACAGGTAAATCCACAGACAAGGATTTGCTGAGCTGTTACCTTCCTTTCTGCATTAATTAGCATACATTATCAGTTACAAAAGGAATTTATGCTGCTCCAGAGTATAAGACCTTTTGAGATTCTATAAACTTGAGTAGAAGGGACAGGCAGAAAAAGATCTTCACCTAGTCAGAGTACGAACTAGTTAAGAGTAAGCATTGCATTAGAAGGGAACCATCAGGATACGCAATATTTAGTGGCAGCAAAGTAAAATATGAGATTTAAGAAAAAAAAAGAAACACAGACGGAGAATCTTGTAAATGCCTATTTGAAGTACTAAATAAAAAAAATAAAAATTTTTAAAAAAAATACACCAAGCGGAACAGTTATTATTTGCCCATTTCCCAACTATTTTCCAGCTGGTACCTGCTTGAAGATTCCTGCTAGAAGCTTTTTCTGGTTTTCATCTTCTTGTCATTTTCATTCTTCTCAGATTTTATTACTTAATACTGTAAGGCAAAAAATTAAGAAAGGAGGAAGAACTTACTGGTATTGAGAACTCCTCTGCCAAATACTTCAACACTGATGCTCCTCTAGTCAAAAAGTTACTTCTCTCTGCCAGGTTGCCTTGGAGTTTTGTGTCAAACTCCTTTCTGACAACTGAAGCAACAGAGTCAATTATTATGAGTTTAACTTTCTTTGAAATAATTTCTTCTTCCAAAGACATAATCCTAAAAAGGAAAAAAAAACAATAAAAAACCCCAGTCATCGATAACATTATTTAGAACCATTTTATAACTCTGAAGTTGTTTAAATAAAAGGTTTTCTTTAATTAGCTGAAAGTCAACCACTCTTTTCCACCCCCTCACACACCACCTCCACTACCATCTGCATGTATTGAAGAGATTCGGAAAGGAATCTCAGGCTCCAGTGGACCACGTAACCCAAGGCAGGACCTCTCCAAAAGAGAGGTTTGCAAGAACCTCTCGTTAGCAACTCTATGCTGTACAACCCCTGAATGGCAGGCAGCAAGTCTAGTGGACGTTGAAACTGTGCCTTTTTGCTCACAGTAGCAGCATCCCATTACCAACATCAGAATCCTTGGTGTCTATATATGCAGAAGGTCAAATCCATTTCCATATACCTCCAAAGGCAGTATGCCAAACCTAACCCATTAACAATACTCTACCAGCTGTTCTTTGATAAAACCGAACTAGAAGAAACTATTTTTAGACTAATTCTCCCACTAACATAAAATACACAAGATGATGCTAAAATATAACTTAATTCATTTTCATGGCAAAATGTGTTTGCAAATTAACTTAACATCATGACAATACAACACAATGCCAACAACTGCATTCAGGCTGATGACTGTGAAATGATTCCTCCTTCTCGCTGCTGGAGGGGTCCCAGTCTTCCTGGAAGTAAACTGCATTTTGGAGGAGCAAACTCCTATTTCATGGAAAACCTAACTCTCATACTCCAGTCTCTCCATAATCAAAGACAAGATAAGACCTGTCACGTGAAGCCCTTGAAAGGCTTACAGGGATCAGATCATATAGAAATTGCCTACTAGGAATTAGAAAACATCAAGTGGATGTGGATTAGTCACATGCCATAAAATGAGAAGAGCAATGTCAGTCTTTCTGTTGCGATTTTACTTTGTTGGAGACCATGCTGTTATCATCATGAAAAAGCCCCAAATAAACGAACTACTCCTCATAAAACTTTGATATAAAACAAGTATTGTTATAGAAAATCCAGTCAAAATGGTCTTTGTTTTTTTAAACTCTAGAAAAGAATACCTGTTCAGTACACTGCCACAGGTCAGCTCTCGATACAGGTGAATGCTACGGGTCATGCAGAACAGCTTTTCATCCGAGTCAAAATAAGTAGGGAATCTGTTTCCTGCTATCTCAATCAACCTATCAAAAAAACAGAAGGCATAACAATGAAAAAGGAATAATGTGGGATAATAAGGCATCAAGTATTCACAAAGCAAATCTCTGAATAATACGCAGATATCAAGTAATACTGGAAATCTTTTTCAAAGGAGAAGCATACTTTATCAGTCAGAGTGAAATCCTAGAAGTCAGAACAGCTAGGTTCTCTTCCCAGTGATGCCAGAGTCAGTGGAACGCTGGCAAAAGACATAATGTGTCTGTATGCAAAGACACAGCGTATCTCCTGTGGAAGGAAACTGCAAAGTTTATAGTTACTGAATGCAAAATTCTTTGAGTTTTGTACAAGAGGTTCCACACAATGGCCAAGCATTCTCCTATTTTAGTTATTGTATCTAAATATTATTTTCATTTAAACAAATGTACTCTCCAACTCAAACCATCTTCCCTTCCACCTTTATCATGCAGAGAAATCAAGTGGACCATGTGCCACCACAGAAATTTAACAAGCTGATAACAAACAGAAGATCTGTTACAAGGTCCAGCAGACATGGAAGCAGGACTGTAAAGAACAAAGCCCAGTTCAACTGCAAGTATTTATACAAGCAGTACACATATGGAAAGTATGCCTGCCAAAGTGGGAAACTCTTCACATATAATCTCTCCTTAAAAACAAGAACAAGGTCATTTGGATGGGAGACTTCTTCACTGAAACCATTTCCATTGTGCCAGTTATCTCTTTTTAAAAAGGGCTTATAAAATCTTAAGAAAATATACTTTTTGGAACATAGCAAAAAAAATAATAAAATCAGCATTGTGTCACAAAGTGACTGAGGCTCCAGTTGCCAGGCAGCTACAACCGAACATCCACCCATTCAGATAGCACAAGTACAACTGGCGTGGCTTGAAATAATGAAAAGACTAAACAGCTTAAGTGTCTGCTTCACTGATAGAACTGAATGTGGGATTCCATGATTAAATGTTCTCCATTACCTTATTAGCAAATTCATGACTCTTCAAAACTTTGACTTACAATTGTAAAGCATACCACTGTTTATTATCTGACTAGACTAAGGAAGCGTATCAGATAACTGGTGATAACACCAAAAGAAGTCAGATGAAGTTGGTTATTTATTATTTGTTATCAAAATACTTTTATATTCAGAAACTACGCTTTGAAAAAACCTCTTGCACAGATGTAAAACTAAACAATTTACTGATGAGAAGCCAACATTTTCAGTTAAATGAGATTTTATACATAAAATCATTGAGGACTCTTCGGAAGTCAGTGGAATGAGGTTCCACCCCTCTGAACACAAGGCAATTTTATCTAGGTTCTTAAATAAATGATCCAAGAATTCAACTTAGAAACTCATAGTTACAGTCCAAGCACTGTAATTTTTTTATACAATGAAGATTTGGGTTTTTTAATAACAGAAAATATTTAATTGTATTTTAAGCAGACATATTCTACTGCTTATAGCTTGAGAAGAGTGACATCTAGTGGATGATACCTGTGGGCACAACTTACTAGTTATCTTTATGCTTTTTATTTAGGCCCTTTTCATTAAACCCCAAAATGTTAAAGCTATTTTAGAAAAACTGTTTTAAATTATTTTTATGTGGTTTAAAAACAGAACCACTAAGTTTGAATGTTAATATACCTATCCTGAGCAAGCAATTTCATTACAATAGCCTGAATCTCATTCATTTAGGTATCAGTTATTGTACCTAAACTCGTCCTGCAGAACTTCCAGGCACAGAATCCTGTCTTTGCATTTGCATCATCATGCAGACCATTTGGCAACAGTGATCTGTCATTCAATGGTCTGCATGAAATGAGATTTCAGTACACTTCCTAACGGGCATGCATATCACAAAGAACATCATTACACAGACTGACTTAAAATGACACACCAAAATCTTGCTGAGATCACAGTACTATTCAGAGAGCTCCATGGAGGTTCAAAGTTCTTTAAGAGCTAAACACTTTTTGTCATTATGAGATCAAAAACTGGACAGAACATGTTCTCTGCAATCAGGGTGGAGGCCCATGGGGTGGTAAATCCCTGTTTGTTCTAAGCTTTGGTTCACAGAAATTTCTATTCAGTGTTTTTCACAAGCAATAAGTATGGCTAGAGAGAAAAGCAAACCAAATTATTTTCAGGCTTTCTAAATAAGTCTGGTATGTTTTCAGTTAATAGCTGGCTAGAGTTGAATTGAATTGCTACAAATCTGATGATAACAATTTTGATTTCCAGACTTACTATGACCATTCCATCCACCTGTCCTAATGTCCATGTTCTGACAAAGCTGAATGACAGACACTATCTGCACTGTTACAGCTTTTTCTTATACAAGAGAAAAATATATAAATTACAGAAAACAGTGGCATATCTTAGAAAACCAGCCTCAATTCTGACCACTCTTCTCAGCATTGCTATTAGATTGAACTAAACTGTCATGTCAGAGAGTAATAAGGCTATGAAAGTCTGTGGAAGCAAAAAGCTCCTTGCCCTGAAGTAAGACCTGCCAGGCAGAATGACAAAAAAGAAGCGCCTTTTAGCAAAAGAAATAAAATGACAGCTTTATGCAGCATCTTTCAAGAAGCAGCATGGCATTACAGCCAGTATGACAGCTACAACTTAGCAACTCTCAGCCCTAAAAAGCAGCAGCGATATAAACACTCTTCCCAGGCTTTCTGATAGAGACTTTTAAGTTTTAAATAAAAATAGTGCCAGCTAAATGTCTCCATTAACCCCTCTAAAATAAGTTTATTAAATGAATATTTGACCTCTTATCTGAAGTGTTTAGAACAACAACAAAACCAAAATCTCTTCTACTTGCCATCTATTAACAATACAGGATTATAGAATCATAAGAAAATTCAATTCAGGTTAGAAAGAGAACGCAGGAGGTCTCCAGGACAACATCCTGTTCAAAGTAGGGCCACCTACAAAGTCAGAACAAGTTACTCAAGGCTTTATCTAGTCCTATTTTGAAAGCCTCCAAAGGATGGAGGCAGCACAACCTCTGGGCAACCTTTTCCAATTCCTGAATGTCCTTATGCTGAAAAATCTTCTCCATGTATCAGTACAGAGTAGATTTCAATGTATGTCTGCTGTCTCCCTGCCATGCGTCACCGTGCCATCTTCTTGATCAGCCTCCTCATTGGTACAGGAAGTGAGATCTCCCCAAAACCCTCTCTCTTCTGGACTGAGCGAGCCCTCAGTCTCTTCACAAAGGGCAAGTGCTCCAGCCCCCAACCATCTTGGTAGTCCCCAGCTGAAGTCCCTGCAGTTTGTCATGTCTTTCTCAAGCCCAGAACCGAAAAGCAGACACAGGATCTAGATGTAGTCTAACAGGTACCAAGCAGAAGGGGATAATCACTTCCCTCACTCTGCTGGTGCTGCTCCTTAGAGGTTGCAACACAGAAAGTGTAAGATATAGGTTGTCTTCTGAAATTGTGTTTACCATTTTCAACTAAGCAATACTAAATATGATTTAATACATAAATATTCTCATCCTTACTAATAACATTATTTTTACCACGTTTCCTTTCTATATCCTACTCTATTTTCAGCAGTTTCATTTTCACGTTCACCTGTTTTTCTTTTCTTTAGCACTCACTTTTATGCAACAAGTCTTAACTCTCCTGTTAGGTACTACCCTTTTTTACTACCTACACTTCAGTGACCTGAAATAAAAATCTAGTGGTATGTAAGAAGGGAGCACCATACTTTACAGAGCCATTACTTGAAGCTTTTTTTAGAATTACAGAATCATAGAATAGGGTTGGAAAGGACCATTAAAGGTCATCTAGTCCAACCTCCCCTACAGTGAGCAGGGACATCTTCAACTAGATCAGGTTGCTCAGAGCCCCATCCAACCTGACCTTGAATGTTTCCAGGGATGGGGCATCTGCCACCTCTCTGGGAAACCTGTTCCAGGGTTTCACCACCCTCAGAGTGAAAAAATTTCTTCCCGGTATCCAGTCTAAACCTTCCCTCTTTCAGTTTAAAGCCATTACCTCTTGTCCTATCGCAACAAGCCCTGCTAAAAGATTTGTCCCCATCTTTCCTGTAGACCCCCTCTAAGTACTGAAAGGCTGCAATAAGGTCTCCCCAGAGTCTTCTCTTCTCCAGGCTGAGCAACCTCAACTCTTTCAGCCTGTCCTCATAGAAGAGATGTTCCAGCCCTCAGATCATCTTTGTGGCCCTCCTCCGGACCCGCTCCAACGGGTCCATGTCTTTCCTGTGCTGAGGGCCCCACAGAGGGATGTAGTACTCCAGGTGGGGTCTCATGAGAACTGAGTAGAGGGTAAGAATCACCTCCCTCGGCCTGCTGGACATGCTCCTTTTGATGCGGCCCAGGATGTGATTGGCCTTCTGGGCAGCAAACGCACATTGTCGGCTCATGTTGAGCTTTTCATCCCCCAAGTCCTTCCGGGCAGGGCTGCTCTCAATCCTTTCATCCCCCAGCCTGTAATGATAGGGGAATTCTTTGATATATTACATTTCTGGTTTAAAGTAAATCAAACTTTTGTGGGCAGGGCTGCTCTCAATCCTTTCATCCCCCAACCTGTATTGATAGGGGAATTCTTTGATATATTACATTTCTGGTTTAAAGTAAATCAAACTTTTGTGAAATTAACTTGACAAAGACAGGGTTAGAAACCACATCCATGATAGCTTCAAATGATTAAACAATGCAAATACATGTGCTTTGATACTCCAGATTCAGGCCATGGGTATGTCATCTAAAATATATATATTACTTTAATGAACCTTTTTCTGCTCATTTTTCTACACAAACAAGATGAGACTACTGTATTTCTTGTCCTCCCCCAGACTCCTAATAACTTTTGACTCATGAATTCCAAACAGTGACAAAGGAACAGACATCTCAAAAACATCAAACTCCTCATGGTTTAGAAAAATTGGTAGCTCAGTAAAGTAAATTAGAGCTACCTTTAATAACATATTGCAAAATTATTTCAACAGTTAATCAGTCAGTTAACATGGGAAGAGTGGAAACCAACATGCACATACTTCTATAACTCTCAACCAGATACAGCATATAGCGTCTCCTGTCCATTCAGCCATTAGAAGATATTGTAAGTGCATCACTGAGCAGTTTCATTCACATGGGCAAAGGAGGAGACATTAGAAGAACGAGAGATGTTACAGAGGTAAGGGAATATCGTACTGCATGGCCACTAAGGATATAGGAGAGATGCAAGGTTACTGATTTCCTTCTGCAGAAGTGCAGAAGAAGGGCTAAGGGCCCCACTCAGCAACAATAGGACAGAAATCTGAAGGAAAACTGGCTATGTCAGTTCTACTGTTCACAGAAAAAATTCCATTTCCTTTCTACTCAAAACGCTGAGCCTTTACATCCTCAAAACCTTCCTGCTAACCCCACAAACTAAACTGCAAAGAAAGGTTTCAGCTACAGGACTGTTAAGACCATTTATAAATTAGTGTGTGCGCCACCCACCTCATCATACCACAATTAGAATCTGCATCATACAAATTAGGAAGGTCAGCAAACCATTCTATTAAAATTAATCTCATCATCTATGGAATAACTGCATATATTAGATGAATGCTTAATAACTACCATAGGTATTTATTTTATCAATGCTTAATTATTGCTCAGAAAATAATTGCTCCAAGATAAAAGGTGCTAAAGAAGTCGAAAGTGTGAATTTTAGAATTTCGCATCTTTCTTACCTTTCAGCACTGAACGCAGACTCTGTGTCAATGTATACAACAGCCCCATCAAGTCCTCCCATGCTTACAGGTAGTGTAGCCAGAACGCTCATCATAATACAAAATTGAGTTTTGCCACAACCTGGTGGGCTAGTTAGCTGGAAGAAAAAGATTATTAACACAAACAAGAGACGTCACATTCATTTCACCCTAATTCTACTTTTAACTAAGACCCATCAGCCAGAACTCCTCAAGTTCTGCTCTTCCAGCTACCAAAGGAGACAGCCACAAAAAGATAGAATGCAGCCCACAAAAAGCAACTTGCAGTTACTCATGGATCTGTGCCTTGCAGTCAAACTCATCCACTGAAGAATAAACAGTTCTTCAGACACAGCATTATGCTTGTACTTTATTTCTTTGACATCCTTTGTTACCTCTCGTATTTGAGGTCCCCTACTCCCCCCTTCCTCTTACAAGATCTTCCCTAGAGCCACACCTAGTTCTCTTCCATCTCCTTCCCTGTGCTACCTTCTAAAATAGAGCAGAATCAGAAGATTCACAGTTGACATTCACATGACATTAATGCCCTTTAGAGCTGAAAACAAAATCCAGAGCTAATGAGTTCACAGATGTAAATGACTGCTTAGGAACCATCATTACCTTGGTTAAAACCAGGTCTTACTTGGAAGTCACAAGGATGATAGCTTACATTTCACAAAGACTCTAATGTTCAATACGAATCACTCACATATAAGACAGATTTTTATCTGCTCCAGAGACTACATTCTGCTATGTAGCATGTGTTTTGCCATTCGTGTTAACTCCCTAGTATGATATTTCAACATGAATACCATTTAATGATCCAGTTGAGCTTGCCAATTTTAAGCTTTCACCTGTGCTTACTGAAAGCCTACTGCGGTTACTCAGTATTCAAAAAGAGCACATTGAACTTGTGTGAAATGGTTCCAGTACGATTTTGATCCAAGAGAAAAACCACAAGGATCAAAAGTATACATTGTTTGATGAGATCCCCAAGTTTCTGAGGGCAAGATTTTTCTACTAGAGATGGCAGGCTGCTGTTCTTTAACCACTGCAGATCTTGCAGAGATTGCAAATGAACACTGGGCTCTATGTTCAGATAATCGTATGCTCATTACTACTACAGTGGGCCTTTAAATACAGTATCACATTCACTGCTTCTGTGAAGGGAGATGATGACATTTTAAATAGTAGGAGGGCAGAAAAACAGCAAATAATACGAAGTTGAAGTGACTTTAGGCACTAAAAACAGGGTGATGGGTTCACTCTGATGCTAGTAGAGACTCAATAATAACGCAAGATAAAAGTAAGCCTCTCCAGGAAAGCTGAACTGCAAAATGAACCATACCTCGTCAAAACACATAGTACTGCCAAAACAAAGGCTTAAATACTGAGTTGTTGTTTTAAATTAAAAAAAGAAACCTTAACAACCGTCAGACACTCAAAATCAAACTGGTTTTTGAGCCTAAACGCACAATAGGGTTTTTTTAAGTACAAACACCCTGTCCCCACAAGATACTACAGTATCGCTCTAGTTTCATTTTAAGCAGCAGTAGTACGATTTGAAGCACAGAAAATTTGCAGGGAAACACTGAGTGACCACATTAGCTACTGTTAACAGTTGGTTAAAATCCCTTAAATCACTTTTGTCTTTAAACAAGACCTGAAAACCAAGCCATACCAGTCAATCTACTTTAAGCTTTAACGCAAGAGAAGCATTAGATGATTTTTGATTTAGACGCACACACTGCATTTAGTGAATTACAGATCATATTTATGGATCAGTCATATTTATGCAATTATTTGTCCTCCATCCATTGTACTTGAATTACAAAATATCATATCAACAATAGCTGCCAGATTTTAACATGAACCCAAAGCATATATAAAAATTGCAGAGGCAATATACATTCCTTAGATCATGTTAGCCAAGGAATCTCACCAGCTGCTTCATGTTAAAAAGATGACTTGAAATGAATGAGGGGAGGGCATCAATCCAGTTGTTAAATTAAAATGTTTGGATAACTATGAGGAAACCTCAAAAACGTTTCTAGTTTCAGCCTTGCCTGGGAGGTGCACTGGAACCAGCATTTAGTTCAGTGGCTGATGCAGGAGCTAATTCAGCAGAGATGCTGTAAAAATGTCTGAGGAAATGAGCATCATATCAGAGAAAGACAGGGAATCTTGCAGTACAGTCTAGTACAAGAAAGTACGCTAATGGAGGAACAGAGAATTTCTATTCCCAAAGACAACAATACTTCATCTCTTATCAGCATTCCTTCAAATGGAATTAAAATGGGATTTTAAATAATCCACAGTAAACAATTTTAAAGAACTACCACATTTTATTGTAATTACCACTGGAGTTCAGCAAGTGTTTTGCCAATCTTAGTTAAAAACTAAAAGGACTCTAAAATAATTTAAATCAAATGTCTGAAAAAAGTTTTATTAGTTTGTTTTACTCTAAATTTTCTCTGAAAAAAACAGTCAAGTCCACCCAGATAGAAATGTGAAGACTACAACAATTTTTAATTTATCTCTCCCTAATAACACATACTTTTATTTTTCAATAAGCTATGTATTATTTTCTCTGGCACATCTGTAGGGTTTGGATGAAGTCACAAGGAGCTAATTCTTCTTCAGCTACCAGGGGATTAAACTCTTCAATATTCACAAAGTCATTACTTTAATTTTTCCTCAGAGGAGTTAGCCAAAAGCTCTGACATCTGACCACAAAATTTCAGCTACGATTTAATTTCCAACTTAAAACCTAATAATGGTTTGGGAAAAAATGGCCCGAGACAGTGTAACACAAATCAAATCCCTCTGGCACTCAAAGAGCAAGCAGCTTTGGCTGTAGAAGATACCACCACAAGTCTGAACCCTGTGGCTCGTACTCAAATTCCAAGTTTCCAACCACCCTCACTGCTGGGTAAGGTAACAGGAAGACAACGATTTAGCCACACCAGTCAGGAAGTAAATACTGCACACAGCATACTTTTGAAGAGAACTTCTCTCAGAATATCTGCCTAATAACAAAAATACCAAAGGGCAATCTGCTGGTCAGCTATGCTCCAGTAATTTGCAAAAGAGCAAATTAAAATTACTAAGTTCCAAAATCACTTGAATCCAAAAAAAACACGACCTGAAAGCATTTGCAAGCTGCAGTACAGCATCAAAGCAGCAGCAGACACTTGATAGCTTTCTACTAAAATTTCATCTAACAGTCAGACTGAAGAACACTTGCAGTGCTGCCAACCTTTGAAACTACTTCAGATCTCATGACTCTTGCAAAAGTGCTTTTGAAAAATCTCCAGAAACAGGCTTTAAATGCAAAACTCAGTTTCTGCACAGTTAATTGTTCTCTGTGTCTACATTTGCTGAGAAACCCCTAATACATGCCACTTTACACAGTTAGGACCTAAAAGGCAAATATAAAAAGCAATACACTTTTTTTTTTTTTAGACACCTCTAATCTCTTAAGTTACTCATCGAATTTCTGGAGTCCACCTAGTTCTCTCTACAATATTTTTGATTAAAAAGTTATTACGCATCAGTATTGTCAATCCGGCATGAGGTTGCAACCAGACCAAGCTACTGGTGGATGTAGTGCTTGTAGTTCTGGTCTCCTCCACTAGATGTCTTGTACAGACTTCAACATACCAGTCACTTGGTGAGATCACCTATTGAATATAATTGCATTAGACAGGTCCTGTATTTTTAACCAAAATACATTTGAATAAAAAAAACCACAACTCAACATTCAAAAGCTTTTTTTCAGAATAAAATTTAAATTTCAACACCTTTCCTGGCATAGTGCTTTTCATTTACGGTCAGATAAAAGTCCGGCCTATCATTGAATATATTCATTTCCCCCAAGTACCTTTAAATACATTGATATATATGGAGTATGGCCATTAAAATAGTTTAGCAACAGTTTCCCAGATTTTCTTATATCTAAAGAAATAAATGTTTTAAGGAAACAAAAATAAAAAAAAATAAAAATCAAGTATTGTGGTAATCAACAAAACTGAGAAGGATTACAAAATACATAGCTTTGGAAAAATAAGCATTAGCATTTATTTCCTGAAGTGCATTATTTTATGCTATCTCAGGAAGATTATATTTGACATCCATGTTTTGATATCAACTGCTTGCAGAACTTCCTTTCAAATAATAAAAAAAATTTAAAAAACCCACAAAACTTAAAAGTCAAAGTTTGGGTGAACTACAGTAAAACTCCCAGCATGTCAGCAACTGCTTTTCCCGGATCTCCCCCTTGGAGCAATGCCAAGAACATGATAAGCAGCAACCTTAGAAGTCTATCAGTGCTCCAGAGCCATTCTATCTGGTCTTCAGGGAAGAACCCGTCAGATAGACTGCACTGATAGCTGAATTATAGCTATGCTTAGGATTCAGAAAAAGACAAACATTGACAATACTGTTATCAGCAGCCTTGTAAATTAACTGTATGGCTCTTCCGACCCAAAAACATCACATCTGCTTATTTTTTTTAATTAGGAAAAAAATACTCCAGGATCCCTAATGTAAACTTTCACACTCCGGCCATCTTTTACTTACAACTGCCAAGCCACAGGACAAAATAGGCATTGACCTGCAGAAGGGCGACATCCTTTGTTTTGGGCACCCCTCATGAGCCAGTCACAGGCTCAAGGACATGTTAAAGTTGGCATATCACAAAAAAGAGACACATCTCTATTCTACTTTTCTCCTACCTGTGCAGCAGTGGCTCTACATTTCAACTAAAAAAACCACAATTCAGAAGTTTAAGCAATACGCAAACAGTCATTCTTCATCTCCACTGAGGAAACGTTAGTGGACTGGGTGGAAATCCTGGAAAGCCAGATCCTAGCCATGAGCAAGCATCGTTTCTTTTCAAACACGGACCGTGTTATTTCGCCACTTGACTGCATGAACAATATCCAAAAAGGGTCAAACTACACCTAGTGTGGTGAGTGCTTTGGTGCGAAAGATATTTTTAGGAACCAAAAACCTCATCTCCTGCTGAAGGTACTATCCTTCAACAGCAGGATAGTTACAATCTCAGGACCCTGCATATCCCACTGCTACTTACAAGAACAGTTCTTTCTCCTTCAATGAAACAGAGTTTAGCAAGTCTTTTCTCCCAGAATTTAAAGACTAGCAGTACTAATCTTAAGGTTAAGTTTTTCCAATTCAATTTTCTTACAGTAAATTGGTAACAAAGCTAGGACTAAATATGAAGACAACAATAATAATTCTGACAGATCAATGTAAATTCATGGATGTGTTCTTAAACATTTTTATGAAGACCTGAATGATGTATATTCCTGTAAATCATACATAAAAAGAAATGTTCAGAATGTTCAAAAAGTAATATCCCCTCACTACGTAAGAGTTTACTAGAGTAGTCTAAACCCAGTGTTGCTTAAATGCTAATAATGTTTTAAGTCACTGTCAGATTTCATAAGTGATTTCTATCTGAGATCAAAACCAATCCAGTTTGATTATAGGGTATGGAAAAAAAAATATTTTCCTCATAGTGAGACTTTCCCAGACTTCTCACTTCTACTCCTTTACTGTGGCAACTTGCCCCAGCAGACAAAGAAAAGCACTTGGTAAGGACTGTTGAAGTGTTGAAGGAAAAAAAATGGTTTCAACCTGCCTAAATTCAGAGCATGAGGCACATCATATATTTTTCCACTCATTTCAAGTGCACAGCTGAACTCAGAACTTTACTTTAAGAAGGCAAGTATGGCCACATTGCATAAAACCAAGGTCCATCTAGCTCTGGATTCTGTCTCTACCAAGGGACAATAGATGGCTGGGGCAATAGGATAAGAACAGGGCGCACATATATTGATACTCCCTCCAATATATACGTTTCTACATCTCCATTTGTAGCTCAGCAAATTCCTAAGACAGAGATTGCATATGTGTATTTTTATAACACTCAATGATTCCTATGAGCATCCACACAAATCCTTTCTTTCCAGATTATAGAAACTATGCAAGCTGTTACCACTTTCTGCGAGGCCACGGAAAAATCCAGGTACTAGAAGATTAAGCGTTCCCTTATTCTTAAAAGAAAATTCTAAGCAAAAAAGTAGCACTGCATCCAAAAGCCAGAGTGTGACAGAGTTATAGACAGGTAGATATGCAATTTGTAGTGTGGCAACGTATGCACATATAATACAGGCCTTAATTACAGTCTCTTTATAAAAGAATGCATTACACATTTATTGCACAAATTAGTTACATTTATATATAAAAGCTCTGTAAAGTCATTCTCATGACTATATGCTTCACACTTTTGTCCTAATTGCTTATTGTACCTTCATGAAAACTAATAACTTGGTAAAGTCAGAGTGAGTCAGTATTAAAAGGACAGACTTCTGATTCAGCACCTTGTACTCTGACCATGAAACCACACTGCAACTTTCCCACTGTCCTGGGAAAATTTTCACTTTTTTACAGGAAAATGGGGTCACCAGATTTTTTAATTCCTTCATTTTCTTACTTACCTGACATGCTGGGGGGAAGAAAAAAAAACCCATCCAAAAAAACGTGCAGCCTCTACCAACTAAAAAAACCACACTTCTGATCCAAATTTTTTTGTATATTTTGTGTTTGAAGCACCTGACACAATACAGTCTAACCTATCTGTGACTTTTGACTTCTAGGTGTGCAACTGCAGTAAAATACGTTAAACAAGTTACCTCTGTGAGGGATCCACAGGGTACTCCGCCATGCAAGACTTCATCCAAACTACCCAGTGTGGTGGATAAAAAGGCTGAAGAGGGATTGACGGAGTTCCTCAGTTTCATTTCATAAGCCTGCAAAAGGAGGGAAAAAAGCAAAAGAAAACACAAAAATCAGAAAATGACTGGGGTTTTTTTGTTGTTAATGGAAATAGCAAACTTCTCGCATTCGCTTTCATCAACCCGGAATGACTTAACACATGCCAATGAGCAATGTATTCTTACCTTCAGCTATAGTCCTCTCTTAGCTCATCACCCTTCCTCACATTTATCTCTCATTCTCAGCTGTGATCCCAGCTCACAGAGTAAATTTAAAAGTTTGTTGTATCTCCCTCACCACAATATTTAATTATAATAAGCCTTAAATAATGTTTCAAAGGTTTTCTCTGCTCCGATTCAACAAGGCTTGCTTTCAACCCATAAAACTCCAACTTTTAAATAAGGAAACACTGTCTGTATGGTTAGTGACCAATACAGAACACTCACATGAAACCTAAAACCAAGGACTCCCTTGCCAACATTCATTACCAATTTGGAATTACCTGGGTTCAAGGAAAGGTTTGATAAAAATTCCCAAGTCTTTGAACAAGCCTGGGCTGAACCTGCAGCCATTAATAATTTTCCACTTTTGTGAGGAAGACTAGTCAAGACAACATGACAGATACAGAACTGAAAATAGCTGAAATCCTAATTCCTCCACTGACTAGGGGAACTGGCCCAAGATCATAATTCTAGTTTGTAAGAATTATTTTCATTTGAGGAATCAAATTAGACCAGACAAAGAAGAAACAGCAAAATGGAAATGGTGATAGGGCAACACCATAATATGATGTTTCCAAAAGAAACAGGTCTTGCTCGCACCTTGTGGACGCCTGCTAAAACTGAGACATGCCTCAACCACTGAACAGCCTGAACCTCAGAAGTTTGATTTTAAAAGGAACAGTCCAAGATCTAATGGTTGTTGCTCTAGTTATAGTTAAGAGTTCCCAGAGGTTTCAGAGTCCTGGCCCAACAACAGAGATTCTCGGAGCCCTGTCACAGTATACCACCATAACCTGCCATGATTGACCACTCCAGAAAACCTGATTTTCTCTATGCCTGAGAGAAATACAGGCATCAGTTTTATCCCAGCCTTAACACAGCGTGCTGGGAGTATGGTGTACTATGGAAGCAACATCCACAGGAATCATCAGTAACTAACTAAATAGCCACACCATTGAATCCTAGATGGTTTAGTCCACACCTGTTGTGCCAACAAGTGCGCATTTTTTGCTGAAGTTGATCAGAAAAAATTCCAACTAGTTCAACCAACAGGTTAAGGTAAGATCTCTTGTATCTTCCTTTTTTATGCTACAGTTCTTTCCCATGTTATGACAGGTAGCATATTAGAATAATAATTGAAATTCATTCAGACCTTTTCTGTTCTTCAGTTCTATTGTGGGGAAATACAGAAAAAATAGCTTTCAAGACACACAACAGGCCAATACAAAAAAAACCAATTAATTTTACCTCACTCATATGGGATCAGAGTTTTTGCTCACATTCATGTTAAGAGTGAATACATATACTGATGAAGAAGGATTTGCAACATAATTTCATCATTTTCTGTTTCAGCTCTGACAGGACTTGAACCCCGTAGACTGGAAACAAACCCTGTAGACCATGGAAACAAACAATATTCTAGTCTAGCCTTCCTGGCTAACACAGAGTCTAAAATCCTACCCAGTGATTTCAGTATTTAACCCACAAAATTATGGTTGAACCAGACTGTCTTTCAGTAAAACAAAAAAAAAAAATTCAGTTGTTAAATCAGAGTTCAAGTGAATTAATCTTTTCCAATGGTAACTTATGTTAGTTTCTAAAGATTTTCTTACTGCTTCCCATTTCAGGGATTTATTTTTTAATTTCTCTTCCAGGCACTGGATCTTGTTCAGCTAGACTCTAGAGACCTCTAACATAATTATCTTTTTCTACTCAGTGTATAATGTGATCAAGTTACCCCTTAACTAGCTTCCTCTCTGATAAGCGCAGTAGGCTTCACTCTGTACTTCACACTGTGAGCCAGGTTTTCCAGAAATTAAGAGAGTTTTACTGTGTATCTTGGCATACTCTTAAGTTTTGCTGCCAGTGCTTCTGATGCCGTATCTGAACAGTATTTTCCCCTTATTTATAACTACTACTATCTATTTTTTTTGTTTTTTATTTACTCAAAGACATTGTCAAACTTTCTTGCTACATCAGTCATGACGTCACATCGGTCACTCTGACCTCGAAGTCCATTTGCAATCCTGTGTTCGCAAAGATTCAATCCACAACCCCTGAAAATAGCCAACACCATCTGCTTCTGGAAGTACAGCTCTGTATCATATGCGTTTACATATTTGGTCATCTATCAGCTGTCTCTGTATTAACAGTCCTTGACAACTGCTGTCTGACAAACTTCACTATCTGCCAAGCTTCTCGGCAAAAATTTGTTTTATTCCAGAAATTTGACTGAATAGCGCTGTGTGGATGACAGGCAAAAGCAAATGCCAGAACTCTACTTAAAACTTTCATCTGTATTCAATTTATTGATGATTATTAACAGTTACTGATGGAAAACTAGAAATTAGCTAGCTTTTAATCCATTCGTATGACATATTAATTCTGCATATCACTAACTGTAACACACTATTTTTGTGAACTTAAAGTTTCACAGAATTACTGCTACACTTACGATGCCAATTACACATAATAAACTTTGACATGGCTTATTTTTTTCAGGAAAAAAAGCAGGCTGCATTGACACAGGTCAGAACTGTCCACGTCCTCTCTATTCTAAACAAGACATTTTTGACATCTTTTCACCTGAATTCAAAAAAAAAGAAAACAAAATCTAGCCACTGCATTGCAGCTAACGTCTGTTTCCTTCTTGCACTCTCCCCAGTTAAGCTACCTGTAGCCTAAACCACACTACAGCTTGTTTACATGGATGGAAAAAAATCCTCAAGAAATTATTTTCAGGATCACTTCACTTCTTGGCACCAATTTGGTCTAAAAACAATTTATACTGAAATTCTTATTCTTTGCTTGTACTAAACAATGCCTTTTTTTTTTAAGTTGCAGGGTCCAAATTAGAAGCAAATTTTATGTGCTTGATTGCAAGAGAGAATGCCATATTTCCCTATTGCACTCAGAACCAATTCTGCAAGCCTGAACAATCTCTTGAGGCTATAATGCCTAACAAAAGTCACTGCATTAAAACTAAAGTGCCTCAGAGATCTAAATTTAAAAGTAAATGTATTATTTCATTGTGCAATCAAATTGAGACATCACAAAGCTCCCAGATAAAAAAACCATGAGTGATGCCGTTTAGCTTTTTCCCAGATATTGTATGAAAACCAGAATCAACACATGGGTACTTACTGTCTGCATTTTGGGAGCACAAGCCCGGCTGACTTTACAAAGAAGCTTCTGCACATCATAGTAGCTCTGTCCCGTCACTTTCATTAGCTCCAAGAAGGAAAGACACAAAAAGTCCTGAAAGATGACAGAACAATTCAGAGAGCTCAAGCTAGAAATCAAGACTGGGCACTAAACTGATGCAATTTATACCCAACTAATACACATTCCACAGGTTTACCAACTGTGCCACGCTATTATGCTATACCTCTCCTACCTTGCTCTTATACCAGTATATCAAAGGAAATTGTATTCATATTTTAAAGGACATGGAGTCAAAGGATCAACCATTCAAGAGCTGTGTGATGGAACTGCAACAAGGTAACACCTTTTTGCCCAGAAAAGTCTCTATCTACCTAGAAAACATTCAAATTATGTCATGTCTTCTAGATTGCAGTCCTAGGGCTAGAGCCTGTATTTATCATGCATACTAGTGAAATATATAGGGCCTTTTGGCTCTCTTTGGGTGAGCATTCATAAGAACTTCAGAACGTACTGCTGAATGAACCCGTGACTGACACTGTTAACATCACAGTATGTTCACACACTAGATCATGTAGTATAAATGTGCTTTTGTGAAATGGATGTTCTACTCCATACCAGTAGTAGCTGCACACCCCTGCTAAAAATAAAGCATCTTCAGGTTCTTTAGAAGGTAAGGTAGTAATTGTACACAAGTTTAAATGTTTTAGTTAGGCATATATCCTTTTAAAGCTAGATTTTTTACAAGGCAGCAGGCCAGATGGAGCCTGAAATGCCCCCTACTTTATAGAAAGTAAAGCTCCCTGTAAATCAAACTACAAAAAAAGTAAATGCATTAAAACACACACACTGCCCCAAAAAAAACACCCTCCCCAACCATAAAACAATCCTTTCACCTGACAGGTAGTGATCTGATGGCGACTCAGCCTTTCACACAGCTCCTGAGACAACCTTGCTCTTCTTAGTTTCTTCGCAGCCATGCTCCCCAGTCTACAGGGCAAACAAAAAAAAAAATTTGAAAGATGCTTGGAATATGATTATGCAAACAATTACACTCACTCCTTACTAAAGAACAGGAAGTGTGTGTATATATATACACATAAATTTTTATATGATACAGACTTCCCATATAAGTCTATGTCAATGTAAATTACATCACCACTCTGAAAGCAGTTATGTAAAATTACACCTCCTCATATTTGACCATGTATAAGATCGTGCCAGTAAGAACAGAAGAGTCAGCAATGCTTATAAGCCAGAGGTTTCTAGGCCATAAGAAAGCTGGAAATTACTCAGTGGTGAACTGAACGAGAACTCCTCATGCTACACTGCACTAGAAAGAAATGTTTATCTTTGGATGCCTAAACATGAACAGTAGAGTAATCACAGTAAGTATTTAACCCTTGAACATATACTGCTAGAACACAACACTCAGTTCTGGTGATCTAGGATTCGTGACAGATGTTGAAAATGTAGGAAGGCCCCAGGAAGACTGAAGGGCTGGAAACATCATTTAGCATGCAAGACTCAAGATAGTCAGACCCATCTCATAATGTTCTGTGTAACAATTTACAAGACAAACACAGTTAATAAAAAGTTCTTTAATTTAGCCAACAGTGTAAAAGAAACCAGAGCCCAAAGCTAAGCACGTGAAGAGAACTACAATGTAAATATTATTTTATTCTCAACGCAAACAAAAATACCATTGTACCAAAGTGGCAACAATTGTAGCGTATTCAGTCACTGAAGCAAATTGTATTTATCAAGACTCCTGCTTAAAGCATATCTGATTATTTTAGGTAGGCCTTAAGAATATTTTCTTAAGCAGGTAAAATTATACTACCACTATGAATCCTTCTCCCCCTAGCCCTCGGCTATTTGCTTTTGTCCCTTTTTTTTTTTTTTATCATTCCATTCTACTGAACAAAACCCCACAGGGTGGTATTCAGCCCAGTACAATCTAAAGCACACGTGTTCTCTTCACCTACGCGGATGTTCGAGTGCACAACCGTTTCACACATATTATTGGGAAATACTCCCAGCATTTATTTAGCCGATATTTAGGCGATAAGAAGGTTTGTAAATAACGTGAAATTGCTACAACTTTTGCAGGTGCACAGGCCTCCGCATCTTCACAAGATGGAAACTTGGACGTCCCCTCTCCAAAACCCTCTTTAGAGAACGGGGCCGGGGGGGGGGACACCAAACGTGTGAGGAGCTCGGTGTCCTTCCCAGCCACCAGCGGTCCCAACCACCAGGGCTCACACGAACCGCTCTGCCCCCAGCGCTACGGCGGTCGCCGCTTTGGCGC
>VYZM01017368.1:83495-113700 GCA_013398915.1 Dromas ardeola | reverse complement strand
CGGGGGGGGCCGGGCCGGGGCCGTCCCGTGATGGCGCATGGGGGCGGCCCCGGCCCTGCGGCCTAGGCGGGGCCGTGCGGCCGCTTCCGCAGCCGAGGGGCCGCCCGGGGTAGCGCCTTTCCAGCGCTGGGAGCAGGGAGGGGCCGAGGGGTTGTTCAGTGTTTATCCCCGCTCGTAAACGTGAGCGCCTCGCCGGGGGTGGGGGGCGCCGGGCCAGGCCGTGGGGGTGCGGTAAGTGTGCGCCAGGCAGGGAAACCTCGGTGCGGGCGTGCTCGGGGTTTGCCTTTCACAGTGCTTCCATGTTTCTGCCTGGGAATTCCTACCGTCCTCTGCAAATAAAGCATCTACAAAACTTCAAAGTCTTCAGCATCCGTTCATTTTTATTTTTTTTTTTTTGTAAAGAGTATTGGAATGCTGATTCTTGTCTTCAGATTGAGGGCTTACAAACGTCTGGTCGGCTGCCAGCTCTGGGATAAATGCCTTCTGACTGAAGAAGCTATTACACTGTAACACAAATGTAGCAGGGAGGATCAGTCATCGGACATGACTGATGTGACTTTACTAATGCCTGGGGGGTGCGTTTTCCAACTCACTCTAGCTTATCATAGAATCACAGAATGGTTTGGGTTGGAAGGGACCTTAAAGATCATGCAGTTCCAACCCCCCTGCCCTGGGCAGGGACACCTCCCACTAGACCAGGCTGCTCAAAGCCCCATCCAGCCTGGCCTTGAACACCTCCAGGGAAGGGGCATCCACAGCCTCCTGAGGCAACCTGTGCCAGTGCCTCACCACCCTCACAGTAAAGAATTTCTTCCTAATACCCATCTCCCCTCCTTCAGTTTGAAACCGTTACCCCTTGCCCTACCATTACACTCCCTGATAAAGAGTCCCTCCCCATCTCTCCTGTAGGCCCCCTTTAGGTACTGGAAGGCTGCTATAAGGTCTCCCCAGAGCCTTCTCTTCTCTGTCCTCGTAGCAGAGGTGCCCCAGCCCTCTGATCATCTTCAGGACCCTCCGCTGGACTCGTGCCAACAGGTCCGTGTCCTTCTTACATTGCGTGCCCCAGAGCTGGACACAGTACTCCAGGTGGGGGCTCACCAGAGCAGAGTAGAGGAGCAGAATCACCTCCCTCGACCTGCTGGCCACGCTTCTTTTGATGCAGCCCAAGATGCAGTTGGTTTTCTGGGCTGCCAGCACACACTGCTGGCTCATGTTTCAGCTTCTCGTCCACCAGGATCCCCAAGTCCTTCTCCTTAGGGCTGCTCTCAAGCCATTCTCTGCCAAACCTGTATTTGTGCCTGGCATTGCCATGACCCAGGTGCAGGACCTTGCACTTGGCCTGGTTGAACTTCATGAGGTTCTCAAGGGCCCACCTCTCAAGACTGTCCAGGTCCCTCTGGATGGCTTACACTAGAAAGTACTGAAGTTAGTATTTTATGTATGTTGTCTGCATAATCTGTTCAGTTCTAGAAATTAACCTAACTGAAGGGAAAAATGGACCAATGTTACCTGGGACATTCCCATGCATTGCGAACTGCGTGGCTGGGTTTTTTTCTGTACTGAAAAAGAAATACTACAGTGAAGCTGCAACATACAGAATGCTTCAGACAGTTTTCCGAACTAGCAAACAGCAAGAAGCTGGCAGTCATGAAATGCCCAACAACCATAGTATCAAAAAGGATCAGTGAAATTAGCATTTCATTCATACCCTGAAGGGAGCTTACATGCCTAAAAAAGTCCAGAGGATTTAAGAAGCTGGACAGGGGAGTACGCAGCCCACAGAAAAGCAACTCAGAGCTTTAGTGAATAGCTAGCTGAGCAGGGAGAGAAGAGATTAAATGGAGGAAGAGCTCCTCCTAGTGTAGTTGGCCTTTAAAAGGTGACTTGAAAATTCGGTGTCAGTCACAACTGAGAAAAGCTGTCTACAGGAAGGGAAAGGATGTCTGTTGCTGCAGTTTAGTTTCAGTGGAAACAGGAGGGCATGACCATAGTATAACTCTGTCATAGACTACTATTTCCTGCCTGGTACAGGGGTAGCAGGAGCCTTGCTTTCCCACCAGAGGTGCAGGAAAAAGTAACGTTGCCTTGATGACTTTTTTGCCTCCCACAAATACAGCAGGGCTTCCCCTTCATCTGCAGGCCAACAGGCTTCCTTTAAACCTACTGGCAAATAGTCATGCATCATCTTGTTCATGTAACTCAAGAAAGTTAATATTATATATCTAGAGGATAATTAGAGAAGTGTTCACGTACGCCTAATCACCATCAACATTCTCGAGCAGCAACCCAGCAGGCAGCTCCACAGCTTCCTACATTTGACTAGGACAGTAGTCACTAGGGTATCAGGGCACTCTGCAAACAGCTCTCCTCTGTGACCTCGGTCAAGCCCCTAAATGACAGGGTATCTGTTTTCCTTCTAAGTTTTGATTTTATCTATTTAGACTGTAGACAGAGTAAGTAGCGCTGGCCCAATAGACTTATGTGTCGGACATGACACAGCAGAGAGCTCCTCTAGTCTAAGCCTTTAGCTGCCCCTGGAACTCGTAATAAGAAGGGATTAATAAAGGTAAGAGATGATTACTTTACAAGAACTGAGCTTCACCACATTAATTTAGGAAGGTCCTTTAAACTAGGAAGACTGGAGCAAGACTTGCAGAAAGGCAAAGCATAACAGCAACAACAAATGAAGTCTCATAGAAGCAGAACATCAAACACACCAATTACAATAAAAAAGAGAATGGTGATTAGCTTGCTAAGAGGCAAGCCAAAAGGGACAGGGTCTGATTTGAAGGGCACAGGATTAAATACTTCTCAGCTCTTAGCTCAGGAGTTAAGTAATTCTGCAAGCCTCCAGAATTAAAAAGATAATGGCAAAATTTCTCCCTTCTGGAACAGAATCCACAGAAAACTTTCTTCCTCAAGCCCAAGACAGCCTTTTGTGAGCATCTTCAGATAATAGTTTCGCATTCTGGAACATTTCAGATCATTCGCTTAATACTAATACAGCATCAGCTCACTGATACCGACTACAGTCCTCAGGTTTATTACTATTTTCCAACTATCTTCTTGCCTTCAAATTAGTAGTGTTCCCCTGCCCCTGTGAAAGGAAAGTGTCTCCCTAAAAGAGTTCACTCTATAAGAATACAGCAACAACTCTGACTCACAAGGGTAATCCAGATATTCAGAGCAATTCCCCCACCTTATGCTTGCTGACTAGCATTTAATTAGTCTAATACACTCTTATTTCTTGGGGTTATCTACTTGATGCCTACCGTGTTCTTTAAAAAATAGCCCCCATGTGCTCCTGAGACTGGAAAGCGATTATAGGCCAGCTCATGCTTTCCTGGGATTAAGGTCCCAAGAAGTTGCTCAATAACACTACACAATGGAGCCTCCAATGAAGTATTCTCTGTGTTGCTCTCTCCCCAAAGGAGATGGAGATTTACCTCCAACCCTTTGAGGTTCCCCCCATCTCAAAAAAGGGAATTTAAAGGATCTCAGAAGGAGGCTTGCACCCTGGTTAAAAATGCTTTATTTTCCATGTTGTACATACCAGTACAGCTTTAGGAAAGCCACTTCACTTGAGACTTTCCTAGCTGCATCTGATTGAGGGATGGGGTGAAGGGAAAGGAAACCACCTCTGTTGTTTCTACAAGCTGCTCAGCACAATCTCGCTGTTACCATTGTCTATAATAAACAGAGGAAGAACAGCAGACCTGTGAAAAAATAGGACCATCTTCTCATTCTGAGTGATTCTCACCCTCCCCCAGTCCTCTGAACAGTCTGTGGACCAAATAAATGCTTCTCCCCAGGCAATTAACCTTTTTCTCCTGCTCAGGAAGGATTAAAACCAATTATAATGAATCCTCCTCAGGTATTAGTGAGGACCTGTCTGACCACACACATTTACACCCAGGAAAAAGCACATTTTCTCTCAGGACAGGCAGAAGGCATTTCTCTGTTTTCTACCTCTTTCACACCTGATACTGTGGATTCAGAATTACCCATCACCCCCAAAAGCATTTCAGAAATATTCTACAGCAATGTAGAGTTTTTGAAAGACAGCATCTGTACCTCCTACCCTTTTTACAGAAAAGCAGACTAGCCACCTTCGCTGCTATTGTGGGCAGAAGGCCAGACCCACCTGCACATTGCAGCTTTGAAAAATTCAGCTGCATTTGCTTCCTGACCAAATTACAGCAAACAAAATGAGAGACCTCAGGGATTATTCCACTTTTAGCCTGTACTCATCTAAGCAGATTGCCCTCCAAGATCAGCTTCCTACTTCATTTAGCTTTTTCTGGTTAAAGGGACAGCAGGAGTCATGCAAGTCTTTGGGTGTTTTATATTTCTGTAAAGTTCTGTTAGATGAGAAGGTCATGGCCCGGCAGAGCGACAGCATAATAATCAACGTGGAGTTGTGTAACCAGAGCAGATCTTTACGCCTACATGCTAAACCCATTTTACCCTACATAAAACAAACCTTCTCCTGCCTTTCACCTGTGCCCTGCCACCACCCTTCTTTTACTCCTAGAGTTTCTGTTTACTGAGGTGCTGGGATTGTCCCAGTAGTGATGTCAGCAATCACCAGGCCTTGCCACTCTCTCCACAAAATTTCCTTCAGCTTTCCCTGGGATGCTGAGGTGGAATGATGCTGAGAAATGACAAATATCACAGCAGTAGGCCTTTAGGAGCATTGCATGAAGCAGATAATATCTGACTGAGGTAATCCTTAGGTCCCCACTGCAGCCTTTTGTTGCTAAAGCATGGGAAAATCTGCAACATACCCTATTACTCAGAAACTTGAGCTATATTTAGACTTCTGTCCTATGAAGCAGATCTGTTTCACTGTAACCAGCTATGGAAGCAGACTCAGTCGTTCAGTCGTTCCCCTTTGATCAGCCCAGTTCTCTGGGGACGTGCGCATCCAGCATGTGACCCTGTGATCCTTCACAGCAGCCAGCCTCTAGTGAGAACCTACAATTAGACTAGAAAAATCCAAGCACCTCGCAGTGACCAGTAAAGAAAGTGCACTGTGTACCCCTTGTCATCACACACAGAGTCAGACACCATGAAATTAGTACTGATGGTGCCTGGTTTTAGCAGTTATGGTAGGACATCTGTTGCTCTCAGGTACAGCCCTCGCTCCATCTGCAGAGTTCTTCAGTGGAGAAATGAGACAACAGGAGCTGGTGGACTTTTTCGAGAGATGAGCTTTTTTGTTTGGAGAGCACCAGCAGAGAAGGGTAGATCCCAGACACTCCTCTCTGTGCAGAAGTAGGGATGCCCCTGAAAAAGACAACAGACTCGTTCACATGCAATGTCAAAAAAAACCCCTGATGTGACTATTTTAGTTGAGCTCACCACCTCAGGAGCACGTTCCAAATCAGTAATGGCAGTGAAAGTGCCTTGGTTTTTGGAAAAGAAGTCTTCACTTTGTGATGTTACAGATTAATCGCTCTGATAACCCAGCAACTGCACTGAGCCCAGTAGCTCTTATTTCAAACAACACACAAACCAGCAAGCAAACAAAGCCTGGAACATTTCATTCCATGAATCATTTCAGTCTGGGGCCTTTGGCTCTTGCATGCTTTTCTTTCTACTTCTTTTTGAAGTGAAGAATGAGATCCCTATGGCTGAGACTACAAAGGAAACTGCTCCAGATGTCCTTACCATCCTTCCCAGAAGATGTTGCTGCACTGTTTCCAAAGGTGGCTGAGTGGCATGGAAGAGAGAAGAAACCACCAAACGTGGGCAGAGAAAGCAGAGGAAGGCCTCCACTCCCACACTGTTTGTGCCTTACAGTTTTCTGCCTGGCCCTGGAAGAATGAGACACCTTTGTGCCCTGCAATTGAATGTTACTCTCACAAACCACCTACAAGGAACTCGTCAGTCTCAAACAAGATCAAACCAGAGCCCCAGTGTCCTATGTCTTAGCAGAGTTAGTGAAAAGATGCAAGAGATCTCTTAGTGGTTAATTATAGAAGAATTTACCCACAGCGGAAAGAAGACATCAAATTAATTCCGTGGTGATTATTTTTTACCTTGAAGCATGATGCTTCTTACCCATTTTACTGGGATGAGCGCACAGCAATAATATATTCAAATATCACCCCAAGACTCCACTACCGCAAACTCAATTACTATGGAGTATCCAGGCAGGCAGGTCTGCCATTCACTGTTCGGGCATGATGCCATAGCTATGATCACGTTATCCTCACCCTACATTGACTACCCATGACAAATTGATTTTACAGATTCATAGCTATTTTTTAAATCACTACAGCATATTGTATTAAATGAACTGTGCAGCAAATTAAGCTTATACTTAATTGAAGTAAAATAGAACATCTGTACAGCAAGAAGCTGAATGCATGATTAGCTGTTTTGCTGAACCGGGGTCCTATTAATTGTCTGATAACTGAACTTTTGTTTCAGTGGTCTTTAGGATATAAGCTTATAAATCTGCAGGAAGCACCACAGTCCAATCCAATCCATTCCAGTCACCGGAGGCATATTTTCCCCAAACCTTAGGAGTTTTCACACCCAAGAGGGAAAGGGCATGAAATGAAAACACTCCCAGCTTTGCAAAATAAAGTGCAGCGTGAGGAAAGGTGCCTGTGAGCTGACAGAAGATGGAGCCCTCCTGCATTCGTCACTGACTTTCCCGATAGCTGTGCTGACATGGCATCAGCGGGGACAGGTGTATCCTGGGCTGGTGTGACTCAACAGCCTTATGGTACCAAACGTTTAATTCAGACTGGCTCTCATTCAGCTTCCACTGGGAGCTCCGTGTTTTCATCACCTCTCAGCGGGGACTCACCAACTCACATACGAAGGTCAAATGATATTTAAAAGCCTCTGATTTGAGCTGGCTTGATTTTAGGGCTTCCAGCTTGAAATATTTTCAGCCCCAGGGGTGCACAGCTGCCATACTTTTAACTGGAGCTATCTGAAGGAAATCAGATGGGAGGTGTCCCAAACTGGTAAAACTTTAGTCACTCTAAATCTGTGGTCACTTTTCAAATATCTGGGCTTGAATAATAAGATCAGGAATGTAGACAAGCCATCGGGGCTGGGAAACGGGCAGATGAGCATGAGACTTGTTTGCCTTAACTGTCAATGTTATGTTTAACACAAATACTCTTTAAATATATCACCTGACTTCCTTCTGACATTGGTGAGGATCCAGAATAAGGTCAGTGAAATGAGTAAAGTTACACAAAGCAAGACTAAGAACAGAATCATTTTTTGGGGTATTAAAAATACGGACCGTAAACACACAGTTTTGACTGTTTCTTCTCTCTGCCTTTAATCCGACAGGGAAAAAAAGAAGAAACTGGGAGGATGAATGAATGTCAGATGTGAAGAAAATCTTTGGGCTTTCAATTTCCTATTATAAACCAGGACTAGAATAGTAAAAAAGCAGCAGAGGTCAGGAATGAGATACAGTGAAAAAAGGCAGCGTGCACACTCTTATTCCAGGGATAATGGTCTCAATCTGCTGTGTATGAAAAGAGACAGGGGGAGAGAAAGGCCAGAAATAGCAGAAGGTTTTACAGGGCACGGGAGGGACACTGTTATTTGTACTAGATCTACATATGGTTCAGTCTGAGGTTTTATAGCTGTAATTCTGAGAGCCTGGCATCTGCCACCCCACGCCGCAGTCTCTTACCTAAACCACAGCATGAGTGCACATGCCCTGCTTTGCCGTCAGGGAGGAGTCAGAAGAAGAACAATTCTGGAGCCACCCCAGAAGCCAAGACCTCTGTCTCCATCCCAGAGTGCCCGAGGAGGGCAAATGTTTGGTTTCTGTTGGATTAAGCTTTTGGCTGGAGATTAAGCTTTGTTGTGGGTTAGCTGCCGATCTTAACTGGCTAGCTTTCCTACATATCTGCCAAAAAGGCCTAGAGTAACACATTGGCTCTTTTCATGCAGTCTGTCAACAGCCGAAGTCAACACACAACATAAAAACTACATATTTTAAAAGCAATGGAAAAAATAGGTTGGGATGGGCATGAATTCCCTCAGTTTCTTCTCCCCACTGGTAACTTCCCGTGCTTACCACTGCCTCTGTTCCCTCTTGTGCCTGTTCAAAATATGAAGATAAAAGGAAATTGCTGCCACCACGTCAGCCACAAAACTGTGTCTATTGAGGGAGTGCACGAAGAGCAAGACATTGCTCATATACACCAAGGAGGGAGGACTGATGACTTGAGTAAAACAACTTATTATTGCATTGCTTCTGAATAATTGTGCTCCAGGCATAACCCTCAGAAACTCATTTACTTCCAAGCCTGAAAAAGGTTAGATGTAGATCCAAGCATCACGGCCAAACGTGGCGTTTCTCTCTGGTTTGCTGACTGGGGGAGCTCACAGAAGCACCGCAGACTCCTTGTTCCTCTAGATGTCACAGTGACGTCCTGACCCCCAGTCCCCCGAGGCTGGCTACTGCAGCGCTGCTGGTCCCTAGCAAAGGGGTGGGCAGGGCGCCAGGAAAGCACATCCTGACAGGCATCCTCAACCATCCTCTTATCGTTGCTAAATTTACTCCCCTGCAAGGGGACTATAGCACATGGCAGCTGTTTGCAGGGTAAAGAGAGAAATCAGGGCTATTTGTGACATCTCTTTAAGGGCTCTTTAATATATACGCAGCCTCTCATGTAATCAGTCCTTTATCTAACCATAGTTTCTACATTCCACCACACAAACGCTTCCTGACATTTACGGTTTCTGGCACCATTAAACTCTCTGCATGAGGGTGGAGGGAACATGGTGGGGCAGTTCACGTTTGAAGGCCAGCTGCAGTGTGACTCTAAAGTGGTGGCCCATATGGCTCTGCAGGCGTTGGAGGGCACCTGCTAAAACCAGCTCCTTGTGCAGATTTTAGCACTTGAGGTAAATCCGTTTCCTTGGTTAATGTTTGCGTCTTACTTAGGAAAACACTCGTGAAAAGTCAAAGCAGCTTTGTCTGAGGAAGGATTTAGTAATAAGTGAGGTCCGTGTTCCCCTTGGTTGTCATCCAGTGCTGTTACTTATTTCAGCATCCAGTGAGCGTAAAACATTCCCTTTGAGATTTAGTAGCATTTTGCACTGAGCCTGCAAGCTATGGGTGACTGCATGAGGCACAGAACAACAGAGAAATCAGCCCAGACCAAGGACGCTACCTTTTCCTTTTTTTTTCAGTGCTTTTGCCTTGGAAGCAGGCGGGCTGCCCCGGCACTCCCTGTTGGGATAGTCCAGCATCACCACCCGCCGCAGCCCGGGGGAGCACCACCTGCCTGTGCTGGGCCAGGCTGGTGCCGGAGGGGGCTCCAGTGGCCTCCGAGCACCCCGGCTGTGTGCTGGCACCCTGGAGTGCCTGTAGCTGTGCTCGAATTTTACTGAGAGTTACTGATATTGTCAGGACTGGATTTTAGAGGCACTGGTGTCAAGGTTTGGATTCCTAAAGCTTGTGGAATTGGAAATTCCCATTCTAGCAGGGCTTGCTAAATCTTAATCCTTCAACATGCAAAGCAGATAAATTAACGGTCATGCAGGATTGGGAGTAGGAGGAGGCAGCTTCTTTGTAAAACCCCATTACATGTCTGGCTTGTCAAACCCCGGATCATCTCTGGCTTGTCATTGTGTATAGTGGGGACCCTGTGAGGGGTTTTCTTGCATCTTTGGACATAATTCTCTCTCTTGCAAGGTCTCCTGTGCTGGCCAGCTGATGATTGCCTTGGCCAAGATAATTGCATTTCACAAACACCATGCTGTTACGAAGTGCCCATTTCTGCCTGCCTTTACAGAGGCAGACAGTTTTCTCCCACACGATCAACCTTTTTACAGTCCGATGAGTAAGCGCTGCTCCTCTGCTCAGGCTCAGCTCCTTTACTCAAGCTGCAAGGTGTTGCAGCACTGTGAGCTATTTGATCAACCGCTATTATTATAATAAAAGCTATCCCTGACAGAGCCGTAGGTAAAAATCTCTCCTGGGAGCAGCATTTCCTGCTGACTCCATATAGAAGGCTTGGCAGAACGCCCTGTGCTTTACAGATATTTTTTGCTGGAAACAGAAAAAATCCCCCTGCGGGGCTGTAGAGCCAGGCCCCTAAAGCCCTTGACCCCAAATGTGTAATCTCCCTGGAGACCCAGTGTACATGAAGAAATATAATCTTCTTGAAGCATCTGCTGTCTGCGTTGCGTTAAAATATGACTGGGACGCAACTGTCAAATCTCCAGGTCAGTCACTGCAGAATCCTTTAAAGGGCAATAAAAACCCCTGACCCAATCTGAAAGGAGCTCTTGCACACAAAAGGATCTCTCTGTATTGCTTTAAGGAGGGTTATTTTACCACGGCTGCAGCCTGAGAGGTTTCTGTGGCATCCAACAGACATTTCACCTGCTTTTGTGTCCTGGGAAAGTAATAGCACACAACAGATGGGAAATGCAGCCGAGTTTCGGGGGGTCACTGTAACAGCATCACATGCAAATCCTTCTCCCGCTGGGACCTGCACGGCGCCTGAGCCGTGCTGGGGACGCCGGAAAGCACTTTCCTGCTGTCACAGGGGCAGAAGCTCAAGCGGAGCATTCGGCAAGGAGGCCTGGGAGGGCTGCCTTCGAAAATGGATCAGTCTGAGAGATCAGCTTTCCCACTGGGATGGGATGAAAGGGAAGGAGAGGTGTCTGTTATCACAGAAGACACAGAGAAAAGGGGTGCCTGCTGATTTTTTAATTTCTTTATACATTTTTTGAGCCAGCTGAAGGACTTGGTCTCTGCTTTGAAGACAGAGGTGCAGGGAGCAGGAAAAAGTGGGAGCTTAAATGCAAAACTAGCAAGGAAAGAGCACTGATGTGGCTTGTCAGTGACACTCTGATCTGCTGTTGTTTCAGTTTTCTGCTTTTTTTTTCCAACAGTGTAAAGTTGCATCCCTGACCTCTGCCCTGCCCTTGCTCTCGGTCTCCCCATCCCCCCACTTCTCCCTTTAATGTTGGTGTCCTCATTTCCCCTTTTGTACGTAGGACCCTTTCACTATGCAGGGATTAGCATCTCTCTCAAAAATATGTGAAACAGATACGCAGATGATTTCATTTGCTGGGTTTTGTAGGGCTGGCGAGGCAAACTGGCGTGGACAGAAGGGTATGTTCTAGCAGGTCAGCTGAAGAAAACATCTTGTGTACGGGATGAGTAACGGGAAACAGGCATAGGGAACACCAGCACCAGCCCAGCAGGGAGACCTCAGAGATGGGGACAAGGTGGTAAGACATAAAGGCCGGGCAAATAAAGAAGAGCAGGAGAGAAGGTCCAAGATGTCTCTGCCTCCCCCATTTTTTATGTGTCTGCCAAGGAGAAAGGACAACAGCAGGGAAAGTGAGAAGCTAAAGGGGAGCAGAAGTCCGCTTTGGCTACGGGCAGTTTGAGTTGCTGGTAACTCATTCAGGAAGAGATCCCAGAGGAGCCAAGAAAAATGCAGGTGTGGAGAGATGGTGGCAAACTAGGAGGGAGGCAGAGAGAAGTCTGAGACGTGAGGAGGAGATGGCAGTAAAAGCTGTGTAACTGGATGAGGGCACCCAGATGAAGGACACAGCTGATCTTAGCAGGGATTCCCGAGGAGAAGGACAGACAACACAGACGACATGAGAAGGTGACAATGAAGAGCAGGAGATGACACTGTTGTGGAGCCCTGGCCAAGGAAAAGTTGTCAAGTAGCAAGGACTAAGTTGCCAGGTCCAAACCAGGAAGTTGAGACAAACACCAAAGCCCTGACATCCAATGAGACCTTGCCAGGAGGCAGTTGGTGAGGCAGAGAGGAAGGACAGGACTGAGGCGATGGGAGATAAAGCAGAGAAATAGGGTTTAATGGACCATACATGGTGGCAGCCAAGGCCAGGCTTCTGGCTGGCTTTGCGGGCAGCCGTAAGGTCACAAGCAGCCTTGCTGGGACACAGTGTAGTGGCAACACCACCTTCACCACCAGCGTCATGCTGAGTGCATGCCTGGCTCTTGCCCAGAGACCAGTGGCCAGGACAACTGTAGCCTCTGCTGGGCGTTTGGAGTTGTTCGTGCTGCTTTCAGCAGTCACGCAGCACTAAGTCCCACCAAGCATGGTGCTGGGGGCCACGCTGCCTTTGCTGCGAGATGAAAGGGCAGCTGTGCTTTGTCAGCACATTTGTCAACCAAAATATAATTACCATGCTAACTCCAGTCAGCCTCTGCTGAAGAGCCAGATGACTGTCCCATGACCTTAAAAATTTGTTTTGCTGGAGCATGCCAGCAGCTGGCTAACATGGACACCCATGTGTCATCTGCAGAGGAGTCCTAGGGAGGAGGCTCCTAGTGTGCCACCAGCTGTGCTCCCCTCCACTGACGCTGCTGGCACGCTCGGGTCATTGGCAGGGATTTGCCTTCCTGCGTGATGGTCGGAGACGAGGCTGGATGGAAAGGGGCAACAGAGGTGCCTCATGGACATTTTGGCTAAGCTGATTTATTAGTGGAACAGAGCTGGGATATTTACTCTTATCTTCAAAGACTTCAAGAGACTTTAATGCTTACTATGGTATCATAGCAGTTACAGATCCTGTTGGGGACAGGCTCACGTCAATGTTACAACAAAAAGCCAAGTCCTGGCCTGGAGAATTTGCAACATGACTGAGATCAGAGATGGCAGATAGGCACCAGTGGCCAACAGATGGAGCAGCAGAAGAACTGAAGGACGCCTAGGATCAGCGTGGCAGTCTGGGTGGGAGGGAGTACTTTTGGTCGATGCCTTAGCTGAGGAAGGGGAGTGGATGGGTCTGACTCAGGCTGGGTACACACTGCTCTCGTTAGCAATAAGAGGGTGCAGACAGAGGGGAAAGCAAACCCTAGTGAAGACATCAGAAGGTCCTCAAGGTGGTAACTCCTCTTTTTTACAAAAGATGGAGCAGGATAGTATGGCATGTTTGTCTTGGACATTAATCTGATTTGAAAAACTTATGTAAAACACATTTGAAAAATATGGGCCTAACCCCCCCTCTCCGATCCAAGCACTCATCAATAAGAGGCTTTAAGCCGCTGCCAGATCAAACTGAGGCCTTCCCACGCACCAGAGCACGCTGACACACAGCTTGCGAGGTCGAGAGCTGTCAGCTCACATCTTAACCTGCTTCATGTGTTTGTGGAGCTTCATTTTGGATCTTCTCTGGATCTCATATGCTCAAGAAAGTGGCAGTGAGTGGGCCCAGACTGCTGTTGGCAGCTAAGCAAGTGATGGCTCTTCTTTGCCAGTAGAAGTTGCGATGCAATCAGTGGTGGTGCAGCGTGGAGGCCATCCGCTATGCTTATGCATCTAAAGACACACACTCACTACGTGTATATGCATTTATATGAAGGATCAGTTGAAATTACGTATTATTCCACATACATTGAAACTCAAGGAGATTAATGGAGAAGCATTTTGCTGAATATAGTCCTGAAAGTCTATTATGTACCATTGTGTGGATGTTATAGCAAAGGCACTGAACAGTAATTGCAAACTTGCTGTTATACTTGTGCCTGAAGGCAAGTGTGGAAAATGCTTTCTGCTCTGAGCTTCCGAACCACTGACAACGGCAGCTGTTGCGGGCTTTAATGGAAGCTACAGCTCATCAGCAATCAGCCCATTCGTGTTAAATTGGGAAAGGTGGGGTTCAGACAGGAGCCTTAGGGTACCTGTGACTGCAGCATGGACTCGCAGTGGAGGAAAGGGACAGGTTACCAAAGGGGCTGATGGAGAAAGAGAAGCAATAGGAAGGGCTGTGGCATCACATAAGTGGTCTGACAACAGAAGCAGCAACACAGATAAGCTCTGCATTAACTACAACAACACAAGCTGATGGAGCAGATGGTCACCTCAGTTTAGCCTCTAACATGGCTTGTTGCCTCTAGCAATATTTACCCAAAAGTACTCTACTGATGGAGATGGGATTATGTGGCAAACAGAGGGAAATCAGTCCTATTTTCTATCAGACAGAACTGTGCTGCCTATCAGCTCTGACAGTCCCTTCAATGTGCTGGCTTTGACTTAGGCAGATGGAGTGATGTGATGATGCACAAAACCATTTCTAGGACAGCTTCAGATGGTGGAAACTAGGTAGCACTTACGCAGTTCCCCAACTTGCTTGGAACTTTATTAACTCACTCCTCAAATCTGGAAATTTGGTGCACAGGTAAAATGTTAAAACTCCCTTTCCCAGGTCTGAAGTGGCCTGGGAGCTGTCAGGACATTTCCATCAGCTCCTGATCAGTGCTATTTGGGGTTAATCCTGACCTACTTCAAGGCGTGAAGGGAGAATTATTTTATTGGTTTGTGAAAAGCACTTAGAGATCCTTCATCGAAAACTGAAAAACAAAGGCAAATGCTGTTAGTCTCATGCCCAAAATACTAGTTAAAGAACCATACTGAAGTAGCAATATAGATAACGTTGCAAAAGGAATTAACCACACAAATTCTGCATTGGAAAATGTACCACGTTTGAAAGACCAGAGACCTACAAGCACTATGCATATCTCAGCTCATATATTTAATAAATATTGTCTCAACTGCATATGTTTACTTGTTTTTATTAATGAGCAAATTGCTTGTATTTCCTTCTCTTTCTTCTTCATTATAGCATCAAAGCAGGACAGCATGCCACACAACAGTATAAACAAACAGCATCACCAGATACGTAAGGGTCTTTAGCTCCTAAATTGACTAAAGCATAAATACAAACTGACGTCAAGCATTTGGGATTACCATCTAAAAATTGCTGTTTTCCGAGACGCTAATGAAGGCCATTCACATCAGAAAATCCAGTGGCTACTAAAGGAGGAGTGAGCAGCCCAGACTCCAGAGTAAGGAGTCGAGGAAATGGTCTGCTTCCGTCAGAATAAAAAAACCTGCCAGATTGCTTCAGACCTGCGAGAAGTCTCAAACACAGAGAACATGGAAGAGCTCCTTCCAACCTGTCCAGCTCTTGAAGATTTGGAAATGCAGATGTCACCACCACTCCTCCCTCTGCCACCGTTACCAGCAGCACCCGTATCACTCCCTCTACTCATCACGGTCCTCGTATGGTGGAAGCTGGTCCTGGCCATGCACTGGAGCTGCACAGCACACCCTGTGCAATGCAATCTGCAGGTGTGGGATGCCGGTGACCTGCCTGTGACAAGTCACCTTCCACATTTGGTCTCTAAGGTCTCAGTTAAGTAGCTGAAGCTTTAAACAAAATGCTCTCAAGTGAGATCAGAAGCAGTGATGAAGCTTATACAGTATCTCAGTCTTTCTCCCTCTTTAGTCTGACAAACATTTCCACTGGAACCCACAGAATTAAGAGTAATTTATAAGGCAAAATGCATTCCTGAGTCGGCATTTGTACTAATTCAGGTGGTGGAAGTGGTATAGCCACACGGCAGCACGCTCTGTGGGGCAAGGTAGTCTGCTTCTCAGCACGAATAACTTAGCAGGATGGAGCACAGCACTGTATGGCTTTTAGTACCTACACTGGCTTAATGAGCACTAGCTTGCTTATCTTCAGGTGATGTATTTTTCTACAAAGATGTAAGTCACCTAGATATCACCTAGATAAAAAGAGGACTAGAGATTTTGAACTTCAGAGTAAATTCAGGCAGTCATATACTTTGTGGTAAGCAGACAACTTTTGCATTTCCACAGGTAGTGAAGACCTCAGAGGGAAAGCACAGCTTTTTATTTGAAACAGTGGTGCCTTTGGACACAAACTAACCAGTGCATCCCCAGCCCCTCCCTAGGACTTCCATCAAGACAGCACTTCTTCCTCTGGCATCTGTGCTAGCTGCCCAGGGGGCAAAATCAGAGCAGGTATTGGGGGCACCACCTGCTTGTGTGACTTCCTTCTAGGTCCCACAGCAGTGAAGCAAGTGGCCAAACCCTTGATGGAGTAAACCCTTGCCATCCTAGAAGAAATAAGCCATTCCACATGGTACAAATTCACGATCATGCCTGTGGGTGACCTGCTAGTTATAAGCCTGAAGCCCAGAGACTTACAGCTCTTAAAATCAGGATTCCCCTGCCTAAGTGGAGACCACATCCATTAGCTTAAAACCTTGAGTGGCACGGATGCCCCTGGGCAGCAGCAGAGCTTGCTCCATTCTCTGGGCAGTACGTGGAAGGAAGGGAAGGTCCCTTCCCCTGGGGCTGGCTCAGGACACTCTGAGGGGAGTAGGGGAAGACAGGAGGCCCTTTGCCGAACAAGGACGACACTCCTGAGGTCTCACCAGCTCTGTGACCCTACTCGGTAAGTGGGTGCCGAAGCAACTGGGCGAGGGGACGCACAATAGGAACAGATTCTGATTCAGCAGGGGCTGCACCAGAAGACAGACTTCCTTCTACAACAGGGGATGGATCACAGAGGCATTCAGTAGCTGCTGATATGCAGGAAGGAAGGGGAAAAGGAGCAGCTTCCTTCTCAGGTGGTTCAGCTGCAGTTTACAGGCAGAACTGAAGCAAAGAATACAGGGCACATTGCATGTACTTATGGCCCAGGATAAACTAAAATAGAAAAACATTTGGTTTCAGTTCACATCTTAGTGGTGGCTCATGTTTTATTCATAATACAGAAAGGGCAGAAGTTCCCATGACCGAAGAAATCCCCTTCCTTTCTGTGCAGGTTTCAGACAACCAGTCATCAGCAGAGCAATGCTATTGAACTCAGGAGGACTGCAGTCACCCGCTTCCTAATTCTCAAAGCAGCTAAAGCCCTGCAGTCTTTTTACCTTTTATAGTCATAGGACTACTCAAGCAAAGCCTTGATTGGATTATTCTGCTTTAATTACAAAATGCACTCAGACCAAAGGCGCAATAGTACCTCGTACATATGTACACATTTCTCTCAATTATAACACCGAAGACCAGCAGTCTGGTCCTGCTCTAAATCAACCATTTCCCTCTGGCAAGATCTTTGGAGTATGAACAGACATCACAGTAACGCTTGAACTGCCTCCTGTGCGCAGGACACCAGACTCTCTATTTCATCATGTACTTTGAGATCCTTTAGGGTGGACCGTACAAGAGAGAAGCAAGAGAAGGGAGGCAAAACTGAAACCTCGGGGTAACTGGAGCCCATATCCCATCACCCACCAGAAAAACAAAGCAGCAATGGGCCACTCTCTCCTTGCTGCAGTTAGGACAAGGTAGATAAATCACAAGATTTTTTTTATTGCTGGTGAACTCAAAACAGGCAACTTTAATCTACTGAGGAAGATACACATACAAACAAATGTTAGGCCTTGTGCGTTTTTTTTCTTCTTAATGTAAATGTCTCTACAACTTCAGTCCAGCTCCCGAGCTCTTGCTGAGCTGCCACTGAGACCCCGGTAACATGCTCTGGGCACTTCTGTAAGACATTATAAGAAGCATCACATGTATTAAAAAGGGAGATTTTGCAGAAAAGACAAAGCTCTGATCGTAGCCACGTTGCTCAGAACAGAGAAGTCTGGCTAATCCTGCTTTATTAGGTACATGGTATTTTGTATAATTATTTTAATTGATTTAAGAATTTGCGGGGTCCCTTTCTGTTTCTGGTGTGCAAGCTGCAAGTAAAGTGCACTTCTGGGTGTGAATTACCACCCTATGAGGGTGCAATAGCTGGGTGGTACCTGTCAGACATCAGTGGAAAGCGAACTACAATAGCTGTTACAATGGCACAGGCAATAAGGAAAATGGAATAAGATACTAGATGCAGCTGGGAAACTCCTCCTGCCACGGTTTCAGCTGGAACAGAGTTGCTTTCTTACTAGCAGCTGGTGTAGTGCTATGTTTTGCATTTAGGATGAGAAATATTTTTGATAGCGCACTGGTGGTTTTAGTTTGTTGCTGAGTAGTCAAGGCCTTGTCTGCTCCTCACACCGCCCCGCCAGCGAGCAGGATGGGGGGGCACAAGAAGCTGGGAGAGGACACAGCCGGGACAGCTGAACCCAACTGACTGAAGGGATATTCCATGCCATGTGGTGTCGTGCTCAGCAATATAAAGCTGAGGGAAGGAGGAGGAAGGGGGGAACATTCATAGTGATGGTGTTTGTCTTCTCTAGTAACTATTACGTGTGATAGAGCCCTGCTTTCCTGGAGATGGCTGAACACCTGCCTGCCCATGGGAAGTAATGAATGAATTCCTTGTGCTGCTTTGCTCGCATGCACGACTTGCTCTACCGATTAAAACTGTCTTTATCTCAATGCACATGTTTTTTTCCCCACTTTTACTCTTCCAATTCTCTCCCCCATCCCAACAGGGGAGAGTGTGCGAGCAGCTGCATGGTCCTAGTTACTGGCTGGGGTTAAACCATGACACTTCTGTAATTTGAGCATCTAAATATTACACCACAGAGAAAAAACACTGTCATTTAGTTGGGAGCTTCTGTAGTCAAGACACATGACTATGATTGTGCACCAGCCACTCCTCCCCCAGTCTCAGCTGCAGCCGGCAGTCATCAAACCACGTTGCTAACTCCTTTTACCTTTTTAAACACTAACAGCTAAGGAGAAAGCAGGGATCCTAAGGATGTTTCTGTGAAGGCTGAGGGTTTCAGATGAGGCAGGGGTGGTGTAGGAAGCAGGACGACACCACAATTAAGCTATGCTGAGAGAGGACAACACAGCTTTAGACACTGCGTTTAGTGACCCTGTCAGAACTGGGGCCAAAATGGGGAGATCCCAACTCTCACCTGCACCTTGCAGTTCTTGTTCTCATCCAGTAGAGCTCATCCACGTTATCCCACATACAAATCTCATCTCCTTTTTTCTCCCATGTGCAGTGTCAGGTGACTATTTTGCCTGGGTCTACACAGACGAGACCATCAAGGCTGATAAACTACATACTGTTCCTCTGATTTCATAATACTCGCATCACAGCATGAAAAAAAAAAAATCTGTTCAGTGTTTGTTCTCTTTTAATTTAATGAACTATAAAAAGGGAACTGTAAATACCCACCTAAGTATTCTGGGTGCTTCAGGAGACATTGCATACCCGAGGGCAGATTTGATTAACTCCTTGTTGCTAGTGTTTTCGTGTGTCCATTGCCAGCAACGGATGCCATGTGAGAAGGGGGAGGAATAAAATAATTGCACTCTGTGTGATACAAAAAGGATTAACACTGTCTTCATAAGAGCAGAACCAACAAGCAATTCTCCTCACAGAGCCAGGAGTGCTTTTCCCCTCAGGAATGGATGCCCCAGGGCAAGGAGCAGGTTCACAGCTGAGCACTCCCTACCAGAGACAGGTGACCCACACAGAAATAGCCTGGCCATTTCCAATATGAGAGTGGAATCCCACAACCACACCAACACATTTGCATTTCAAGCCAAACTGACGCCTGGTGCAGCTCTGTTGACTATGGTAGAACACCACCCGAAATTAATCTGTCCCTACAGGGCAACTAAAGCAAACCTACCCCATAAACCAGTTAGGAGTGAGATACACCTGACAGCTGGAAGCTCCATGTTTGTTGCTAACTTCAAAAGCCAAGACTTGCCAGAATGAATTATGAAACTGTGGCTGCCACTATTCAAGCACTTTCCCTGCACTACAGCTTCCCCTATACTCCTCAAACATCCCCAGTAGGTTAAATTTCAAACTGTGCCCAGTGCAGGCAGTTCTACAGCACTCCTTCCTGCTCCACCTCTCTACTGCTGCTCTTGCACTCTTAACTCAAAGCCTCACTCGGGCAGAGTACGAAGAAGTGCTCGTCAGAGAGGGATTTTTTTGCCTTTTTTTTTTTTTTTAAATAATGAATCAGGCAACATGGCATATCTCTTGCTGCCTCCAATTATAGAATCACAGAATGGTTCGGGTTAGAAGGGACCCTAAAGATCATCTAGTTCCAACACCCCTGCCATGGGGGACAATACAGCTGTGATTATTTAAAGCAGAATTTGGGAAGAAAAAGCAAATCCTCTTGATACACTAAAGAGAACACTAGGCAGAACTGAGCCAAAGCCTGCCAGTGCTGAAGGAAGGCGAGAGTCGGTGCCAGAGGACCGAATCTTGGATACCACGTTAGCCACATGAAGGTTTTGACCTTCAAATACAATGGGTTGCAGCCAGACTAAGTCATCTACATCACCAGAAACAGAGGAATCCCTGGGAAGGAAGGCAGAAAACTCTTGTGGCCTGTACAGTCTCTACAAGGTTTGCACGGCTGAGAGCGGAGCTGGAATCTGCAGCAGACCCTCAGGCAAGGTCTGCGCTTTGGGGGGACAGAGGAGATGGGAAGACTTACGCTATTTCTTGCGCCTTTTGCCAAGATTCAGATTGCACAGATTATGGTAAAATTCACTCGGCAAAAAAGGCCTTTATTAAAAAAAAAAAAAGAAAAAAAAAGAAAAAATTTCTAGTGAGTATCAGGACTGAGATTTCAAAAAGTACAAGATCTGTATAAATTCAGCAAGATGTCCAGCACCAGATTATTTCTTGGTGCAACAAAGAACCTGGGGAGAGGCCAATGGGACCTCGCAAGGGGAACACCATCTACCTCCCCAGCAGACTGCCAGTCTTTAGGTTCTTCTCAACAGCAGATGGATTTTCCTTGTTCCTGCAGCATCTCAGGTCCCACAGGAGGTATTGGTTGCAAGCAAGCACCTGAATATTGCCTAATGGAGTAAGCCAATCACTAACTTAGCTGGCGTGTCCATGCCCATCCACTAATTAGTTTTTTTTCTTTTTGTATGCATTTCCACCGTAGCATTTCTTTTTCTTCTTTCTCCACATAAAAGTGTAAGCAAAAGGACTGCTCTCATCTGTAATAAGTTAAAATCAGAAATGACCTAACTAACAAGTAACTGATATTGGTCCTTGGGAGTCCAAAGAGTAAAATCCATAGAAAATTTATTGGTTCCACTTTTTTCTGGTATATCCCATGCACACCCCCATTAGAAAAAATGGGGTTTATGAATCTTATCATACAGCAAGGAGCAGTACCTGAGAGCCAGAACTGACAGTCCGTGGTAGAGGTCTGGGCTCTCTCAGATTGCTAAGCGAGGTTTTGAGTCACTCACTGCTCAATCAGTCTTCACATGGCCGTTGGCCAAGGCAACAGGAACAGTGGGGGCCCCCGGCTCGGCAGTCTCATCAAATCGTAAGCGCAGGGTGTTTCTGATCACCAGCTGCTCCATGATGAAAGAAGCACAAAACCATGGGATGGCATACTCCAGGGTGATCAGGCCCATGAAGTCAAAATCGAACTGGGAATAGTCCCACGGGCAGGCATTGAACTGGCGTAGGATGAGGCCGGTGGTGAACTCCCAGAGGTATGTCCAAAGTGTGTAAATGAAGCAGCGCACTATAATGTTACACTTGTCTTTGAGATACAAATACATCTTCTCCACAATGAGGATGGAGGTGCCATAGATGAAGAGCGCCCACACACTGGTAACACCTGGAAACTTCCAGTTGAAGTTGACCACAAATTCCCAGGCAGCTGTGAACATCACCTCACAGAAATAGCCGTGAATGGCGTAGAGGTACCATCGGGAGAAAGCGGTCAGAGGTTCTGCCGCAGCCATTCTTCTGCGCACACCCCAGCAGACACTCTGAAATGGAGAGAGAGAGAAAGAGAAAGAAAGAGAAAGATGTCAACAAGGATGTCACAAGACTTTATCCCCCAGATGGTGACACATACAAACTCATAACATCCACAAAGGACAAATCTGACAAAGAAGTGAATTTTCAATCATCTTGTTCTTACCACAGAAAATTTTAAGTCCTGGAGTAAGGTGGCACCTTAGCAGGCTCCAACTCTCAGAATGGGCCTGGACAATGTATGCTGCTCTGCCTGAGAAGCGGGATGCAGCCGGTATCGCGTTGGTGGTGAGGAGGGAGCTAACAGGTACAAGGCCTTTGCCAAGGGTGAGGCTGCTAAAGAACTTACTGGTTGCAAGTCAGTAGAAAAATACAGACATGCCACAAGCAGCACGCATGACCTTTTTGCTCTTTTCAAGAAACAGTGCTGTACCCTGCTTTTCTGAATGTAATATGGAAGAGATTACGTGAACACAGCATTGAAAACCTGGGCCCTTCCGGCTGTCACCTACAGTCTTTATACTCAAAATCTTTACCGTAGTGAAAAACTGAGCTTTGATGGGAGCTACAGAAAGGAACTGGAGGAGAAAGTTTCAGAGGTTTTACACTTTCAGACACCACACCTTGCACCCATTATTCAGCTGAACTGTTACTACTTCTGTTAAAGAATTCATGCATTGTATGGCTAGGATTTGGAAAATAATTTTCTTATGGTGTCAGACTGCCCGATCCCAAGTCACAAAGCACAAGACAGCCATTGAAATCCATTCAGATTTGGCTTCAGGACAGCAAAACACAAAGGAGAATAAAAAGGAACAGCTGAGCATAGAAAGAGGTGATTAGTCATGATAAATAGGAAGTGAGAACAAACTCTAATTGTCTCTACAGGAAGAAAGTTGGTGAAGAGGTTTTAAAAGGGCACAATTTGCTTATCACTGAACTGTTTCAGCACAGTTAGTTTTTACAGTTTTTATACAGATTTTCAGGGTCCTACGCACTGCTCTGCCACGCCACAGTCACTGGCCCAAGCTATTTTTAAGCATAATTTTATTGAAGTCTTACGTATTTACACCACAGGGGGAATTTGACCTCTTTCATTCTTAGAAGCTTACTCTTTCGAGCTGGGTTTCTCTTGACTCTTCATCAAGCACTATTTAACTTCTTTGCTCTGCACTTGTTAGCTCTGTGGCACAAGGTGCTAGGAAAAGACCACACTGATGTTACATGCAGTCATTCCAATGCCATCTGGAAAGAGACTGTTCTTGCCCTGCCCTGGAAACACGGTGCCTCTCTGAACAAAGTATTAACATGCGGTATGACTGAAATTCTGATAGGAGATGAGAGAATATAAACGTTTATAAGGAAAAAGGAACTATAGTAATGAACATAAAGACGTTACGCAGAATATTCACCAGGGAATATTGAAAGTGTAAAGGACTGAGCTGTACCCATGACTATTCACTCCCCTCAGAGAGCCAAACAACCAACGTCTTGGCAGTTCATATGATTTGGGTGCTTGAACAAAGACTCATTTCCTAATGGCACAATCCATTTTACACAGGACACTGAACTATCATCAGATGCTACAGATCTGGGTCAGTAGTGCATTGGGAGCTTGTGGATGAAACACTAAGTAGAGTCACTAGGAATTCCCTCATGCCTCCTAACAGTTCTGTCCCAAGAGACGCTGCCAAGACAGCAGTGGAGGTGGCATATGAGGAATATGCATGGGGTGTATCTCCACACAGTCCACAAGAAGCTGATGTGTAAGGGCACCACAAACTTTCTCTCTAAGGTGAATGAGAGTTTGTCAACATAATGTTACTTGGTTAGTCTGCCAGCAGAGTTGATAACCTTAGGGGTTCAAATCCTCATATCATTCCTCCATTCTCAGCAGTAAGAAGGAAAGCAGTAAGGAGGAAATGGACTATAGGTATCTTTTGTCAGAATGGGGATATATGGCTGCAGCAGGAAGGGAGAAGTTTTTTGTATCTGAGGAGGCAGACATCAAAAGAAGCAGAGGCCTTAGAAGTCATACCTATTGCTAGGTAAGGCACTGAGGAAATACGTAACGTCACTCTCCAGGGAAGAAAATTATTGGACGTTTTTACTAAGCTGCCACAGGGTTGTATGGTTTTCCTTTCTTTTCAATAAGCCTTTCTAAACATCTCCACTTGTGGTCCTTAGCCCTTGCACTTCCCTCTACAGCTTCACATGAAATGTATTTGAACTGTTAGCTGGGAGCATCCACAGCATGCAGTACTATCCCTAAGGTTTTCCTTGTAATTTTGAAAATCTCTTCACAAAGCTGGATCAAATGTGCAGAAGGTCCCTCCCTTCTTATTCCAGGGATCCCGTCACCAATTATTTCCATTGCTTTACACCTGCCCACCAATGCCAAAGACTCACACAAATATATCCAGCAAGTCACGTCCTGTTCTACACCACACTATTTCCTCTGTGCAACAAAGATTTCTCTTTCCTGGTTCTATACCACATACTTAATAATTGTCCTTTTATTCCCTATTTCTTTTTTAAACTTTGCAAAATATCTAGTGACTACACTAGAAGTCTAATACTGAATCTAGACCAGGTCTGGGAAAACATCTACAATACAAATTAACCCATTGCAAAGACCACTGTTGACTTCTTTTGAATCCTGAGCCTTTCACCACAACTGCAAGGAGCCAAGCATCAATGTACTGACACTGTCTCAATATTTGCCTTCTACTCTCATGTACCCAATCAGCCCAGCCTCGATGGAAACTTCCTTCTTACGATATGCTTGAAAGAGTCCTCACAGGCTGCCTGCTGATTAAGAGCATCCCAAGACAGGGCAGATGCCTAACTGCAGTAGCCCAAACACAAACTGGTTCCACTGTGCTAGGCACTAAGCAAATCCTAAGTCACAGCTCCTCCTGTAAAATATTTCATTCAAAATAAAACAAAAAGTACACAGTAAGGCACAGAAGGGAATGGTGGATACCCAGGGAGACTACAACAAGTGACAGCACATCATTGCACAAGTTGGGGACTACACAATGTAATGGTTACAAGTCACTTGAGCATTTACAAAACAATTAAAATTGCAGCTGTTCCCAAGCATCTTATTTCCCAGCCATACTGAACTGGCTGATGCCTGGTAGGCAATACAGCACAAGAAGGTCTCAAGAGGGAAAGGAAGGAGAAAAGTATTGTTTTATTGGGCAGCAATGCACGATAAAAGGATCAAGCTGAAAAGTAGTTGCAGAACACCAGTGGGAGAAGCATCCAAACAGAAGGCCAAGACTGGATTCAGTAAGAGATGCAGATTTGTGAAAAGCCTTAAGTAGATAATTGAACTTGGTGATGCAAGACTTTTAATGGAGTGACAGTAATACAGACCAAAAAGCTCTGACTGAATCTCAGCTATTCAGTCTCCTGAGGAAAACAAATGACATTCATCACTGAGGTAGTTACAGTGGGATGGGCAGCAGCTTCCTGAAAACCAGAAACACAACTGCCACCTACGCAATCGTCTCAGCAGAGACAATTATTTTTTTTGTCAACAGGGGATTTAAGACCCCCAGCCCTCTGAAAGCTAAATTGAGGGACCAGAGCTGGGGAGGGGCTGGGAGAAGGGGTACAAGGTTGGGAGTTGCAGGGAGGGGTTTTAAAGTCAGGGTAGGGCAGAGGGCTGCCCAGGAGCTGTATGTGGATGGCCATGCTCGTACTGAGGCTGCTCACACTGTGTTGCTTTGTGGAAAACAGGGAGCTTCTAAATTCAAAGCTATGGAAATACTTTCCATCATCAGCAAATTATATTTCAAGCAGCTAAAGTAGAAATAGTTCCCCTAACATAATGTTGTTAGGAAGCTTGAGCTAAGCCAGCACAGAAATTTTCCCTCTTTCTCCAGTAGGACCTTCTTTCCCAGCTTGCTGATAGAAGAAAAAAGGCAAGTCTATGAAAACCACACACGGAAGACACAATCCTTTCCTCGACTGCGCTGCCTGTGTGGATAACGCTGCTGGCAACGCAGGGGCCAAGAGCCTCCCCACCTACAGCAAACCAGCACGGGCCTAACAGGGGAAGCGTATGAAGGACTGTGTTTCTCTACAGAAATCTGGTTCAGAGGATCAGGGCAGGACTCTGAGTTAGGCCTGCAGGAAAATAATACTGTAACAGCACAAAGATTAGGGTTGTTGTAACAACACAAAGACCAGGGTAGGTTTAGGTTAGACATCAGGATGAAGTTCTTTACAATGAGGGTGGTGAGACACTGGAACAGGTTGCCCAGAGAGGTGGTGGAGGCCCCATCCCTGGAGACATTCAAGGCCAGGCTTGATGAGGCTCTGAGCAACCTGATCTAGTTAAAGATGTCCCTGGTTACAGGGTGGTTGGACTAGATGACCTTTAAAGGTCCCTTTCAACCCAACACATTCTATGATTATACTTTTATATTTTAGAATATCAACTCTGAAGTGGATATTAATCACCCCCTAGGTTGACACAAGATACAGATAAACCCGATGCACCTGGCCAAGAAAGAAAAAAGGACATAAAGCCCAGACTGCCCCATTTCACACACAAGACCCGTCTGCCTAGGAGCAGCACTTCCATACTCACATTCAGATTTGCAGGTGACACAGCCCAGGCACGGAAGAGCCACGTGATCGGAAAACGGGTTGACGGACGACCAAGAAATAGTGGCAGATTTGTCACACACAAGCACTGCAGGGGAGACATCGGTGCGTGTCATATTGATGCCTGATTAAGTTCTTGGGCACCGCCTGGTTAGTTTTTTTTCAAAGCTCTCCTTTGCAGTGGCTTTCTGCCTGTTTCACTGCTACCAAGCCAAACTGTGCCTCAAAAAGTCTCTCCCAGATTGCCTCTATTCCCTCTACTCCAGCAGAATTATTTAGACTTACAGCCTCTGGATGGGTATAATGAGATCTCATCAAGATACTCTGAATTAACTCTGAAGTGCTAATAAAAGAAAAACACAAACAAAAAACCTCCATGAGACAGTTCCCCTGATTAGTGATGGCCTGAAGCTATAAATTCTGTCAGCTACTTGATTCACTGCAGGTGAACTTGAACTACTGCAGCAAGTTCCTTATTCTTAGCTCCCGGTTGTTTCTGGCAGTTAAAAATGTAGGGCCCAGCGTTACTTTACAAATTCATATTTGAAGTATTTACTAATATTTATTGTTATAACATGCACATTCATATTTCTAAGAATTGCCTTAGATGCATCTATAAACCTATGTTTCATGTCATAATTAGTTTTAATTTGAAAGAGTAACTGCAGACAGGAAGGCACATATGTAGTCGGATACTTCAGTCCCTCCAGATGAGAGGACTGCAAGCAGGAGATAACTCTGAAGTAGAGGGCACCTGCCTCTCCCTGATCGTAAGCTCTTCTGCTTATGATATTCTCTTTCCTCAGACCCTTTTACCCAAACAGTACTTATGTAAGTAACCATTCTTCATGACTTTTTGAATTACTTTCATTGGCACACCATTGTAGCTGCTGTGTTCTGCCTTAAGACTGGGAGAATCATGTATCTGCTTTTCTGCTTTAACAAAGAGTAGAGTAGATACAAGGATGCGTGGATGAAAACTGACAGGCATTTTTGGGCAACACCTTTTTAAACGTAATTCTTCCTCTCTTATTTTGCATTTTCCCTGTGAATAAACACCAAATAAGCACGCCTTTGCAACCATGGATAACACTCAATGAATGTGCTGCAAATCTGGCTTCAACATTTTCATACAAATCTCACACAAACCATTAGGAGTAAAGATTTACAGAACACTCGTGCTGGATTTGGCCCCAAGACATTAGTTCATCAGTGTTTAAAGATTCATGCAGTAAAATCTTAGCAGTACTTATGTGCTGAAGTCATAACTCTGAGGACATATTCATCCTTCAGGTAACTGAGAGCCTCAATTAACTGTGGCTCAGAAAATAGAATATCGACTGTACTGAAGTGTGGAATAGTTCCAGGAGATTGATTAATCAAGCTCTGCAATGAAGCTAAAAGCATGCCACAGACAGATGTCTCCAAATACAGACTTAATGTCCATTCCTTACTCTTAGTGCTTTCAGGATAGATCTGGAGCCCTGGGATTTTGGTCAGTTCTTAATGTATTAATCATGGCTTTGCTGCTTCTCTCTCTGGACTCCACCTCCATCAGGATGCACATTGTCTCCCTTCCTCCAAGTTTTGCTCACACCACTGTGTATTGCGAGTAAGAAAGCACAGCCCATTTCCAATCTGCATTTTCCCCTCATTTTCATCTCTAGCTCCTTTCCCTTAGAAGGCATATCATTTCCCTGCCACTCCTTATTCCCTTGCCCAGTTCACTCTGTACCTGCTGGCAGCCTCTGATCCCTGCCTATCTTTCAAATCTGTTTCAAAGAGAATTGGGATACAGTAAAAAAGAATGACGACAAAAGGAGATTAAATTAATCCAATTACCAGACTAAGCCAAAGGGATGCGGAAGTGTAGTTCTTACCGGTAGTGCCTGTGTGTGGCCTGCCCAGAAGGCACCATTTCACAATGGGAAGGAGAAAAGTAGGGTTTTCTTGGGAGGGAGTGTAGAGGGGGGACTTTTCAGAGAACAAAGAGAAAACATGAAGACATTGTTAGTTTAAAGAATAGTTTACTGACTAATGTGATCTCATGAATGGCAGGAGAAGTGCAGAAAGCTGAGATTTCCCATGCCCTGCCCCACACATAACATCATGTTATTCAAACATACCTTAGCCCACAGTGACCACTCGATCCAACCCAAGAACACATTAAAGCAGCAGCTCTTTACCTACAGTGACCAAGAAGAATGCTTCCTATGTTCCTGACAGAAGTTAAGACCCCTCAAGACTCAAGTAAGCAGCAGACTTGCAAGACCAATCTGTGAAAAATTACCAAGTCCAAACTCGGCATCTAGAAGCATTACCCCTGAATCTGCTCAGCATCTCTTTCAGGTAAGGTCATGCCCTTCTCCAAGCCTGTTGCTAGAAGACTCCTGTGCTTTACCTGCTGCCCTCCCCTGTTTGGAAAAGCTGCTCCAAGTCCCCATCATTTGCTGATAAAGAGCTCCAGCTTTCAAACAAACAAGCATCCAGCAAGGGCCCAAGTGCCCCTGAAGTGGCCCCAGCACAAACCAGAGACTTTGAAGCCAGGACCCCGCTGTCGGAGCGGGCAGAGCCTCCCACTAACACTGCGGAGGAGGGGGCTAGGACTATGGAAGGTCTGCCTCCAAGGAGATGGCATGTCCAGGGGGGCACAACCTGCTCTGAGAATCTGTATCAGTCGTCCTCCAGTTTTGGGTGCTCTATTGCTGGATTCGTCTTAACCTAAGCAGTAAATCCAGGTTGACTTCATTCTCTGCAGTGAGAGCAAAATTGAGTTTTTAGAACACATTTTTCAAAAGCTGCCGCAAGTTTACAACCTGTGACCTCAGGCGCCAGCTCTGAGCACTCACAGTTCCGTGATAGGCAACTGCCTGACTTGTAAGCGCCTGCAAGCTGGGACCCTTCATTTCAAACCGGGCATTTGAGTACAGTGGCAATCAAAATTCATGGCTGTTTTTGAAGGCTTGAGCTTAACATGTTGTATTAGCTGACTGAAGCAAATCTGACATTCAGAGAACATAAGGCACATCATAGAATCATAGAATCATAGGGTTGGAAGGGACCTCTGGAGATCATCTAGTCCAACCCCCCTGCCAGAGTAGGGCCACCCTAGCGCAGGTTACACAGGAACGCGTCCAGGCGGGTTTTGAATGTCTCCAGAGATGGAGACTCCACCACCTCTCTGGGCAGCTTGTTCCAGTGCTCTGCCACCCTGAAAGCAAAGAAGTTCCTCCTCATGTTGAGATGGAACTTCCTATGCTCAAGTTTGTACCCATTACCTCTTGTCCTGTTGCCGGGCTCCATTGAAAAGAGCTTGGCCCCATCCTCCTGACACCCACCCTTTAAGTATTTGTACACATTAATTAGGTCACCCCTAATCATGGCTTACCAGGAAAAAGCAACCCAAAACAGACTGATGAATGGAGAGAGAGAAATTTATCCTGAGCACGTGCTGAGAGTTTACAGGATTTTTGCCATGGCCAGTATCCTTTCCACTGTCACTACAGACCCAACTGATGTAAAGAAGAGACAACATTAAGGCCGAGACATTATGTGCCACCCATCTTACATGGTTTCTTAAAGTTGTTTGTAAATTCAGACAGTTCTTTTTTGAAAAGGGTTTGTTTGGGTTTTGTTTTTCTTCTTCTTAGCAAATGCTCCCATCTTCTTTCCAAAGCAAAATAAAAAGCAAATACACCAGTCTACTCCAACACTACAATAATAAATTGATTTGGACAACTCACAGAGGTCAGTATCAGTAACAAATAAACATGCTTAGACCAGCTCTTCTGAAAAAGCTGCAGTAACAAGCCAGAATCAGCATGCAATGGAGGAAAGCCAGGTTTGGAAAGAAAGAAAGAAAGAAAAAAAAAAGGCTAAAAATCCAAACACATTTCACATTGAAAATGAAGCCTGGCAGAGAAAAATATTATCATCAAGGCAGTGAAGTAAGAGTATCTAAAATCGTAGCCTGCTAATACCCTGGCCTAGTCGAAGTCACTTAAATCTGTGAAGAACAGCAGTGTGTGTAAAAAGACACACATACGCAAAA
>VYZM01017368.1:59267-80559 GCA_013398915.1 Dromas ardeola | reverse complement strand
AGGCGACCTTTTACAAACACTACTGATGGATTCAGAATTCCTACCTGCAGCCTGCCAATCATTTATCACAGTTCCACAGGGCATGCTCAGTTCCAGCCTTTACACAGCCCCTCTGAAAGCAGATCCATTTAATATTATGTTTATACCTTTCTTCCATGTTTCCTTTTGTGACTGCACTGTGTCCAAATGACCACACTCTATTGAACAGTCTCCCCAACACAACCAACAAAGAGATTCATTGCTTCAATACAGGAAAGCATATTCAAAACTTGCCTATATTTATTAGTCAACATAACTGTAAGACTTTAGGTTCCTTGAGACAGAAAAGTATGTATGTATGTGCTCTGGGATGCTTCAGATGCTTCTGAATGCCTGGAGTCCAGGAATTCGTCTTTCATAGCACAAGGTAGCTCAGATCATGAAAGCAATACCACAGCTTCAGACTGCTTTTCAGATCTCATCTATGTGCTGAGATCCTGCTCACATTCATCCCTTTTCTCAGATCCAATCTACACAGTCAACCTTCTGAAAAATTTTCAACCCTCTCTTGTGAATAGCAGCAAACGTGCATCTGCTTCAGGACTCGTGGAATTTAACTGCATCATGTTAATACCACCTACTTGCTAAACACCTAAAAAAGGAGTTAAGCTCCCACCTTAGAAAAGAAAATCCTTAAGAACTGCTAACTCTAATCCTAAACTCAGCAAGGATGTAAAAATACTACTCACCTCTTCACTCCTATCAGCTGTCAATCTGCACAGAAGACATTTTCCACTCCCAGCTGCAGAAAGATGGCACAGTCACAGAAGGTCAAAGCACAATGATAAAAGATACTTGAATTTGAGTCCATACACATCGCTACCGCAGTAGACAGCAGAGCAATTTTCTTGCTTGGTTCTAAAAATTACTACCATATTTGTGTTGGTTTCTCTAGGACCCAAAGTGAGACAGACAAAGCACAAAAAGAGGGGAAAAGCTGACAAGAAATAATCTGGGGAAAGCCTTGCAAGAACCTTGCCTCGAGAACAGAAGATGGATCTAAAAGAAGTAGGATGGAAAGACCCTGGAGCATTTGTAGAATAGAGGGAAACAAGGAAGAACACACAAGTAAAGTTCTAAGTTATTAGTAGCTGAAGCCTTGCAGGGGACAGATGTCAGGGAAGTAATTTCATCACTGTTTCCTAATCATTAACTTCACCTAAGCAGATAATAATGAAGATCTACAGATTTCCACAGCTCCTACAGCGACAAGATAAAATTTGGATACATTTTCCATCCTCCTTCTGGCTAACAACCCCAAATTAACAGAATCCTTCAGACCAGCCTGGCTGGGAACCTTAATGTGTCTAGAAAATGACCTGGAAAAGTGATGCTGTTTTTCTCTCACTGTTGAGCTGCTGAGAAATGGCTGAGAAGAGGCAACACTCAGGTATGAACAAGACATTTAAGTCAGAAGACACGGGGAAGGCACATAAAAAGTCTCTGAATGGCCAAACAGGGCAACAGACAAAAGACTTATGAAAGTTACACTGGAGCAGCTTAGCCACATCATCTTCCTGCACCAGTGCTTGTAGAATCGGTGCAGCTGGAACAAAGAATCAGAGTTTGCTCAGTGGCAAAGTTCACCTGGCAATACAGATCCATGCTTGGCTCAGGAGAGATGTGCTCTTCACAAGTCTTGCTTGGAAGCTGAGTTGCTTGAATACAGAAGAATGGGGAGGCTAAGAGGAAGATGGTGGGATATGGAGCAAAAGTCTGCTCTGGGATGAAAAATAATCTTGAGAGCACTGGGAGAAAAATTAAGATTATGACTCTAGACTGCATATGCTGTCAGACAGCTAAGAAAAACTCAGCAATAAGAAGTGCCAAGGTAAGTCAAGACTGCTTCTCTACCAGTTTCTTGTCACAGATGACTGTTTAGAAGGCTACGTTAGTAACAGCTTCTCTTGATATAAGACACAATTTTAGTTTTCCTAAAAGTAAATTCTACTCTGCTCTACAGGCAGGAGTTCACTGCGCTTCTCTAGTTCAGCACTACCTCCTCTCAGAAGTCAAGCAGCTGCTGCACGCAGAAAGAAGAGAAAATGGCTGAATATAGCCAGACTATCTGCACTGACCTGTTTTGCCCTTACAAAAAAAAGGAAGACAGCTACTTTAAAACCTGTCTCCACTATCCTGGTACTGCGGTGGGGGATGGCCGTCATTTGACTAGCACCCTGACGGAATGATCATCAGCAGGAATGGGCTCCTGCGTATCATCTCCAGCAGTCTCAGCCCTGGACTAGCAGCACATGTCACTGGCTGAAGGCTCCAAATGCATCTGTCTGTCCCAAATGATAACACCATAGATGAAACTGAACATCCTTTCTAAAGTAGAATTGAGACAACTGAATTTCTTACATCTTCAACTGTGTCAGAATACTTCACAGTAAGACACCTATTCCCTTAATATTACTACTAGAAGGAGTGGCCAGGTGCCACCAAATCAAAGTACCATAGGCCTGTACATGGAAAGACAGCCTGTGCCTCAAAGAATATGTCATACAATGTCATCTTTCTTACTCACCGCTGCTGCAGAAGTAAGATCTAGAAACCAGAATCCTATTTATTCTGTTTTTCAGGCTTCAAAAAGAAGATGTTGCAAAACACACAGAGCTCTTGTTTTTTCTAATATATGTTTAATTCCTGATGATTGACAAAACATCCTCATAATCCAAACACAGGACTAAATGGCTCAGGTCCTTGGCCATCTCAGAAGAGAGACAAGACACCAGTTGACTCTGGATTCTTTCACTTGCCTCTGGAAGCTGTTCCTTCCAGAACAGATAACTCATATTGATGCGCAGCACAGAAAGTTCATCTTCTCACTGTCAGGGCTTCTCTTTCATTTACAAAAGCACAGATGTCCCTCTGGACAGTCCAGACACCTGGACCAATACCTGTCACCAACCTCGAATTCCCCTTACATAGGTGTTTGTGATGGTCACACAGGGGCCTCGGGAACATGTGGGGACACAAGCGCAAAGGAGAAGGAGCTGGTGGCCCAGTAGCTCTGTCCATCCAGGGTTGAGATGAGCACAGTCTCTCCCCACTCCTGGGCTCCACAAGTAAAATGTGAGAATTAGAGCCACTGCAGACCCAGATTGTGTTTTCAGTAACTTTGATCTTACTACTTTGGTCAGATCAGAGACAGAAACCTGATACTCAACTTCAAACAGCTTCAAGCCCCAAGATGGTCTGAGCATCTGAAACTTACTGCCCCCCTTCACCCCTCTGCAACATCATTTGACCCAGCAAAATGTATTACCTCTCCTTAGAAAACCATATTGCACTTGATCTTTAAAGAGAAGGGAATGCTGAGCTGAACATACTTCACCTGGTTCCCAGAAGAGGCTTATTTTTGAAGTCTCATGGCAGCCTAGTGGCCAAATCCTACGATATGCAGGACACTCCCAACTGCAGCACCAGAAGAGATGCTATCTACCAGGCCACGTGCTACAAAGCCATTTATACCAGATGGGAACGTGTAAGAGGAAGTGGTAAGACCACAACTTCCCACCCATGAAGTTCAGTTCATTCTTAACACCTCCCATAATTAGTTTTTCTTTCTGTCAAGTACCCAGTCTCCACTAACTTCTGTCAACTTGTCAGAGGAAGCTTATTGCACTCTGCATCTGGTCAAAAGGACTCAGTTTCCCCCTGGGGCCTGGCAAGCATAACCAGAAAAGAAAACAACCACGGCTGTGCCTTCCTCTGCAGCACGGAGGCCAGCCTGCCATCCTGGGGTCTCATGCAGCAGTAGAGGCCTTTTAATGGAAGGGCAATTCATCTGGCTTCTTTCCATTGAAGCATAACCTGAGGCTTTACGCAGCTAACATGTAATTGTCCTTTTGTATTTAGACAAAATGGCCTTGGCCAGGGGTGATAAGAGCGTCCTGCCCAGTTAACAACCGGCCACAGAGCTTCCAAACAGGGCAGGGCTTTCCCTGGGTCACGCTATTTTCTGCCAGGGACTTTCTGCCCAGCTCTTTATTTGCGGTGCCCTTAACTCCTGACTTATGTTTTCAGCTTTTATTTGGCCATCTCCTGAAGATAAAAGTTTAAAAGATATACTCTAAGCAACTGCTTGTTATTTTAGGAGGCACAGTTGTTAGTTGGGCAGTGAGGAGCCGATCCGTCCTTTGGGCAGGCACTGAGCTCTTGTTGGCTGAAAGACACCTCTGACACAGACTTGTTCGTTGAAATTCAGTCTTTAGTAATCTGCCTTACACTATTACTGCAACATGATACCATTCTAACAAATTAATTATTTGCACAGTTTTACTAGCTTTTGAATGTCATATAAACATTTCTGTCCACACATGCAGAGGCCCAAATTCATTCATGAATTTCAGGCATTGAACAAAGGTACCTTCATTGCAAGCTTTGTCTCCACAGGCTTCTATTTGTAGTTAACTAGAGCCTGTGAAGGTAGCTAAAGATGGACGCATCCTGGAGACAGAAGTGGAGTTTGAGCATTCCTGCATCTTTCCAGTACCTACTTAGAGGTGCTTACAGCACGTACAACACTGATTTACCCACCCCAGTTAAATACCTGAGGTTACATAGGGTAATTTCAGGTCTTACCAAACAAGAAGATTTTTTCTTTATCTTCTTTTCCTTCTGGGCAACAATAGGTATCTCATGCCTCTGGGCAAAGGGCCAGCTGAACAAAGATGCCAGTTCTCATCTGTGCGTTGGGAACTGTCTTGTTATAAGACTAGAAAAGAATTCTTCAGTTGTAAGTAACACGGTTTGATACTGTTAACACTGGCCATCAAAAAAAAACCCTCTCCGAAAACCCCAAACCCTAAATTCTTTTTAAACCATCTTTAAAATCTGCTCAACAAACAGAGCATCAGGTGACCCATAGCAAATGGAACCAGAGAGGCACCATATGCTAACTTGTCCCTGCTTATGTAAAATGCTTAAGAGCTGTCATTTTCATGCCTGAATCATGCATCTACTATCGACAGTCCTGGAGGCACATATTCTGGTCAGCTTGTCCATTCCTTTCTAGAGGTACACAAACCTGCAGCACGTAAGGACTTCTATGACAATCACTAGGTATCTAAGCAATATACTGTTGGAAAGATGAGTAAGAATGTAAGTTTTTATCTCCCGCCATGAGTAAAACAACCTAAATATGCTTCCATTATATAACTGGTCTTGATACATCCAACAAACCCGTCACGTTACACATATGCTAAACAGTACTCCTTCCAGTACTTTGCACAACGGTTCATAGCAATGCCAAGGTGTTCTAAATAGATACCTTGACATTTTTAAGTGTGCTCTTTGTGCATAGGTCTGTACTAACTTAGAACCTATACATACAATGCAGCTAACCAACTTGCTTCACTGTATCTTCATTGTCTCGCAGAGTTCCCACAGCTGTAAAGACATGCAAAGTTAACTTAAATGCTACATATGCAAAATTAACTTTTAAATTAATATGCCCCAGCCAAGGCAGTCATGCATGGGTGAAGCACAGATACAAGTTGTTCTAGCAGTGCACATCTGTTCCTGAAAAAAACTAAAGGGTGACTTTCGCTATCTCATGCTGATAATAGTTTCTTGGGTATGTCTTACTTTACGCCTAAGTCACTCTTCAGAGTTATCTGCACTTGGATACTTTGACAGCAGAGTATGACACATTAAGTTTTGCACTGCATCCGCAATATTGGCAGATCTTCCTTCCAACAGGGCCTACAATGATGAGTTTATAAGCATGGAGAGAACCTTCCGATGCCTAGAAGTAGCCCCCATTCAGCAGCCCTCCCTCACCATCTTCCCTGATGGAGCTACGGTGTGTAAAGAATTCCAAGAGTCTGGCTAAGAGCCGACTCAGGAATTGGAATGGACATCAGAGGATGCTGCCAAACAGTGAAGCTCTTTTGCAGAGCTGCATGAAGGCTCAGCACTTAAAAAGCAGGGGATGCCGGAGGTGACCCCAACACCTCTCATCATAGGAGTACTAAAACTAAAATCCTATCTAGAACACAGTAGCTTTCTCAGAGCAATTCTAAAAGGTGTTGAGATTTCTACAACAAACCATGAAAAAATGAGAGAAGCAAGTAACAGCCAGGACACAGACAGAGAAGCAAAAGGACCTTCCTAAGTCAGTGCCGAGGTGGATACATGGATGGGGTTGTTGAGCAGCTGTGCTGCCTCATGAAGCAATATGCAAACAGATGCAAATCTTGTAGTGAGCTATGCTGGCCCTAAGAGAGACAAGAGGGGCCAAACAGTGCAGCACACAAACACAGAACTGTCGAAACCTCCACTTTATTACCAGGTTTGCTATAATCTGCAACATGACCTTGGATGAGTCACTCCACCTCCCTGTGCCTCTGGCTGTCATCTGGCTAATTAGACTGAACTGTTTGTTGCGAGGGCTGCATCTAACTACAGATTAGTTTGGCAGGTTGCACAATTGGTTATCGATACTGCCAAAAGCGGTCAAGCAAAACTGGAATACAGAGAGCAACTGTGGCCAGTCACTTGCAGAAGCACCAGGTTCAGACAGAGTCAAATACACTGCACGAGTAGGTGGCTCTCAGCACCGTCCTCATTTGCGCAGTCATCTGTGTCACATATGGATTCCCAAGCTTACCAAAGCATTCCCTTCAGGGAGCCTGAAGGTGTATCTCTAAGCCAGATACAAGCATTTGTATTTAACAGCATACACAATAAGCTTCTCTGTACAGCACTTACAAGTGAGTAATTAAAGGAAGTATTACTGCAGTAGAGCTTCTCATTAGCAACCTAATTAGCCTTCTGAAAATAATTAACATTCCTTTCTATAAAGGGAACAGAGGACCCATTACATCCATTAGACAAGCAAAACAAATAACAAAGGTAAGGGAGATTTGTTCAGAGAGACAGCAAAAGAAGCATCCAGCAGCAGTACCAGTAAAAAGGAGGAAGACGAGGCACAAATGCCTGTGACTCAGGAAGACTGGACTATGCAGGTGGGCGTGTAGGACTGGTACGCGGCTGTCTGATGCGCGCATCTAGCATTCACACTGAGCATCTTCCTTCCTCTATGACTCCAGTGATAATCCATCAGCTGAGATGCTGAAAAATTCTCTACTCCAACTTATTTTGAAAGCCAGATTTAAAGGCTCTCCAATTCAACCGCTCACAGTCACAAACAGCTCTCTCCATATGCAAAAACTCTCCAAAGGTCTTATGTTTTGACTATTAAAGCACTCTCAAAATGCCCATTAAAATAAAGCATGATTTAATGTCACATGCAGGCCATTTCTGTGGCCCAGAAGAACAAGGGAGGTGACAGCTATGAACAGCATGAAGTGGACCTCTCCAAGTTTTGCAGGGTGGTGCTCTGATCAGTTAGCATGGCCTGAAAGTGTTAGGCATAGATTTCTTGATCAGTGCATGTTTGAAAACAGCGTGGGTGAGCAGAGAGTCACAGGCATCAGTGTTGTGGGATGTGTGTGTATGTACAGATGAGAGAAAGCAAAGGATACAAGTCACCATATCACTGCCTGGTGCAACAAGAACTGTGGCATTATGACAGTTTGATGCACTGTTTCAGTGCAGGACAGCAGATAAAGGAGAAATAAGTCATGATGGAGCTGAACTTCCCAACATCCACATATTTAGGTAACACAGCAAGCATAACAAATCATGAACATGCAGTTGCATTTTTCAGCCATTTCCATGTTTGATGTACATTTACATTTCCCTGGCAGGAGAACTGAATACTCATAGCCTTCAAGTGTGATTGCAGTGAGGTTGAAGCTCAGCCGTACAAAAGCTTCCACAGCTACATCACTATGGAAACCACAAATCCACCGCCTGCTCTGTTTGTCTACTTCTTTCGCTGATTAAAAAGAGGAAAGTATTCTTCCAGTTTATCGTTTTCTCACTTCTGTCAAGACCACCGGAGGACAAACATGTTTGACCTGCTTCAAGACAAGCCCCTTCCTCCTTGAGAGCCCCCTTTGTGAAACCTGCCCCACCTCTCAACCCAGCTGGGCAATCTTCCCCCTAGGATGCTTCCACCACTTCTTTCACTGAGGACTCTAACACAGTCTGGGATTTTATCTTAGCCTCCACAGCTTCCCTAGGCTTCTGGACTAGGACAACTCCAAAGGTAGCTCACTCTAGGCCAAATCCAGCTAGCTGGCATAATGAGAAGCTGAAAACTGTTCTGGACACAAGTCTTGTCTTGACTGAAATATCATTCACTTCCTTTCCTCAAAGCTCTTTAAAAACAATTGAAGTGCTCTGAAAACGGGGTAGGGCACATTACAAGACAGCTGTAAATGCAAGGGTTAAACTTTTGCTGTAAGAAGCCCACCATTTCCGCAGCAGTTGCTAGTTACAGGTAGCTTTCTCCCACACTAAGAATCTGAGTATCTCTCAGCAAAAGCCTAATAGCCAAGAGCAACTCTGGAAGATTTAGAAGGAAAATGGCTAAAAATGCTCAGAAGTCTGCAATATGGCACACATGATGCAGCCTGGGTATGTGAAATGGCTAAAGGAATCTTCATACCAACCAGCAGGAGGGAAAAAGCAAGAAAAAAAGAGTTAAAACCCCTCCACATCCAAGTATGTGCATTTTATGCTGAAGAACAGCCTCTGAACAAACCTTCAGCAGTGCCTTCTCCCACACAGGGCACCTCTTACCTGAGCTTAGAGCAGGTCATGGAAGAATCTGAGGAGAATTTAGTCTCTGCAGCTTCGTAAGTCCTCAGTGCCTCTCAGCTTCAGCTGCCAATTGACAACCATTATACAGACAAATGCCCACTAGTAAACAAGTTGAGAAAAACTACGTATTTCACAAATGTTCCCAAATAGCCATTTAAATACACTCCTCACACAATCCCAGAGAGCACTGTATAGCACTCTGCATGGAGAGAAAAATCCTGCCTGTGCTCAGGGACCTTTTAGAAGATGTCACTTTGGCTTCTCAGCAAGACAGAGCGAGGAACAAACTGACATAGTATAAGTTCTCTTACAAAACCCAAAGCAATACTACAAAAGGTGCAGCCCCCCACCTCCCTTTTGCAAAATGGGCCAGAGCAGTCAGTGCTTCCCTCTTGGTCCTAACTCACTGCCCTCACCTCACAGCCAATTCCAGGCTGGCATTACCAGATGCATCCCAGTTTCGCTGGTGTTACAAGAGTTCCTACCAACAGCCCACAGGAAGATCAAAGGTTACTTCTGTGTCCTCGAGGATGTCAGAACAACAATGCATAAGGAGTTTTCATGAAGGACAAGCTGAGTGGAGTGGTGATCACAGTCTGCAGGGTCGTGTCCCCCTGGTTTTGGTAGCAGATCTGTCTGCGTCTCCAGCAGACAGTATCCTGAACAGCCTGAGTGGATGGAACATACAGGAGGCACTGCAGGAATGAATAATTCATAGTCTTGTACTGCTGCCAATGGATCTATGTTTTCTTGTGCCCATACGGCACTCAGTTTTTGTTTTAACAGAAATAGGAGACGTCTGCGCTTTCTTTGATGGTTCTTGAGGGCAGGTGATAAGCAGCATTTGCTCTACTCACAGCAATAGTACCATACACCAGAGCGCTTGCCAGACACGGCTTTCTTCAGAAGCACTCATGGCTGCATCATTGACAAAACGGCTGGACTCATTCCAAGGCTCAGTCCATCACCAGCAGCCTTCCCAGGAAGCTGCTGACACTTGCTTTGTCATAACCTTGCAGCACCGGTCCGGACTTTACTGCTCAGTATATGATGCTTTTTGACCAACTGAAGCCCTGTATTCAGCTACACAATGAGCAGGATCAGTCGGAGCTCGAGGCCGCAGCTGACCCTGCTTATCCACACTGTTAGCATTGCCATAATTAAGTCTACTGCTTTCCTTCAGCAGCTGACTGGGTCTGCTCCCCAGTCTCAGCGAGGGACAGGGGCCTATCAGAGCAAGAATACCTACAAGAGTGGGACAACAGAATACACTAGCATAGGATCTCTTGGGCACTACCATTAAGACAGGGCAATGAGACCCCTGAGACAGGATAGGCAGAGAGAGGAAGGTGCTACATGAATCTGAGTTTTATATATGTAGCACCTACATATTCAAAGCTAGTTCCCAGTTAGAGATAAAGTACTGTGCATGACCTACCCATGAAACCTTACCCACAACAGGGAAAACAATACTGCAGCCTGAACTGCTGCAAGCTGTATCAGAGCACCCGTGCTTAACCTCCTGTTAGGGCACCACACCACACACTGCAGACACACAGAGCGCTCTGAAGATGCTGCAGGGTCTGGAGATTGTCGTTCTGGACCCACAAGTTCCAGCCCATCTAACAAGATCAACATAAAGTTTCACTCCAGGATATAAATCACCCATCCAATTCGATAGTATTTTACGTCCACTCTGCAAGTGTAACAGACTGTCATAGATAAAGGAGAGTGAGCAAGATGAGCCGAAAAAGATTAGCAGAGTAACACACTGGTGAATCAGATGCAGAGACTGCACTGCTTGCTACGGCCAGGAATAGATTACTCATCATCCAACTCACACCTGTGTTTTTATCACCGGAGACAGCAACCCTCCGCACTTTACCTACTGCTCTGGTTTAGCTCAGAGATACTGTTCCACTGTCCTGATTGTTTTAACTACCTAAGGTTATCAGAGTGTGAGGTTTTAAAGAGACAATAACACTGGAATAAGTTTGGCAATGTAAATTACGAGCAATCTGAACAATGTGACTCAAAGCAGGCAGAAATTAAGGGCGACATGTGCAAATGGTGATCTTTCTTGCACTTCCAGAAAGTAACTTGCAGTTTGAACCAATGGAAATAACTTCACATCTTGACCATCTTTTATGCACTCTACATATTTAAATTTCAAAGGTCCCATCTACAACGCAGTCAGCTCTCTACTCAGAGAACTGCTCTGTTTTTCTGGTCTACAACTGCACCCCCACTGGTTTTACCCTCCAGCCCCTTACCTTTCTGGGGAGGAATCCTGGAGCTCTCCCACTTTTCGGTCAACTCCTTGTTCACAGCATCCGCAGGTCCACCGGGTTGTCGCCAGCAGGTCCAAGCTGTTTCAGATACCAGCTGTTTTTGGATCAGGTGCTTGTGACCAACAGCTAATACACCAACCAGCCAGCCTTCCTAAACCAAAGAAGTACAGTTTAATTTTAATGAAGTGCAGAGCAAAAGAGGCTTTAAACACTGAAAAAGCTGTATGTATGGATAGCTTAGCTCCAGTACATCGGGCCCTGGAAGACCTGACTTCTTCAGACTCCCAGGCATGCACCTGTACCTGCCCCTCGCCCAGGACGGCCCCCCAGCAGCTGCCTCTCCTCTGGTGAGGCTGAGCCTTTCGACTCTTTGCTGTCCTTCTGGATCCCAGCCACAGCAAACAGACAGAGCAACTTCACTGGAGCCAGTGACCAAAGGTTCCTCACTGCTACCATCTCAGCCGAGGGTTTGGTTAACCCTTGAAGGGTCTACCAGGAAGTACTTTATTTCTATTTTCCTGGCCAATCCCCCAATTTTTGAAGTAAGCCTCACTGGTGACTCCTTTTCATCCCCATCCTCCTTCTCCTAATGTTGCCTCCCTATCTCCTCCACTTCCTCTACTCCTCATTTCTCCAATCATCATATTACTCTTCTTCTCCCATCCCCACTCTGGGACAGAGCGTGGCCTTCGTGTAAGCAAGTCCTTGCCACTGCTACCCACACACCACCCCAGCCTGTTCCTGGGGGCACCAGCGCTGCCTCTTCCCCCAGCTCTGGTGACCCAACTGCCTTTCATCTCCATGTTGGGCTTGGGCAGCATGGCTGCATGACCTGAGCAAGCAGAGCCCATCTGCTTGGGCTATACTTCTTCTCTTTAAGCACTGACATTTAGGATGCCATGCTCCTGATTTTCACAGAAGTCGCACCTCGAGGTGCCAGCTCCAACACACAAATATCTAATGTCGTACTCGCGTCAGCCTCGCAGATCTTACACTCTGAGGGCTTGTCTATACACAGCATTTTTTCTGGATTAGTTGCATGTGAAGAAGTTACAGACCAAGAACATTTATGTGTCAGACTGTGTAACAAATGGGATCTTCACGTTATCCTAGTGACTCAGAGCTTTTGAGCACCAAAGTCCAACAAGAATTTGAGAGACGTTTCCCTAAAAAAAAAAAAAAACAAACAACCTACACTGTTTTTATTTAGATAACACTGAACAACAAAAACACTCCAATTAAAAATGCAGATTAAATAACTAATCCTCACCCAACAAAACCTTCCCACCAAGCTTAACAGAGTGATGAATACCATAAAACCTCTAATTAAATCAATGTAACATGGGTATTACAGACACACATTTAGCACCTTCTGCCTATGCACTGAGGCTTGCATCTACTTTGGAGTCCCTTTTTATTGAGAGAAATAATTTAACAGCTAGGTATTTGTACATCAAATTGGGAAAGAACTTGGTTGTTATCTAGCTCTGGTATAAATTATTCTAAAATTAATGTTCCTAAAAATTATTTGCACGGATTCTATTTTCATCGTACGCATTTTGTCACAGTTGGGTATAGGTTTCTACTGAACTATTTATCAGACACACGCAAACAAAATTTTAAAAAGCATTTCCCTAGAATCACAACACTGAGAACACTTTTTTCATAGTCAGATCTATAATTTGATTTGTAAAGGAGTGAGGTACAAACCCACACAAAACAAGCAACTGCAACACACTCCCGACTTCTTCAGCACACCAATATGAACATTACAAAAGGCTTCACGCAAACCTAACTCTAGGGCAACACAGTCCCGCTCAATTCACCGCCTTCCCTGGCCCCAGCACTCAGGCCACCCATGGGGCATCACAGCAAGCGAGACCAAGGAACTCATCAGCCATTTTAAGGCTACCCCCAAAAAGCCTGTTGCTTCTCAGCCACACCACCTTCCTGATCTGGCTCACCTGCAACCACCCAGCAGGAAGAAGTTCCTTTTTCACAAAAATCTTCATTTCTATGAACTCAAAGTGCTGGAGAAACCATTCCTTTAGTTACACTTGTATCTACACTTGAAAGAAAGCACTGAAGAAACTCTTCATTAGCAAAGACTACGTCATAACACACATGAGCAGAGAGGTAGAGCTGAAGATAAAGGTTTGACCTTAAAGCTCACACGATTAATACAACGCTTCAGCTATTCAGAAGAGGGGATTTTTTTTTTCTTCTGTAGATAAGCGAACTTTCTATGTTGAAATACTAATGATTAAAAAGCTGTAATGTTTGTAGCAGGGAAAAAACAAACAAAAACATCAACAACAGTGGTGTGACCATTCAACTCCATATACAGAAACAGTTAAAAAAATCTAAAATCCACTATTAGGCCAGACTCAGGCTTCCCTGTCACGGCTGTAAAACAGCACTTGCTCATGCTCTGAGCCCTCCTCTAACACAGACACCACCAACGTTCCTGATGTCAGCAGGTTAGGGACCACACGTTAGCATAATATAGCAGTAGCACTCATCAAATGAGAATACAAAGAACAAGCAAACAAAAAGGAAAGCAAATTCCTGACCAAGAACTGGTTACTTGTGCGTTCCTTCAACTGTCTATTTTAGTACTTTCGCTTCTTCATGATTTCCAAAGTGCTCCAAAAAAGAAAGCTCAGATCCATGCATCTATCTGGTGATAAACTGTCCTACCAACAGAGTCATGATACTGTTCAGTAACTTATCTGGGATTCTCCTGGGAAGAAAGCAAGCACCTCTCTTCTCAGAAACTCACCCTGCTCTGGCAGGACCTACACGGAGGGTGATGCAGATTTCACTTTCAACCGAAGGCCCAACATGCCCTGCCGCCTTTTCATGAGGGCTTTTGAACCTGCACACAGACCAGCTGCGATCTGAACGTCTCTGAACCTGGTAGACAGAGTACAAAACATGGTAGGTGTGGCTGAATTTCCTTCCCAGAAAGACTGAATTACCTCGGAGAGATACTTAGGGCATGCATTGCTATGCAGTCCCCACCTCCTGAAAAGGAAGCGCCTTTCTTCTGGAACAACACCAAAATTGCAAAAACAACTCCGTAAGGCAACAACTTGCAGCTACCTGAGGAAAACAAATTATCCCCAAAGTCCGGTTCATCCTTGCCCAGATATCTCTAGGTCAGTCCCCTATCTCTACCGAAAGCTTCTGGCAAAGCCTGGAGAAGCACATTAGACCTCCAGAGCTTCAGATTTCTTTTAAAAGCCACACCACCACCCAACAGCTGAAGAGGCTTGGGCAGATGCCCACACCCCCACGCAACTACAGTATCTGCAAATGCTTCTGTGGCCATTTATCTCCAAAAGCAGAAATGCGTTGAGAATAACTGCCAAGAGTCTTTATTTTTTGTTGTTGTTACCCTGCAATCTGTCTTTTACAAAAAAAAAAAAACCACACCACAAAAAAAAAGCAACAAAAAACCAAAACAAAACTCTGGTTTCAAACAAACACACAATCAAATTCCCTCGTGCTGCTAGATCTGTCTTGTATTATTAGACTCTCACCTACTTTTTCTCCATGTACACTCTTCCCTGCTTATGTTCCTTCCACTCTGATCCTGCTAAGGCAATGAAAACTAATCAGCTGGCTTCACATTCAGGTTTTCACGCACTACCACGTGTCTCAACATTTTGGGGCAAACTGGCCACAGTGAGTGCTTAAGATTTCTCACAGCTTGCCACATATCCCTGTCATTTACCTTTTAACATGAATCTCTCGCCCATTTTCTTATTTTTCACGTCCCGTGGATGAGCTATGGACTGCTTTCCATAAGCTGGTGAAACATCAAAGACCCGCAGACCCACATGGCTATTTTCTTATGTACATTTACATATACTTCATTACTCTTACGATCTCATCTAACATTTTTTTTTCCTGTTGATTTCAGGTTCTGTGAATACATTTATCTGAAACTAGGGTTAAATCTGACCTTGCAATATGGCAGGTTAAGCAGGAGGTGAGTTAAAAAGGAGCAACTCTTACAAAACTCCACCTACACTCACTTGATGAAGAAGTACAGAACACATGTTACATCATGAAAGCAAACTCATTGGCTTTTTGGTAATTGAAAGCAGGGTACTGTTGCCTAGCAACTTATCTGATTACCATTTTTTCAAGTATCACATGCACACTTAGATATGTTGCATAATAATGTCTCACTTTCATGCTGCCTAACCCAATGGAAAAAAAAAAAGGGGGGGGGAAGCTACCAAAATTAATACCTTTAGCCTCTTTTCTGGCAAAAGAGAAAGTACAAGATAGTAGCTCAAAACCAGGTTGAAACGTTATTATTCCTGAATCTTACTCCTGCCTTTTTCTGGCTTGCTGAATGTGCTTATACAAGCATTTTATCTACTTGTCTGCAAAATGACACTAATAATACCAGCCTCACGGAGACACACTGAAAATTCATTAAGAACAGAGAGATCCTCAGATGAAAGATGCAGTGGAAGTGCTGGTGTTAGCACTTACAGCTTTTTAGTACTCCAAATGCTGCTAAGCTCTGGTCCAAAGTGTAGCAAATTTTAATCATTGTCATGACATTGTCCAGTCCTTGTTTCTCAAACAAGGATCTCAAACCACGAAAACTACACTTCTCCCATCAGAATGTGACACCTTCCTGTCTTCCATGTCCGATATAAAGCTGGGAAAAGAAAAAACAAAACAAAAAAGCACATACACCCTGCACCCCACGCACAAGGTAGCATACCCCAACTTGAAATTGGAGCACGAAGCATTATTGCAGCGCTTGGAGCTCGTACCATGAAAATCAAAAGTGAATCAGAACGTGTGCATACATGACATTTTTAGAAAGCAACATGCTGTACTGATCTTTGGAAAACTAATTACGCTCTAGCTAATCTATGAAAGAATTAAGCGTTTAGTTGCCTTTATGGTGACCAATAACGCCTGATAATACGAGCATTAAACTGAGGCATTGTTTCCAAAAGGATATAATTATCCAAGAGGATCAGTTGACTTTTTGCCCATCCACAAGTTATATGCTAATATAATGTAATATACTGTCTACTTTAGATATGCACCTGAGTCTTCCATTGCACAGAACGTGCTCAGCTGCCTAGGGCGGTCCTGATAACCGTGCTAGCCTCTGTCAGCTGAAGTGACCGAAGCTGACGTTTTGGAAACTCAGTATCTCATCTCCATGGTAAAGTATTAACCGGCAAAGGAAAACTGAAAGCAACAACAGCCAAGCTCTATAGTGCTAAGGAATCATGACATTACCTTCATGGCGGCTCCTCTCCTCTTGGTAGACATTAAAGCATTTTTTACAAACTGCGCCCTACATCCTGCAGCTCTTGTGCAAGACCACTTCCAATTAAAAGCTTAATTGCAAGATCTGCCTTGGAAAGAGCTGCTGGATCAAAATAAACCAAATCACATGGTATCTATCATGCCACCAGGGGAAACTATATACACATCTTGAAAACACCAGAAGTCACAAAAAGAAATAACTCTTCATCTCTATAACTTACTGGAAGCATCCTTACCATAAACCTCTGCTGACACAAAATACAAAGAAAATAGGTGGGCCAAAGAGTGCCCCGTGGATTAGGCAAGCCCAGCTTGGCTAGGCTGGTGAGCAGGAGAGGAAAAAAGCCACATATGCCAGTATCTATCATCAGACACTCTCTGCAGTAAGCAGCGAGAAACCACTCTACTTAGAGCTCTGTATAGACACAGTCCCAGCCCAGACTTCTCAGCCAGATCAGGCTGGTGGAGCCAAATGAGTCTGACTGTCTTCAGGGTGAAAAACACACAAAACAGACTCCCCATCCCCAGAAGGCGCTTAACAGTACACACAGCACTATGCCACAGCTACCCATGCTAAAGAGAGCGCTTCCTCCTTCAGAAATACTTCGTCATCTCCTTCAGGCTCCCGGCAGAGTGAAGGAGAATGGGACAGAAAGGTGCTTTGCAGAAGTCCTTCATACAGGCTGCCTTCAGTATACGGCGCACCTGACAGCAAAGATCCAGCAAGGAAGGAGTCAAACAGCGGCTTCGCCACTCTGTGCTATCAACACTTATCTAATGACTACTAATGCTTGGATCTTATGCAATGAAGGCAAGGCAGCAAGCATTTGTGGTAGGGAAGATTCCCCCCCAGTCATCTAATCCAGCTTTGACAGAAGCCTGTGCGGGCGGGGGAGTTTTGAAACACGGTTGCAGCAAACTCTTGCAGACTGACACTAATAAAAATCCAGAAAAAAAAGAAAGGGTAACGTAAACCACTTGTGTCTTTTATACAATTATTAGACACCTCTGAACTAGGAGCCGAGAGGCGTTCTCATTCAGATATGCCTACAAACAAATCTCGAAAGCAGTCTTGCTTTTATTTAGCCTCTAAGAACGTGTTAAAGAGCAGCGCGCACCTGCAAATACTTGTCTTTACACTTGTTTTAGCTGGACCGCGAGGTGCATAAGCTCTGGCTCACACTAGACATTATTGGGTGTATCATTTACAACTAGGAATGTAGCACACTGACTAACCAGAAAGAGCACGTTGTTCCCAATTGGCACAGATGTTGGTAATCTGCTCCTGCAGAGCCAAAGCCTTTGCCCAGTCTGGCTTGCTTTCAGGAGACTCTTTCTGGTTGCCTGCACAACCACCTTACCTAGGAGCTCAGAAACCATCTGGGTACTCCTGCCTCACGTACAATCACAGGAAGGTGAAAAGCAGACCAGTTTATTTCTGACGTACAAGGCAAACCAGCCCCCAGCTCCCCCACCCAGTCTGTACTGAACCTGCAGAGCTAAGAGCAAGCAACATGGTCAGGAGACAAAGTCATCAGAGAACACTAAAATACATACAGGAAGCAGATCTGAGAAGTAAAAGGGGATCATTTACGAACCCACACCAGCAAGCCACAGGCAGATAATACCTTTTATGTTGGAAAATATTAGCTAGTTAGATGATCAATCTTCTTTCAGAAGAAGTAAGGAAAACCACCACACTTCACCTTTCACAACAGGCAGATTTTACTTTGAAAGAGAATTCCCATTTTTATTGTTCAACTTCATCTCTTTCACTCCGGATCCAACCCAGGACCACCTTTGTTAGACACTGCTTCATTTGCAGCTATTCAGGAACAGACAACAGAAGGGATCACACAGAACTTTGCTCAGGTGCCATTTCCCCATCTGCAGGACATGGCCCCGGCATCTGAAAGCTCACCAAGATATTGCAGCTGCCAATGGAGGTGGGCAGCGCTTCCCACAAAGGAAAGGTGAGGAGCGGGAGCAGAGGCTTTTCCTGCCTCCTGCTGGCAAACAATTTCTCCAAGTAATTGACCCATTTTCTACAGAATAATTAGCCCTAGGGAATGAAGCACCACTGCCCTTTAATTAGTCATGTTGTTACCTCTCCTGTCTTACCATGTAATAACAGGCTGCCTGAGACTCAAAAAAGAAACAAAACAAAACACAACTTAATTTCATTTTCTTAAACATGGCATTTATTAAAGGCAATCCAGAAACAAGGAATCCTAAGGTACAATTGGTAACAATAAAGTTTCCCATTACTTCTATGATTTCATCATCAGAACAAGCAGGTCTCATTCATGCCACTACCCTTTAAACCTCCTCAATATATTAGGCTTCGCCTTTTTTAGGTGCTTTTTCAGGATAATTTCCCTTCATCTTCCATGAGGAAAAACTTCCTTCCACTGTCAGAAAGTTTAAGAACAGAAAGGACTCGGTTGGACTTGATGATCTCAAAGGTCTTTTCCAACCTAAATGATTCTATGATTCTATGACTCTTTGCCTAAAATCTAGGCGAATCTCTTGCATATCACAATTTATTAAAGTTTCATGCAGTTTCTTGCAACAGAGCTCAGTAACTTGGACGAAGACAGAAGTCCTTTAGTCTAAGGAGATTAGATTTGCGTATCACAAACAAAGAGCACAAGAAATCGCGCCACAGCCAGCATGGCAACTCCAAAACTGGCAAAGGACTGTTCAAATGAGTCTCACCCAGATGACCCTTAGTGACCAACCCCATGCTGCAGAGGAAAGAGAAAACCTACAAAGTCTGGCCCCAGACTCTATGGTAAGTACAATTCTGATGACACAAACAAGACTTGCCATCAAGGCACGTGATGACAGCAAAAAAATGGGTCGTTCCCCCCCCCCCCCCCCAGGAAGAGTGCATAGTCACCTCACCATCTCCCCTACTCCCCCCAGATGACCTCCTCCTTCCTGGCATGCTCAGACCTGGATTGTGGCTCGTTTCTAATGCTTCAGAGGAAGGCAAGAACTAAATTCATCTGGCTAATTACGCCACGAGAGGAAGTAGCCTTCCTGGACACAATGCAGTGACTGCCAGCAACCCTGAAGCACTTGAGCCGAGTAAAGTCATTGTCTTAACCAAAAGGACAAGTATTACAAGCACATTTAGGACACTGTAAAACAACTCCTCATCTCCAGAGCTCTTGATGTGTTGGAACAAGTAGATCGACAAATTACAAAGCCAAAGGGACCCCTACATCTTCACTCCTTAGGACTTATCCAAGATGCTGAATTAAAGTATAGATTGTAAAAAGCTATCTCAATTTAAAGACTCAAAGGCTGTTGAGTCCACCACCTTACCCAAAAACCTCTTCCTGTCTTACACTCAAAGTCAGGAACCTGCATCTCCCTTCACGGTTAAATTTGCCTTTCACTGCTCGGCACCACATCACGTTATGACATTGTCCGTGAAACCACAGTCCTCACTATCAGGTTCTATTTCCATATGTATGCAGAGACCAACCCACATGTCAATAAGCTATCCACAACTCTTGTTTTAGCGCTCCCCTTCACCATTTCTGTAAACAGCCACGGGATCGTGCCACAAGAATGCCACGGTTTGAACTCCCCCGATTAAACAGCTCATGTTCTGCCTCCACCGTCACCCCGCAGTTGAGTGGCAACAGCAATCCTGACCAAGGCTACGGACCTGCTGCCAGAGCAGCAAGGAGACGTTATGCAGTCACAAGCAGTACTACCTCAACACCTGCTTGCCCCTCTGTTTCCCTTCCACCAGACTGCGCTACTTCTTTTTTTAATGTGCCTGTGGTCAGCGGATCTCAAAATGTTTCACAGACATTGAATAAGATGCTTGTAACACTTCTGCTGACCTTTGTTTAGGAAGCTGCTATAAGCTGCTACTAGCTAAACCAAACGATTTGGAGTTAACTCTTGTGTTTCACATCTACCTGTGAAACGCCACCTTTCTGTAACTCAGTTTCCTATTCTACAAGCAGGGGGACACCCACGTTCTTCAGTGGGAATCTCAACGCAGAACTATGACATTTGCAGACATATGCACAAAGCTCCTCAGGGAGAAAATACCTACTTTCAAATTAAGCAAACAATCTTTATTTATCCACAGTAACAAGCTGTTGTCACCCCACACAGAAAAACTGACATCCCTGCATGGAAGAAGTCATACCTTCTCACTGGGACTAGGCGCTGGGATTCAGGAAGGACCTTCAGGATGTGCCGTGGGCATCAGAGTCCCTTACAGACTTCCTACAAGGCTTTCCTCAGTGCTGGCTGAAAGTGGCTACAGGCATTAACAATTCCATGTCAGTAAGTCTTCCTTTTCTGCTTCCAAATAATTTTATGCTAGCTTTTCTTTTCAGGTCTTCCGATTCACCACCAAACAGCAGCTAGCCCCATCTCTAACTGATGCAGTACATATATCACTGCATTTGCATTCCTGGAAACCACAGAACAGAGCTCTCTGGGCAGTCTGTTCTTCTTGCGAATCCCCAACACACACAGCTCTAGCAGGAACAGAGTTGTTACCACCTCACCTGTAAAAAAATTCAGCTCCTGCAGGGACTGCTTTTGCCTCAGAATTAAGAGGGAAGCAGAACAAACCTGTCAAATAAATGATGCCAGAGAACAATACGAAATACTCCATCTGACAGAGTTTTACTGCTTCTGCTATGTAATTAGGAGTCTTAACAAGTTTGTACCTCCCTGGTAGCTTGGAACCAGCAATGCCAAAAGCTCTCTAGGAAGTCCCAGCGTAGATGAGCGGGATGGGCCAGCATCCCTGCTCCTAAGCATCCTAGAGACAATTTTCAAAACCCTAGTGCAAAGAATGAGGGACAGAAGGAATCAGATTTTCCCTTTTTGCCAAAATTCAGCTATTCTGAATATTTTTCCATACCAAAAATGGAACAAGAGCAAACATCTTGAGACTAATTTAAATTAAAAAAAAAAAAAAAAAAAAA
>VYZM01017368.1:31733-58065 GCA_013398915.1 Dromas ardeola | reverse complement strand
CCCCCGAGGCCTGCCGGGACCGGTGCGGGGGAGAGAGCCTAAAGCCGGCGGGGGTGGAGGTCCCTCCCCGGAGAACCGGACCCTGCTGGTGTGCGCTCAGGTGCATGGTGGGAACACCCTGCTCAAAAAGCGCCCAAAAAGCGCCCAAAAAGCCCGGAGTGTTTGCTCTGGCAACGCTTCTTGGCTGGTGAGCCCGCGGTACGGGTTCTTCAAATTTACTCTTCTAAAGAAATCCGTAACAAAAACAAATAAAAAAGCCGAGCAGCTAAGGGATGTAACCCCCCTGCGCCTGCTGTTGAACCTGGACGCGGACAGGACATCCCTGCAGTGCAGGAAATCAAACACAGCTATCACAGGAAATATTTGTCTGCAGCTTCACGGTTAAAAAAGTGAAACATAATCTCTACAAGAAGTGTTTTTCCACCCAGAAGGATCTCTTCAGATGCAGAGAGTTGCCCAAGGAAGAGGAGTAAGAAAATAAATTTAAGCATAGGTAGTAAAATAAATAAAAATAGTTTCTACATTAACTCTTAAGCAGCATGACAGCACGGGCTAAAAATGCATTTCTTGTGGGATTAGAAATCAGGAGTCTGCAATACTGAACCAGAGTTCATGAGCAAACAAATGACCCCTCTGTACCTCTGGCTTCCCTCTGGAACATGGAAGTAACAGCAGCTCCCTGCAATAAGGATTAATTAGCTAGTTAATGCCTCTGGAGTGCCTTATAGTCTTCAGACAGCAGTGAGGGAGATTTTTAGTTTTGTTCCTTTACAGAGGGAGGAGGCAAAGTATTGTGGGGTAAAACGGTAACCTCAACTGACACAAACTCAGAAGTGGCAGTAGATCCTGAGCCCAGATACCTGTGTTTAAGGAATACCCTGACTTTCCTAATTAGCTCCTGACTCTGGGCTCTGCTCTTGCCAGGCCTCTGATGCAGTCTACATTTTTTTCTCACAGGCACCAGATTTCCTGGTCGCTCCTGTCTTCTGTAGTACCAGAAACGATGAGCTAATGTTTTTAGCAGAATAAGGATGTTTTTGTGACCTCTGTCCAATGACTCAGCATTTCGGATACCAATAATAAATGGTCCCAATGATGAGGCAACGTCGGATCTGTGCAGGCCCTGAGGCAATTATACCGAAGGGTTCTCAAGATGTCTGGCCACAGCGACTCTCTCAAAGGCAGGTATTCTCTGGAGAGGCAGCTCCCTCGCCCCCAAAACTGCGGGGCCAGCAGATGCCGCACGCTTGAAAAAACACAGCAGCTTTGCGTAGCTCTGCATAACCCAGGAGCGCCCGGGTCGCTGGCTGGCGTCCCCCTCAGTGTACAGCCCTGGCTGTGGCTGCTCTGAGGATGCCACAATGCAGCAAACCAGCCTGTCACCGAGTCACCTGATTGCACAATCGCACTGCGAGAACTGGAGTACCAGAAAGATGGAGCATTTTAAAGGGGAAATGGAGAATAACGCACAGCTAGCCCTGCCTCAGCAGCTGAGCTGTGCAAGCTAGGACAGTGCTGCGTGTGCTGGTGACCTCAAGCTGGATGAAAAAAAAACAATTGTTTTTTATATATTTCAACAGAGCTGAGAAGGAAAATGCCAAGAGAGCTAAGGCATCTTTGGTGTTCTAAGAAGCACCTTTAAAATACCGTATCGGATTAGGCAGCTAGAGAGGATAGCAGCCTAATGCAGTGCTTATGTATTTATTGTGAAATAGCATCCTTTAGAAAGTACTGAGGACCATGCTAGAGACATAGTCAAGAGAGAGCGTGAGAGAGATCATTTCACAGTATGAGACAGCATGAACATTTCACAGCATGAGAGGAGAGAATGCCTTACAAGGAGCAGAGGAAAGGTCAAAGAGAAAGGAAGAAGAGAGCCAAGAGATACTCACCTACGAGGAGGAGAAATCAACAGCCAGAGATGGACCGGAAAAAATGGGAAGCACATGTAGGGAATACATAAATCTGTATTCTCCTGCCTAGTCACAGAAAGCAGAGAGAGGAAGGAGGAGGTGAGGAGAAAGGAGAGGGTTCCCAGAATGAGAAGGGAGGAAGGAGGAGGCAGCGAGACAGGGGTGAGGGGAATAAAGACAAACACTGTACTGTGCTGAAGGGGACAGGCAGGAGGGAGAAATGTCAGAGCAAGCACCTGGTGGTGGTGCTGTACACCTGAGAGCTTGTTCAGCTCTCCCCAACTGCATTAGCTGGTCCAGAAAAGCTGTTACTTTTCTGTCCAGCCTTGTTTCTTTCAGCCTGAGCTATTAATGGAAGAGAAAAAAAAATGGAGTTGAGATTATAATATGGTGAAAGTGGTGGTAAAATGAACTTCAGGGACAAAGGAGAGAGGATTTCTAGAACTGCCCTTTGGTCAGGCATTCACCTGGAAGCTTGAGCTCTCCAAGGCCTGATGCCAGGAGTGAGCACTGTTCTCTGCAGAACATCCAGGCTTGGACACAGGAACCTGGCTCTGAGATGAAATGAGTTTGCAGTGACCTAAGTATGCTTTAGCCCCAGTGCAACCCCTTGCAAACAAGTACAGGAGATGCAGCTGATCTTATTAATGATCTCATAATCCCATCATGCATGTGTTGCCTTTATCTGGAATAACACAGATCAGGTATAACACCTGATCTAGTTCCTCTATGTGTGTGTCCAAAGTCAGCTCCGATATCTCTGCACCATCCTGTCTGGTTCTGGAAGGATTTATTTATTTGGGTACAGCATCACACCTGACTGTACGGAAACATCTTGGAAAGTAGCATAATCATATTTGCCTGCTACAATACTCTTGTATCTGGGCACACTAAGGAGTACAGTGCAGCAATACCCAAGCTGGTTCCTCACTCATCCATTTTGCGTCTGTCAGAGCTTATTCCCGTGCCATAATTTCTGTTTTATTTATGGCACAATTGTTACACTGAAAGAAGAATGACTTATTTCTTCAGGAACTCCTTAATGTGGTCATTACACTGATATCTGAATGCATCACAAATATGCTGCCAGTGTAGTCATTCCCAGTGAAGTAAGATCTCACTCTGGAGACTGGGGTTTGAAGCTCAGACATGTTACAGTTAAAAGGACTCATAAATTTGAGATTCATAGCATCTCTTTTTCCCCAGAGAATTTAGTTTTATGTGGCTCCTTATATTTACATTCCAGTTGTGGGTGCTCATCCAGCCCCAGTCCAGAAAAAGGAGGACCTGGAAAATCAACAATCTGCATTAGTCATACCGCTTTAGTCCAAGTGACTTGTCTGACATCGCTTAGGAACTAATGAGGAATGGGATCCAGCTTTCCAGAGCAGGGTTTAACCACCTGGCTCATTAAATCACCCTTACCCTAATTTCCTGCCTCACTCTCTACATGCTAATGGGTTCTGCAACAAATGAAATGAGAATCTCACCTTATAACACTCCCCGTTCTCCACCCAGCCTTGGTTCAGCCTGACTCCAGCCAGCCAGCGCATTGAAGGAGACATCCATCGTGGAAAAATTCATCACTATCATTTAAAACCTCTCAAGCTGCAGTCAGGGTTTTCCCTTCCTTGAGGAAGTTTGGCTTTTTCTCTCCTGTTTGCCTGAGGAGGTTCTGCAACTGGGAATTGTGAAATTCATCTCCCTGGATGTCTAGAATAGAGAGGAGATGCTCTGTGTTTATTTAATAAGCGGCTCACAGATGTACATCCAAAACACAGGCTTGTCTGTCAGGAAACTGAGGAACAAAGAGCAATCTTGAAGCTTTCAAAGAAATTAAAGAACAAACTAATTTCTTTTTTTTTCTTTGGGGGGTCACTGTGGTGACAAATGTTCTTCAAATCCCTGAAGTAGGAAGTGCATTTTGAAGAATACCACAAATGACATGCTGTCTCAGGTCATCTTGCATAGGTCTTCATGCAATAACAGGGAAATTGCTTCCTTTGTCCCTTTTTCTTTTTGGGGAGGATAGAAAAAATAAAAGCCATGGATTTTCACTTCCTTCACTCATTCAGTGAGTTTATTGAAGAAAACGTGAAGGAAATTTTTGAACATAATTCCTTCAAGCTGGAGGAGGCTCCCTGGTCTGATGCGTTCCTCTCTTCTTTCTCTTGCTTGTAGCAGGGGCTTTCCCCCCACCACCCCTGTAGGCTCTATCAAAATACATTTGTGTTCTTTTTATGGCTTCAGACACTAACGCTATATCATAGAATCATAGGGTTGGAAGGGACCTCTGGAGATCATCTAGTCCAACCCCCCTGCCAGAGCAGGGTCACCTTAGAGCAGGTTGCACAGGAACGCGTCCAGGCGGGTTTTGAATGTCTCCAGAGACAGAGACTCCACCACCTCTCTGAGCAGCCTGTTCCAGTGCTCTGCCACCCTCAAAGTAAAGAAGTTCCTCCTCATGTTGAGATGGAACTTCCTATACTCAAGTTTGTGCTCATTACCGCTTGTCCTGTTGCCGGGCACCATTGAAAAGAGCTTGGCCCCATCCTCCTGACACCCCCCCTTTAAGTATTTGTAAGCATTAATAAGGTCCCCCCTCAGCCGTCTCTTTTCCAGACTAAACAGTCCCAATTCCCTCAGTCTTTCCTCATAAGAGAGGTGTTCCAGTCCCCTAATCATCTTAGTAGCCCTATGCTGCACCCTCTCCAGCAGTTCCCTGTCCTTCCTGATATTCATCACTCCTGACAAAATACTTTATTACCAAAGGGACTGAGGCAGGAGTAAGGTCAATGCAGGTTCTTAACGTATCTCTGCCCAAAATTGAAGCCCTCTAAACTTTTGTTCATTTGTCCGTGCATGTGCCAGCCTCTGCCAGTAAGGTGCTGTCCTTGGGATCAGCCTCGAAATGTTAAAGGCTGAGCAGTACTCCCCAAGGTACCCAGAGTTATTTTTGAAAACTCTGGCCTTTCTCTCTGGGATTGCTGAAATTATTCCCTTACTCAGAGCATATTCTTTCCTCGAGATAAAAATTGTAATAGTAAAGTTTTCATGAGTATTTAGCTTTACGCTATCTGCTTTCCTTCAAGACATTTTTCTGTAATACATACCTGCCATACCTTATGGCTTGGTGAGAGCTTGGCTCTGAAACTAAACGCGATGTATAGGAAACTTTTACTCCTAAGAGACGCTCCCAAAGTGGCATGCAGCAAACCATCTCTTACTGTCAGTGTAGCCTGTTTAGGAAGGCCCTGTCCAGGGGTGTTCCCATTCAAGGTCTCCATGGGAATGAATGTTAGCAAGACATTTTCCCAGAGACTATCAAAACTTTTGAGGTTCTTCTGGGATATTGTTCAGGGATCATCTCTTTGGACTAACTGATAAATTGCTCAGCAGAGCACTAGTATCTTCCACTACCTCCTGCCACCTTTGGCTTCATGTGGATTAGATGCCTGATGGGTCCTTCAGAACAGAGCAGCCTGAGACTTCTTCTAGAATAAGCAGCAAGCAAGATTTACCAGAGGCGTGACTGATGTCTGACTAAGTAGGCCTGTATTTGCTTGAATTTTTAATAAAAATAAATAAAAGAATCCCTCATGGTTTCGCTTCTGGATTCAGGGGCAGAAGCAAAGCAAATAGCATATATGTGGAAATTACAGATCCTGAAGGGTTTGGAGGCAACTCTGTTATATTGCCAGGTTTAAGAAAATGCAAATGTTGTTTTGGGGAGGGGCAAGCCACTATACAAACCTGGACATGTGCAGTCCAACTCCATAGAATAATCTATTTTGTGGTGAAGTGTTACCCATTAAAAATGCCAGGAGACTGGAGCGCTGGAGACCTGGGTTGTGTTCATAGACATGCTTCAGGCCGCCTCAGTGGCCTCAAATTCACCTCTCTGTTTTTCTGGTTCCCCAGCTGTAAAAGAGGCAACACATTTCCGTTGCTAGAAGGCTTTGAGACATGCCAGTAGAAAGCAGGATAAGCAAAGAGGTGTTGCATTTGAAGGGCTTCTAGAATGCCAAACAACCCAGTGCTTGCACGTCACTGACACATCTTGTAACTCTGAGCTAGCTAAGAAACTGAGACAGAGAAGAGAGAAGGCACATGATTTACCTAAAATGCTTTTGAATGTCAGTACCAAAGATGGGATAATTATAATAAATAATTCTATTTCATATAGTGCCTCTGGTACATATTATACTGCAAAATATAATTGAGGGACTAAATATTTCTGGAGCTGTAGTTTCTATTTATACAACACAACCTGTATGCAAAGTGCTCTGCACAACAGTAAAACAATAACTGTCTGCTCCGAGTCACTTACAATACAGTTCTCAAACATTAGTCATGTAGTGATAATAAACGAGGGATAGGAGGGGAATGGATGAGGGGAAATGATGGAAAAGACAAGGGTTACAGTATAAAACAAGATAAATGAAGAAGGTTGGGAGCAATTAAATAGTATGAATGAAATTGAAAAAGTGTTCCTCTGAGATTTGAAATGATGTGGGAAGTGGATGAGTCAAAGGAATACATAAAAGCGATTCAGAGCTAAAAATCACAGTTTGACTCTACTTCCATGTATCAAATATTCACAATGAGCTGCTCGAGAACATTCCACAGGCCAAGAGCTTTTCGAATAACAAAACCATCTGAGATGAACAAAAGCTGTTCACAAACAGTGCTGAAGCAGCAAGAGAAGTGGCTAAATCTGTCAGATAAGCTGTCTACTATAAAAACAAGTTATCTACTCAGCTCTTCTCCATTTTTCATTCCCTGAATTTCTCCTGAAGTTGCATTAGTGATGAGATTCTTCAGTTTCTTTCTTAAACTGTTATTTTGAAAGGCTGTGTGCTACCAGTAGCACCCGTGCTTTGCCCTAGAGCCATGGGGGCCTCCAAAGTGCTTTGGGATTATATAGGATGGGAGTTCTCACGGGCCCGATTCTTAAAAGCATTTAGGGCACACAGATATACAGGGATTCTCAAAATGAGATTAGCAGTAATTCATGCCTATTAGTTTTGGTGATACAAACATCAAATACCGCTTTGGCAAAGCAGGTTCCTGTATTCAAGCATCAAAATAATGTTACAAACATTTCTTCCTATGGCAATGTTGTGGGTTTTTTTTTTACTTTTCTGGGTAAGAACCTATTTTTGGTTTGGTTTTGGAACCAAAAATAGGTTCTTACCCAGCATCTCCACTTCCATTCATGTCTTCCGGAAATACTTTGGCTGTTTTTGTTAATACGATGTGTACATGAGGCCAGGTTACTTACTTACCATAGGTGCATGTCACAGCCAAAAAAAGAAGTTTCTAGACAGAGGAACAAAGAAGGGGAAAGTAAGTCACCCAGCGACTTATATTTCCTATGTGTTATGCCAGTCCAACTGGTAAAGTGACCACCTACTGGAATATCTGAAGAGATAAAATCAGTCGTGGACTTTTACAGTCCTCCAGTTTCTTTCATTAGTTATCTTGGCAACCTTAATTCATCTTGTTATCGTTAAATGGCAGCACTTAAAGGGCAGAACAGAGGGAAAGTTGCATGTTTAGCTAGAACTTATTGAAATAATAATAATAATAATTAATAGATATATCTCTCTCCTACAGCATAATGGATCTCAGCAGTCAGTATCACCTAGAATGACCTCTAGATATCACAGACCATTAATTTTCGTGGATATATTCCAGTATTAAATGCTATAACTCATGCTTGACAATTTTTAGTTGGCTGTAGGCCAATAAGAAAGACGTCTAGTCTTGATATGAAGACATAAAGAGATGAAGAATTCACCACATTAGCTTGTTCTAGTGGTTAATCATTATCTGTGTCTCATTCTTCACTTGAATTTGTCTGGCTTTATAATTCCTGCACTCAGTCCTCAGTACGACTTAGTCTGCTGAGAGCCCTTCCCTGCTAGTGTTTTATGCCTCCGAGAGTACGAATTCATTAATCAAGCCATAAATCAAGTCATCTCCTGTTCAGTAAGTCAGACAGGTTGAGCACCGTAAGTCTTCTACAATAAGGCATTTTCGTTACATCTTGAATAATTACTAAGCTTCTTTTGCACCTTCCCCAGCTTTTCAACAACCTTTGAAAATAATTATCCTGCATATGATTGGTCTCATGAGTACCACAAAGGGAAGAAAAGCAGCCTGGTACTTCTACTCGCTATTCTCTTGTTTATGCATTCAAGGATTGGTTTCACCCTTTTTGCCACAGTATCTTACTGGAGTGAAACTGCTCCATACTCTGACGACCCTGATCCTTTTCAGAGCGCTGTTTTCCAGGGTAAAGTTTCTGATTACACATCTCCTAATCTTCTATCTGGTTCCCACATGCATAACTTTGCATTTGGCTGTAGTAAAAGGCGTTTTACTTGAATGTGTCTGATCTGCTAGGTTATCCAGCCTGCTCTATATAAATGCTTTCCCCTCATCATCGCCATTTCACCAGGCTTCCTAATACCTGCATATTTCATCAGCAGTGAGTTTATATTTACTTCTAGGGCAATGATGAAAATGTCGAATAGTACTAAATTTAAAATTCATCCTAATACAACTTCCATGGCTTTTGCAAAGCACTGGCAGCATGACTTTGTTCTGTTTTGCTTTATGTCCAGCAGACAAACTTGGCTGGACTGTTTTCCCTATGCTTCGGCCATCCTGTTGTCCTTTGTTTCTCTCAGTGAGTGGGAGTCATCCAGGTACAAAGGTCCAGCACTGCCTCTGATCTGAATGCTATACACGAAGAAACATTCAGCGAGAAAACAAGAAATAAAGTCAGGCAGAATTCACATCCCATACATCCCTCCTGTCCAGTGAGGACTCTCTGTTGGTAACCATGTTATCTCTTCACAGAACCACAGAAGGTAGGGCTAGAAAGTTCTTTAAGAGCATCTCTAGTCATCTTCCTGCTCGTGGCAGGGATGCTTAAATTATTCTTGACATGTTTTTTTTGTCAAGATTATTTTGATGCTGATTTATTTTGTCACGATGTATTTTGATACATCCCTAGATTTTCTTATTCTTTGTCAGAGGATACTCTATTAGTTAATACATTTTTCCTGAACTGCTGTTAGCCTTGCTGGTGCACATCTATTGGGATTATTGACTTTGCCTTTTTTTAATATTGGCATAGAACAGACACTCTAGTATTCTGATATTTCCTCACTATTATAGGATTTATGAAATATCACTATCAGCAGGCTAGAGATCAGTTAAATAAGCTGTATTAGTATTCCCATGTAAGATATCCAGACCTGCTGATTTTAAAATATTTACTGCCAGTACATACTTTACATTCCTCCTGGTCACTAATGGAGTGGAAAATTTTTCATCAGCCCATGTGATATAAGTGTATCATCTTTCTTCTTTCCAAATGCAGAAAAGAAATATTTATTGAATATTTGGTTTTTCTGCAACATTATAATTTTATCATCTGCATCAAGCAGCAGAATGTACCCTTGTTAAGACTTTTGTTGTTCTTAAAATATTCTTAACTCATTTTATTGTCTTCAGCCATGCCAGCCAATGATTTTTCTCTGTTGTCTTTTTTTTTGTCTATTTTTACATTATATAACTTCTAATTTATATTGATTGCTATGTATTTCCTATTTTATCCATTTGCTATGTAGGCTTTTTATTTTCTAACTATGCCTTCACTTCATACATTGAGCCAGGATGGCATTTTAAACAACATTGTTCTCTATTATGCTTATTAAATTGAGACTTTTTTTTTAATCCAGTGACTCTTAAACAGCTTCCAGTTATCTTCCATATTTTTCTGTCTGAGTTTCTCTTCCTCAGCTTTGCTATCTTTTGTCCCGTTTTCTAATCTGATTCAGTGGTCTCTGATAGATTTTTCTTCCACAATAATATCTTATGCTTTATTATTATTTAGTACACTGAGCCACTATGCATTAAAACACCTATGGATCTGAGGTATTAATAATTCCAAAATATTCAATGGTTGTCCGTAAGAGAGAGCACATGCTCCTTACGCTGTCTCCTTGTACTCCTCTTTTATTCACTCTCTCATTGAAGACAAGCTGAAACAAGAGATTTTACTGTATAAATTATTCCAGCAGGTTTCAGAATGCTGGTTAAATTAGTTTTCTTCTTAACAATGAATATCTCTGATATTACGCTGCTACCTCCACTCTTAGCAGCAGTATATAAAGAGCTGAAGAATTCCTCCTTCATGGCATTAGCTCAGTTTGTCCATAAGGGTGAGTTACACAACAGTTGCAGTAGAAATAAGGTCCTTATGCATAGTTTGTTGAATATCTTCTCTGAGATTTCACTGTTACCTTATTTTTGTTATGTCACTTTCAGAGTGCATTACATATGAATATTTTTCCTGTTCAAGTAGATAGCCTCAGGCGCAGAGGAGTTTGTCTGGAGTTTATCACACAGGACTGAAGATAATACCCAGAGGCCTGCACAAGCAGCCACCTAACCTCATCATCTATTTCAGCTGCCATATAAATGCATATGATGAAGAACACATCAAAGTGATACACAAGGAGATTACTGCATTTTTTTAAAAGGTAGCTTTTTCCTTTCCTTCCTTTCCTTCCTTTCCTTTCGGATCTTGTCACTGTCCTGGTAGCAGTCCCACAACAAACACATGATCCCAACAAATGTCAGTGGGTCAGGTGGGGTGGGAGCCAAAAGGTCCCAAATCTTTTTGATGACTAACAAGAGTCACAAGAAAAAGACTGGCTGTCTCCAGATATGCTAAATAAATAACTACTTCATCAAATATTAATCTCTATCTTACACAACAAAGCTCCCTATCAGTAAGCATCACCCCAGAACAGACTGCATAGGAATGGTCATGATATTGTCTGAAGAGTAAGTTTTCATTTTGGAAAATTATTAAGAGACTTTTTGTGAAGAATTTCATGGAATTAAGTAAGTATATAGACCTGAAGAATGTTTAGTTCATGACATTTCCAAAAGAAATGAGACTTTTGTCATATTGTAATCTATATTTAGCAGATATTTTACAATGACTTCAAATGCCAGCTTAACAATATCCAGCCCAGTGAACTTTAAAACCGTAATTTATAGGACTTTCTATTCTAGAAGACACCAGAAATGATGCTCCAGATACCAAATAATTACAGTCATCCTGCAAAACTTCCAGTTACAATGAGTATAACTGATGCTGGTAATGAGAAATCAACGTCAGAAATATAAGCACAAAAATAAATCCAGTGAGCCGGAACTTGAGCAAACATCCTGATGCACCTTTCAGCTCCCCAGCTGTGAAAGTCATCTGCACAATTAGTTGTGACCCTCATCTGTGGACTGATCCAGTTCTGAACAGTGCTGTAAACATGGAGGGTTGTCCTGATTTCTTAATGTGATATACATACATCAACATTCCAGTAATTTAATTCTGTATTAGCTATTCTCTCCCTACAAGAATATTGTGATCCTTTGCTTTCCATCTGCTGTAATGCCCTATTTACTCAGTCATGAGAGGTGGACACTTCTGGATGATGATGCATTCCATCCTAAGGAGATGGAACATGATGCATTCCATCCTAAGGAGATGGAACAAGTTCCCCTGTCTCCACAGATGATAGATGGAGCCAGATGAGTAGTTCAGTTTCTTGACTTTTGGGTAGATGAAGTCAGGAAAAATAATCCCAGACTGATGGTCAAGCTAGGTACTTTCTGTTTCATAACACCCTGACTAACTAGATGAGACAGATCTTAAACTGGTCAAATGAGAGTCAGAAGCCCAAATTAGGTTCTGACGCAGAAGTAAATCTCACTTCTTTCATAATTTGACATCTATCACACCTATGCCGTCAAATGCTTTCAGAATATTTTTTCATAGTAGTCTTTGCAAATGGGAACTAAATTCCCTCTTTTATATCCTTCCAAAGGAAAAATACAATAGAAGTGGAATTGGAGAGTAAAAGCACCAGTACTGAATTTTGCTTCTTCAGAAAAAAAAAAACCCATAGATGCTTTTTGATTCAAAGCCATTTAAAATTTTGTTGTAACATTGGGCATGCTTTAAGGGAGAAATATTCCACCATAGTTTAACACAGCCAAAGATGATATCAGCTTATAGAATCCTTTTGGAGTCAGCTACATTTTCAGTAGGCTTTTTTCTTAAGGGATATCTATACTAATATAAGCAATTAAGAGTTCTTTATTAGCCAGTCCCAGAGGTACAGACTTAACCATCAATTGATGTTCTTCTCAACTCCTTAATAAGACCAGAGGACAAAGAAAAAGTATATCTTCCCCAAATACGCTGTTTCTCTAGCATGATCCCAGACATGAACCATCACTACTAACTATATTGCACTGACTATAAAACATTTATGCACTCATGATTCTGTGAACGTTTAGCTGTTATTTACCTGCAAACATCACTGCGGCACAAATAAAACTCAGACAAACTAGGAGTTCACAAGCCCTGTGTCCATGGTCAGCCCCTGCTTTCCCTCACTTCTCCCTTACGTTACAACAGATCCATTACCTTTCTCCCTCTCTCAATTTTTACATTCCCTGTATTCTCAGTGCCCTTGCCTCATGAACAGGATAAGGAAAAATGACCAGAGTTCATTACCAGGTGGGCAGCTCAGCAGTCAAGTTAACACTTTCTGGCAGAGCAACTTCACTACACTTGTGCTAATAATTGTTTTTTAGGGCATTTTTTGGCATAGCAGAACAACATCTGGATGTCCCGAGAGGCCATGTTTACAGAAGTAACCTTACAAATGTCTAAAACTGATGGGAAAACAACTAGTGAAAAGGTGCAGGTAAGTGAGTCAATGTCCACGCTGCCTCCCCACCTGCTGACAGCAGTCCTGTAACCCCAGCTGGCAGTTCCTAGGTGCAGACGCTGCTGGGCAGTTCTTGTGTCCCTTTGTTGTGATCCATGAATATTGACACTGTGACACCCAACTCCTTTCTTTCCAAAAGAGTAAAAAACAGTGCTGTCGTGTTCCCTGAGGCTGGTGGATAGTTGTATGAAAATTAGGGCAACTGGATATGCCCTGAGGAGTTGTGCACAAGCAAATCAGGCATCCCTGGGGAACAATCCACCCAGTAGCCCTGTATTTCACTGTGTGTTGATCTCCTCCCACCTGCTGGATGACAGAGGGAGAGAAAATAATCTGCAGAAAGTTCTTTACAGCGTCAGAACAGCTCCTGTGTGACTTTGCCCATACTGATATGGTTTTAAACTGAAAGAGGGGAGATTTAGATTAGATATTAGGAAGAAATTCTCTACTGTGAGGGTGGTGAGGCACTGGAACAGGTTGCCCAGGGAAGTTGTGGATGCCCTATCCCTGAAAGTGTTCAAGGCCATGCAGGGGGGCTTTGAGCAGCCTGGTCTAGTGGGAGGTGTCCCTGCCCATGGCAGGGGGGTTGGAACTAGACGATCTTTAAGGTCCCTTCCAACCCGAACCATTCTATGATTCTATGATATCTGTGTATCCAAAGATAATACTTTGGAAAAAAGTAGAAGTTACCAGGCTGAGCAACAAATCTAATTCTGTCACTGACGGGAGCTAATACAGGTTTCTCTGTGACACTGGATAATTTCCAACAATCTTAACTGGAAGCAACCTCCACCAGCTAGCCCCAGTTCAGCCCCCAGAGCTGGATAAGCACATGCCCTTTTAGCTCTGTCATCTGAGGCAAATGTAATAGCTCTGCAGAGCTGTCTGTCATCCACACAGAGCAGGAGGCCAAGGGGTGCACTGATGTATGCTTCATACCTGTACCCTGCATGCTATTGAGTTTGCAAGACCAAAACATGCTGGAATTATCTCAACAAATTTCACTCCCTGCCTCCAGGGCTTTATGGGCACAAGTGTCTGAAGAATAAAGCTTTGCTGGATATTACATTTCAGGACCAAGACCAATCCAATTTACAGTGGCTCCAATATCCACTCAAACTTGCAGCCTTAGATTTATCTCAGCAAAGCTTTTAGAGCTAACTTTTTTCAGGTTGCTTTATACTCACCTACAGTGGTTGGAATGTGTCATACGATAGTGGAGTTTTTCCTTTAAAATAGGCATCAAAACCATTTCAAGAAGGGTTCTTTTTTTCACTTGAGAAGATATAAAGACTTCTTTTAAAGAATGTGAACACATTGGTTGCACAACTTCACAATGTACAGAAAAAGATTAAATTCTATATAACCGCAAAATATTAGAACTCAAAGCAAATAGACCTATTTGGGGTCTTCATACAATCTTCATTATTATGAATAATGTTGTCTAGGGGAGGAGATTTGTGGGATGGAAATTAGGTCAAAGTTTCAAGGATAGTAAGTGAAACAGATTGTAAAAAGTATTCTTGAAAGGCTGAAAAGAAAAACAGCTTGGCCTTGTCACTCTATGTGTCTTTGGACAGTTTCAGATAAGAGACTTTCCTTGAATCCAGAGACTTTCCTGTAAGGTAAGGAAAATATTTATAGTAGCATAAAAAAGGGACCAAATGCAAAACCGCATGTGTGAATGATCATCATCAGCCCTTGGCATTTATGGTGGGCAGAGCTGCATGTGTGATCTTGTTTATTTTTTATTCTAGGGAGGTAGATGGCTCTTGATGCTTTCTGCAAGTGATTCTCCAGGCCCTGTACGTTCAACTGGTCACACTGTTATGCCAATGTTTTTAAAGTTTCGATGTAAGGTCTCTTATTACTGCCTTGTGTGTTTGTCTATATGTTCATGAACAGTTCCTACCAAATAAGCAGTCCTATAACTGATGGTGGAAGCTTTATCATCAGAAAATACACTAATGTTGCAGTGAGATGTTAAACTGCATCTATTTATTTGAGCTACAGGGTCAGATATGCCAAGACATTACTTCTTTTTGAAGAGTTGTATAGTCTTACACAGGGATACTTTTTGGTACTGAAAGTGTTGGGAGGTGTTGGAAGTGTTGGTGCAAATGCAGAAGTTGGCTTATTTGTATGTGTGAGAGTTGCTTTGTTTCATACATGCTCACTGACTCCCCAGTGAGTAAATGATACACATTTTTCTCTCCAGCTGAGAGAAAAAATGGAATAAATTATACCACCTGACCACTTACACACAAGTTTTGTGTCTAGTGTGCACCATTTATGTCAACTTTATGACACTGCTGAATTTTCCAGAACCTCTTATGTTAGTTTTGTTTGCCTATATTAGGCTGTGTTTGGCTAATAGTCTTTAATTTCTTGAGTGTGACTTTTACTCACACAGAGTGGCTCAGATTTAACGTATAGGACTACTTTCTCTTCAAAGAAGTCAAAAATTCATTTCACAGGAAGAGTCTTGAACTGAATTGGGCTTGATATGAAATGTTCCCCTCCTCTGTAGCCCCAGAATAGAAGGCGCTTGGCATTCTGAGAGTGGTACAAAGTGGTATTGTTAAACAGAAGCTAATTAGGATGGGATTTCATGTTGCTAAGAGCTAAGTCTTTGGTATGCAACAGAGCCAAACAGCAAGGGCAAAGTGTAACTATTTAAGGCTGAAGTTTGCTATTTAAAGGAAAATGTTCATCCTGGCCCAAACGTTAGCTGCAGTCAGGAAAGTGTTTCTGTACCAATGACATGATGACGGGCTGTCACGATTCCACCCAGTCAGTCCAGATCAAATGTGCTCAGGATATAAGACAAGAGATTATTTTTTCCAACCTGCCAGCATCAAGAGCACCATCTGTGATCGATTTTGTGATAACGGAGTAAACAGCTACTGGAAATTCAGGGCAGTTCTCAGAGATTTTGGTCTCTGGGAGGAATGAACATGAGCTTGCAGGAGTAGCACAGCTGCTGCTATCCAAAACCTGCTGTCTCTTCTGCAGAGGTTGCGAGACATGACCCAGTCACAAACCCATATGAGCATAACCTCTTGCAAGCAGGGGGATTTTGCCTGATCCTGTGCAGGAAAATTGGTGGAAGATGTCCTGAATCTTCTCTCCTTTTATGCCTACATGCCTACAATTCACAGGGTATTTTTTTATGACAGGAGGCTTACCTTAAATGTAAATCTAGTCAATCTAAGCCCAGATAGTAAACTACGGACACTGATTTCAGACAAGGCTATAGAAATCTGAAATCAGTATTCTGCATTTTTACGTGTCTGCAGAGTGCTTTGCAGAGGGAATGTAAAACTAGCAGTACAGGCTCAAAAGCTCTCCTAGACTTAAAAGCAAGAGCAACCCTTTCTTGCGGTAATGGTGGCATTATGCTTGCTCATTAGAAGGACTACACTATAATTTTGATCCAGCAGAAAAAAATTTTGTCAAAGTTTTCAATTTTTAAAAGCTTTAATGTAAGGCTTTTGATTTCTATGATGTCTTCTGAGAAGCGAAATAATTTTGGGGTAAACATAAATGGTAATAACTTTAATGTTAATTTTTCTTCATGAGAAAAAATCAAGACTGAGAGGAGACAAGTTTCTTGTACAGAAACATCAGGCTTGAATTTTTGATCTGTTGCAGGGTGAGAGTGGGTCCAGCTTTAACAAAAATCAGAAAAAAAGTCTTAAGGTGCTTAGTGGATTTGCACCAAGGAGAAAACTAGTTCTTTGAACTAATGCCTGAACTGAACACAGCTAAAGTATACAACCATTGGCCTAAGAACACCATTTCCTATTCCCCTGCACATTCCCATGTGTTTTGGTGGTAAAACAATCCAATGTTTATCTCCTTTTCAGGAATAATTGCCCAAGTGCCCCCTGAGTCAGGTTTGTATGATAACATGTGCATCCTCAGACATCCACGTCTCAGAGACGTGGTTTGGGGATGAGTCTTAGCACCCCTCCAACCGAGAGCCCATAACAAATCTATGGCCATTCATAGTCCCTTTCCCCTCCGATTCCTCAGAGCTGTACCACTGCCACGGTGCTCCCTAGGAGCAGACAGGGAATACCTCACATTTGGCTGATCCAAGGTTTCTGTTTATTTCAGCTGAAGAAAAACCTCTATTAGCTGTAATTAGCAGAGGGCCTAAACTGTGCCGACACATAGCTGTGTTTATGTCTGTCAGAGGGCAATGATTGACTTTCCCACCGAGAAGTTTGTTTCTCTGGTAAGACAGAACCTGCTAAGCTGTAAAGAAAGAAACTGAGAGTTGTCGACTGTGTCGGGCCCACGGATGATGGCCAAACACAACGAAACACTGTGAAATCTTTCTGAAACTATTATCAGATAAATCTTTCATGCTTGTAGGAACTTGAAAACCAATTTTAAAGTGTGAGTTAGTGACGTCATGTTTTAGAAGAATGACAGAAAGCTTTATGGGCACAGGTGTGCCTGGCAACCACCCCGCCACAGAAGGTGTGTCCCACTGACTCTGCACCCTCTGTGCGGCCCATTTTCCCATCGGAAACTGTACACACAGAAAAGTCAAACCAGACAAAGGCATCGCCCGTCCTCAGGACACCCGTTTTCGGTGGGTTTCCTCGATATATCGAAGCCTCGAGTGACACACACACCCTGAGGAGAGACCCGCCCGCGGGAGCCACCAGGCGGCGCCAGAGCACAGCGACGGGGGCCGGTGAGACGGGGCGCGGCGCGAGCGGCCGCCGGCCGTTACCAGCCAACGGCCGCTACCAACGGCCGGGGCAGCCGGTCCGCCTCGGCCCGCCGGACACGACGCTGTGTGTGTGTCTGTGTGTCTGTGTGTGTTGCACACATAGATATATAAACTTATCCATATGTTTTAAAATCACTACACCTCTGACCAAAAGAAAACCCCAAAGGGAAAGGTGGAATCGAACCCCCCCCGGTTTAAATACCCAGAGAAAGGCCTTGCCTGTGGGGGAGGTTTGCCCATGGCTGCCGAAGGGAGAGCGACTGTGCTGACTGAAACCCCTCCAGTGCAGAGGGGCCCGGGACGCCCGCTCACCCCCTCGGTGGCTTCCCTGACAAGCTTCCCATCCTTCTCCTCCTCCTCCTTCTCCTCCCTCTGCTCCAGAAAGAATCCCTGGAGCTATGTTTGCAAGTATCTAAAGGGTGCGTTTAAGAAGGATGGAGCCAGACTCTTTTTAGTGGTTCCCAGTAACAGGACGACGGGTAACAGGCACAAGCTGGAACATAGGAAGTTCCGATGGAATATGAGGAAAAACTTCTTTACAGTGAGGGTGAGAGAGCACTGGAACAGGCTGCCCAGGGAGGGTGTGGAGTCCCCTTCTCTGGAGACTTTCAAGACCCGTCTGGATGCAGTCCTGAGTAATGTGCTCTAGGCAATCCTGCTTTAGCAGGGGAGTTGGACTAGATGATCTCTAGAGGCCCCTTCCAACTCTGAAGATTCTGTGATTCCGTGATTCATTCACATGCTGTCCCCACCATCGTGAAGCCAAGTGCAAATCCCCCTCCTTCTGCTCCTTGACCAGGATTTCCAGAATGGCTGGAGAACTCACACTTCCCGGCTGACTGCGCATTTGCAGGCTGAATTCTGACCTCCTAATATGTGCAATTAACACTAATTAAACAAGTAATTAGAAATTACCCCATGACATCCTTTGCAGAAGGTCCTAACTCAGTTTTGTGTTGGACCTGCTCTAGCTCTTATAATGAGTTGTCCATCTAGTGCTGTTCTGTCCTGGCGGGGGTTTCTGGGGGCACAAGGAGTCATGGTACATCTCTACACCAGGACTGAGGTTACAGGGCTGCCCTAGGGCAGGGAAGGCAATCGCTGAGGGAGGGAGAGGCCGGGCAGCGACCTCAACTCCAGATGCTCCTTTGCAAGGTAGGACGGTGCGAGGAAATGGGTGGGAGTCTCTCCTATGGCAGCAGTCAGCGCAATGAAATCCAAGTGCCATTGAAATCTTCGGCCAAGGTGACAGATTTCTCTGACAAGGATTTTTGCCTCGGGCAGTGCATAGAGTGAAAGACAAGTTCTAGATCAGTCCCTGAGCCTCCTAAGGAGTGCTCAAAATCAATTGGCACCTTTTTCTGGTCACCCTGTTACAGGCACCCTGAGACTGGTTTTCAGAGATACCCAACCCTTGAGTTTCCGGGCACCTTTGAAAGTGAGCCAAGAACACTTTGCCCAGAGGCAGAGGCACACAAAATTAGGTTTCCTTTTTAAGATGCTTGTTGGCTGTGTTTGAAAGCCATCTTATCCTTTATCAATTTTACCCTTCCACTCCTCCACAATTTTCTGGAAATCTTAAACAGCATCACAAAAATGATGCACATCAGAAAAGCCACCCCTCCACCCATTTCCTCCATGCCCTTTCATGCTGGCAGCTGTGCTGTTTGGCAATTGTTGCTGCATGCAAGGGGTGGGTGGGTATCGGGCAGGGAGGCAGCTCCTAACTGCATGGGGAAGGGTGTGCTGAGTAACACTTGCTGCTTTTGTAATGGAGAAGAGGGCAGGGTGAGACCTTCAGGGCAGTGGGTGAAGTCTTGGTGACACGATACTGTGGTGGAACGATTGTGAATTTGTTCCTTGCACATGGATGGTTTCCCTCTATGACCACGATGAAAGCTTTAAGATTTTGTCCATGTGCTTTCAGATGTGACAGAAGAGAGGGCACTGTGCATGTTTTCTCTTCCTCGCTATGTTTTCTTTTTCATACCTGTGTGTGTGCTTGCATGCTGGGCCACGTGGTGACACATCCTGGGTTCCACATCAGTGCTTCCCCACTAACCTGATCTAGTCAAAATGCTATCAGACACTGCTTGCTTAGGTTGCCCGCTGACACATTTGCCAGTGCTGTCCATTAAAACCAATTTGCAATATCATTTTAACCTGCCTATGGCAGCTTGCAACACCTACAAGTGGGAGTTACTGCTTTGAGCTGCTACTATCCCTTTGGGAATGGTACAACAATGCTTTCCTTGACAACTTGGTGGGGGGAGCAAGCCCCAGGACTGACCCCAGAACTCAGCTAACAGTATAAAAGCAGGGTTGTCCCCCATCCCCAGCCACAGGCACTAGCACATCCTCTTATTTGTCTTCCAAAAGAGATCTGTGCTTTTCTACTAGTTTTGTGGATCACCATGGAAACTGGCAGGAACAAAGCCATGCCAAGGAAGCTCAGCAACTGCTGCTCTCAGAGTACTTTGGGGACCTCTCCTGTGGAGAGATGGAGTCCTCTCCAAGGCTGCTTACCTGCAGGTGACCCCTCCTGGGAGAAGCAGGCAGAGGGATCTCCATGGGGGCTTTCGACTTTTCCACCCCCCATGTGGGAGTGAAATAATTCCTCCCTTTACACAACGCCTTGACAAGCCTGAAAGATCCCAGAGCAGAGATCATGAACATCTGGGAGCTGTGTGCCTGGCGCCGGTGTGAGACCAGGAAAAGAGCCAAAAACCTCTCCAGCTAACGTAGCCTCCCTCCTGCACTCCCATGGAGGACAGCCTGCCCGCTGGTTCCAGCAAAGGAGGCTCTGCGAATAGGAGTCCTACGGCAGGGATCCACGTTCTTCTCCACACCCCATCCTGACATCTGGCAGCTGTTGGCATGACTTCAGTGCCAGAGTGGGAAGGCAGCCAAAACCCTTCCCACAGACTAGCCACAACTCTTACTAGTGTCTTCTCTCCCCCACTGCCAGCCAGTGCGGGGCACCCTACCATTTATGGAGAGGCAGGGATCCTCCATTAGAGCATGATGTTTTGTGCAGCCTCTCCTGATCTGACCACAGAGCTGCCCAGGTGCCCATGCCAAAGTTCTCAGATCAGCACCCAAACAGAGGGCAAGCTGGGACCTACTTTACTCTTTACTGAAAGTATTGAATTAACAATCTGGAAATTGAATTTTCTCCCAGCTCTGCCATAGGGGTACAGCAGGGACAAGGACAACCTCTCTTCCTGGCCTACCCAAACCTCTCCCATCCATCAGCTTTTTTCACAGGTGTAGTGGGGATCAGACATGAGTTCACTCCCCATGATCCCTTCTAGTCTGAGTTTTTTCGCTGAGAACCTGTTTCCAGTGATGGGTGGATGCAGAACTATAATCAACAATGGCAGTAATGGAGGTCTGTGCTATACTGTGGAGCTCCTCTGGCGACCTGCAGCACACACTATTGCCTCCTCAGTGCACACTCCTAGTAAACATGTCCCTCGGACAGCTGATGTTTAAGAACTGGGCTGAAATGACCAGTTTGTCTATGGACTGAGCAGCACTGCTGCTGCTTCTCAGAGGGTAGCAGGTTTTTATTTCTGTTACTTGGCTTGAATTCAAACCAGTAATCTATAATATCTGTTCCCTTCTCCCCACATGGTTTAGGTCTCTTTCCCTGGTGCCGCTTTTCGCACTGTACTTCAAGAACCAGCTCTGTAAATAGGTATTCACCTGGCATTTCACAGGAAACCTGGGGAAGCAAAATGACCATAGGCTGCTGCCTGTTTTGCCTGAGCTACACTCCTGTGAGGCCAGACCTGCTGCTGCTGCTCGAGGAGGGGTTGAGGGATATGGATTCTCCCTTGCAGCAGCAGAACTGTGGCCATCCCTCACATCACTGGGGCTGCAGAAGCAGCAGGTCCAGCTCTCCAGGGCTCTCCCTGATTCCTTCCAGCACCTTATCCCAGCTTCACCCCCCTTCTTTCTATGCCTCCTTTTCCTCTGCAGGAGCATCCAGGGCCCTCATCCTTAGGGATGGCCAACATTCAGTTTTGCAAGTGCTCTTGAGCCAGCTCTGTCTGCCTAGTTGCAGCATCTGGGCTTGATACACGTTTCGTGTGGGATACATCATGTATGGCATCACTTGCACAGCAGTTACCGCTGTAGCCTGTGGACTCAGGAAAATACTCAAAGTGTGCTGTGGTATGTGGGAACCTTATGGGCTGCATACCAGCCAATGTCAGACACAGAAAGACTACAGAAACCAAATACACTTGCAAGGACTGTTTTGCTCCACCTCAGCCTGAAGACTCCCACATGCTGTCCTCCTTTCTTCTCCTCTCTGCAACAGGAGTTTAACAGGCACACACAAGCATGCTGATAACAACTCCAAATTTACTTTTTAAGCTCCAGTTGTCTAATCTATGATCTAGATAAACCTGTGAGAATACAAGCATTAGAAAACATTAACTATTGTGAGAGATGTTAAATCTGTATATTTTATAGAAGAGAAAGCTACGTTTTTTGTCATAGACTACTTTAATGGTAGTTGATGGCTTCTTAATCTAGCAGAAAAAGACCTAAAGCAATCTGGTACTTGGAGGCTGAAATTGGAGAAATCCAGAGATGAAACAAGGCGTGAGCTATTAATACTGAGAATAATGCTGGAGTTAGCACTGGGATGACTCCCTAAGGAAAAGGGGAATTCTCCGTTGTTTTGCCGTGTGCCAGTCAAGACTGTATATACAAAACATATGCTCTCGCTCAAGTTCTGGCTTGAATTGTGCACACAAGTGTCTTTATGTCCTGTGTGTGAAGTGTGACGAGATGACCATAACACGATGAAAACCAGCTGACAAAGTACCGGAGGGCAATGGTTTCCTGGCCCTCCCACTGGGTCCTCCCACGAGCAACCGCTTTATGCAGTGAGGTGATCCACAGCTGCCAGTCTCTTATTTTCTGCTGCATGAACTTGTCATTGCTGACTAGATGCAAAGCAAGGCAGGAGTTTGCAGGTCTGTGTTGTGTCTGTCAGCACACTGCAAGCCCAGGAGAAAAAGAGTAAAGGAACTAGGCACAAAGGCCATTTTCAACATCTTTATGCCTCTAACATAGGTGGAATTTAGAGAACTACGATATGAAGCCTAAGTTCCCTGTGGAGAGACACAAGTGCCTCAAACAGGCGTCTCAAGGCACTGTCTTGGTTTTTTGCAAGATTTTTCCCGCATAGGATTGAGCCTTCAGGGGGCTCTGACACATGGAATTGGTCTGGCTGGTGTCCTTGCCCCTTTGGTAAGTTTTCAGCAGCACCATGTCTGCAACGTAATGCTCTCTCCCACCTGCAGAACTATGGCAACTTTGCTTACTAGAGACAGAGTTTCTTCTGCTCTTATCTCCTGACACCTTGTTCTCGTGTATCTTTTTGTCTTTCTATTTAGGTATCTCAGATATGGGGCTCTTGACAAAGCAGCCTGTGCTTGTGTTGCGATAACGGTAGTCTAACATGCCAAGCTAGTTCTCTTGGATCTGCCAGAAAGTTTGTTTTGTCAATAAGATATTTGCTGTTTATAGTAAATTCTATTTTTTGCTGAATGATTTGTCTGCAAATTGTAAAAACCTGATATAGAGTGCTTGAGCAGACATATTAAAGATAACTCCCAAGGAAAATCACTTGGGAACTGTGAGATACTACAGGCTGTTCTTACAACCTTCTCCCTCTGAAGTAAAAACAATTCTTCTATTTCCATTATTTAATAGAACCACATTTTTAATTAAAAAAATTAAAATAATAATTTTGTTAAGTAATTTAACAGAAGCAACAGAAGGCACAAGGAGGCACGGCTTTGTAGAATATCTGCATTAAAGAAATGGCAGCAGACAGTTGTGTGAGTGCTGATGTGGTTCTGGGACTCCAGGGGTTAAAGCAAGGTGTGTGCAGGCAATTCTTGGGGAGGTACTTTGTATAAAGTTCAGTGGCTGAGGAATGTCCTGGCAGTCAAGCTTCATTGCCTGGGAAAAACACAAGGCCAGATTCACATTTCAGTTAACGATACAATCCTGTTGGCTTTGCTGGTACAAATGAGAGAACTTGACCATTGCTTTTAAAGGAAGAATAAAAATACTTCATAAATTCAGATTAAGAAATATTGTGGTTGCATGCTGTGGCTGAACGGAGTCAGGAACAGGGTGGGGAGCATGAAGGGAATAGCTCCTTTTCCCATTTTGTCTTTGACCAGCCTCAGTTCAGGAGGGGACTCTGTAAAGCATGAAGCTACCGTTTGCCCTCCAAAATACCTATAGGGAGCCACAAATCATGTTGGTTCTGGTTATTACAATTCCTTGATCACTGGGAGTAATGTTTAATACAGGCACACACAGAACATACAGATTGGAGACCATTGGAGTCCCTTCCACTGGGAACTGCTGGAGAAATCTCTTTGGGTGACACTGTCCCAACAGCCAGCTCCATCTCAGCCTGTATTCCTGCCTGTCCCTGCTCAGCTGGCTGAATGGGAGAGCTCCTCGCCAGATGCCCGTTTCTTTTCAGTTCTTTGCCTGTCTCCACTTGGCTCTTTGGCCATCTCTGCAAAGTGCTATCCTGCTCTCTGCCTGAACCAGCTCTGTAATGCATGCTTTGTCTTTTAGCTAGAGAGGAACAGGCAGCTTCATTCAGCCAAATTCCCATGAAACTGGAAACGGATGAGAAATCTAAAGTGAAACAATCTTTAGGGAACTGCAAGGTCCACAGCATCTTTGGAAATCTGACTACTTATTCGGATAATGAGGTATAGATTTCACAGTCTTTAGTCACTCCAGTGTCCAAATCTTGACTTTCTGGTTTTAGTTATATTTCAATATTTTACACACTTAATCACATCACATCAGTCTTTTTATTTGTGCATAGTGATTTGCTACTCATTGTTTCTCTGATGAGTCACCAGTGCAAGCACACTATCAATGTGAGGAAGGAGTTTACAAAAGTTCAATAAACTGTGTATCTCGGACCAGGCAATATCCATAAGCCAGATAACCACACTTAGGATCTTGTTTAACCATGCCTAGTGAATAGGGTTGCTTACAGTACTAGGAGATACTTTTGTTCAGTTATTTTTCCTGCTTCCTCCATAGATCATTTTATCCTGTTTATTTCAGACTGCCCTGTTTTGCGTGGGCAGTCTCAACAAGAGCCAAAGCACAGTTTCAGAGCACTCATGGATCTCTTATAACCACCCAATCCTTTTGGTGCAGCCCTTCCACAACAAGCCACATGCACTTGCTAGAGGAGAGGGGACCACCTTTCATGGTGGCAAAGCAGGCCATGTCAAAGGCACACGCAGGTCAGCCAGAGAGATACATGTCAGCATGAATGTCGTTATCCCCACTGAGGAAAGTTTCACAGAGAAATTTTTAAAGTATCTTTGGTGAAAGTAATGTGCCTGATGATGGAATAAGTAACAAGTAGTTTGCTAAACCTGAACCAGAATGAATGACCTTTTGCTTTGAAACACAGTGGTCTAAGACCCAGGGCCCTGGGGACGTTTGATCCTGGAGCCCCCATTTGGCTCCAGTCCCTTTCGCTCCCATGTGGCCCCCCTGGTCTGCTCGGTGCCACGAGATGCTCAGGGGTGGCAGTGACCGGCCGGTGGCAGAGCCCAGGCGCAGCAGCAGCACAAGGCTGTGTGTGCACACTGGCTCCCGGCAGCCGGACACTCCTCAGCAGCGAGATTGCCAGCTCTGTTTGAGTAACACGGGTAATATATATTCATATAAGTCAATATATTATTCGTACAAGGGAATGCTGCCTGTAAAATAGCTCACTAAGCAGTGGCCCTATCCCTGAATAAAATATTTCATGTGCTGGCAGCTATCATTAGAAATGCTTGAAGCCCCAGACTTGTTTGTCTGAGCCTGAGCACGTGGGGCAGGATGGTGTCCTCTGGTCAGGAGAGCCATCATTACACTAATTTGGTTTTCACCTCTACCCTGGCACCAACCCCATGCCCTGGGGCTGCCTACAACCAGTGAAGGGTGCTCCAGCCGGAGCCTGGGACGTTCCACTGTCCCCTCAGGGCTGCTGTGGGTGGCGAGGGCAGCATGGCGCTGTGCGTGCCAGCTCCCCACCTGGCTGCTCTGCAGAAAACACTGCTTTGTTTTCTGTGGAAAACACATTTTCCCTCAGGGCTGGGGCTGGTTCGGGAACATAAGCTCTGAAGGCTGGGAGATGACTGCAAGGGGGATCCCAGGCGAGAAGGGCCCGACACCAACGCTTGCCGCTTGGCAGGCCCGAGGACGAAGCCTGCAGCCACCAGCAGCTCTGCCCAGGGGTTCCTCCAGCGCCGTTTGTCCAAAGGCGCTTGGCAGAACAAGATGGCTGCACGCCGCACGGGGGCAGGAGCTCTCCCGCCTGAGGGGGCAGCGGGCAGGCGCTGCGGGCGGCGGCAAGGAGCCCGTCCCGGCGTGTCCCGTCACCACCGGCCCGTTCTGCTCACCTCCGGCCTCAGCGCAAGCGCCGGAGGGTGCGCGGTGGGCGGGGAGGGGATGTCTCCGGCAGGGGCAGAGCGCGGCTGTGCCTCCTCTCCTGACGGGCCGCCCCGGCACCCGGGGCAGGGCGCTGCCCGCCCCACCTGCCTCGTCGCCGAGCCCGAGAAGGGGTTAAAAGCCCGGGGCGGGTGATGTCAGTTCCTGCGCTGCTCGGGAGGGCCGGCTCTGATATTTGAGCCGGGCTCTCCCGCTCGAAGGAAAACAGAGAGAGAGAGAATGAGAAAGTGCTGAATGGGACAGAAGCCGCGCCGGGCACCTGCCTGCCACCCGGCGCCGCGCAGCCGCCCGCGGCGAGGGCCGGCACCGCCGCGCTCCCGCGCCGGGTC
>VYZM01017368.1:11783-31528 GCA_013398915.1 Dromas ardeola | reverse complement strand
GGTTGGCTGTGGTTGCCTTTCTCCCCCCTTTTTTCCTTCTTCAAGTTGATGGTAAGGGGACTGACGGAAGCGTTCTGGGGAGTGATGTTGTGTCATCTCTGTTAATTGAGGTTTGCTGCTTAAAATGAGTAGGCTTGCCTTCGGGTCTGGGACTTTAGTCCCTGAACCTGCACGGAGGAGGTGGGGGGAAGAACGGCGACACGTGGGGAAAAAATGCAGCCCCAGAGTAAATCCCTGTAAATCCCGGCGTGTCTTCTGTCTTCCTGGTAATCCTGGGTGTGCGGGGAAGACCTCTGGAGGCAGAGTGGCAAAACCAGGAGCCCGCTTCCTGCCCTCTGGCACTTTTACTAGTCAAGCCACCTGCACTGATGTAGAGGGAAATTTGATTTATTTTTTTTTTTCCTTCCCCTGGCTCTCTCCAAACATTGCCCTTCCCACAGCTTGTCGTGTTGTTTTTTCCCCATGCTCTGTACATCCCAGGCCGCACTAGTGAATGGGAAATGACCCTGTGGCTGAACAATTCCAATGGCCTCAGGGTTAAAAGGCTGAGGGATGAAACTGGTTGTGAAGTGGAAAATGAGGTGACTGGGGGCAGGGACTTGATTAATAGTGCAGGGTTTCCACACTGACTTTTGACCACCACTCATGCGGCCGACCTTCTTGGTGTTGATGCAGTGACATCGGAGGAAATCTCTCTCCCTTCACGTGTTACATTTATCACACTTCTACTGATTCCTTTCATAGTAAGGTGGTAGCTGAAAGTTAGAGCAGTATTCAGCTCCGGTGTTCAGGCAGGGTCTGGTGCATTTTAGTGGCAGGTGCTAAGAACTGCACTCCTGTGCTGACTGAATCCCCTATAACAGCCTGGGTAAACTGATTCCTCAGCTGAGGGGACACGTTTGAAATGCGGAAATACTGTTTCACTTGTTTACATTGTTTGGACTGAATGAACAAAGCTGCAAAGACTTCATGTGCATTTATATCTGCACCTGAAAGTCTTCATGTTGATTAATTGCTTTTTATTCTCAGAAGGCTTTTCAGGTGTAAATATGCAAAGTCTCTGAAGTGTTTTGAATTTTAGTTTGGATTCACATTTGGGGCATCAGCCGATTCTAGTCGAAAAACAAAAAAGCCCATGACATTCTGGTATAAATTTTAGCTTCATCAGAATTACAACAGGATATGGGCATTCTAAGTAAATACATTCATATTTATTTTGTATATCGCATTTAGTGTCAGAACTGTCTCTGGTGTTGATCAAAACTTACAGATGTAGTCAAACTAAGAGTCTCATGTCTGTATTTAGCAGTTGGTTCAGTCATTTTCCCCCCACTAAGTTCTAAGGACTTCGTAGGTCCCATTATCTTTACTGGAAGTTGTTTGATACTGAACACTGAAAATCAAACTGCTCTTTAAGAAGCATCTGTATGCATTTAAGAATGAAGTTTTGAAAATCTCAGCTTGTTCAAACAAAGTGGCTGTCTCCTGTTTTCCAAGTTCCTAAAATAAGAATACTGCATCTAAAAGTATCTGATTCCCAACTTCTTCATATGCCAATGGGGAAAAAAAAACCCAAACAGTTTTATATAATCTTATAAATATGGTTTATGCAACCATATAAATTCTGTATCTGATATGAAAAGTACCAGTATCAGGGGGATAGGGGGAAATAAAAGAACTTAGTGGATTAAGATGGTTAAGAATTACAAAAAAATGGCATATGAAACGTCAGGTCCAGTAGCAAGGATTTAAAGTCAGTCTGTCAAAATAAAGTTGATATTGTAATTCATAAGGTACAGATGAAGTGCTTATGTTTAGGTGAATGGGGGAGAAGGAATGTTGCATTTAACAGTAAGTGAGAATTCAGAATAAATTTGAAGTTGTAAATAAAGTTGTAATTTAGGGGTAAATGTGAGACATTGTGACACAATATCTTTCTCTGAAAAAGTGTAAAGTTTTTGCTAGAGAGAGAAAAAGCTGTAATTCTAATCTCTGGCCTTCAGAAATCATTTGTTATGATGACACATGGGGAAGTTATTAGCTTAAGTGGAGGAGATGGGGATCAATAGAAGAATGATAAGGTAGTCAAAGAAATGACAAAAGAGAATGTGACAACACCGTGCTGAAGGGGGGCTGTTAGAGGATAGGTATTTTGCTGGAAGAGCTGACAGACCCAGGGGATTAGTAAGGTTGGGATAAACTCTAATGACACAAAGTAAAATCGCACAAAGTAAAAAAGTAGTAATAAAGTGGGCACAAAACCTGGGAGAGCACTATTTAGAAACAGCATAGGGTAATCATGGGCCTGTTAAATTTTGCAATGGACTGTAGTACAGAGATCCTTGATCTTGGGGGGGATCTGGCACTGACCTGTGCTTTATTAATCTGTTCCAGTATCATTGTAACGGGCCCCCTGCACTCCCATGTCTTGCATTTGCAAAGGCAAAGCCAGCTGAGATTCCTGTGCTCTAATTGTGTTGGGTAGTCTGTGAATCTCGACCCCCGGTGTAATGTGGTTGTAAGAAAGGCCAATCCAATCAGGTGAGGTATTCCCTAGGAGAGTGGGAAGTACTAAATGCCTTTGCACAAAGCGTTGGTGAGGCTGCATGCTGCCTGCCAGATGCAGTTGTGGTCACCCATGTCTATGAAGGGGAGTGAGAAAGATAAAACCCAACTCTTCTATATGATGTGCACTAAAGCTGGATCGGGTGAGGGAGAGTCGTGAGCTTTTCTTATGAGACTAAAAGAGCCCCTTGTCTCGAGCTTTGCAAAATGAGGTCTTTAGGGAGAAGCTTTTGGTATCTATAAATATACCAAGGGGTAAATATGAGGGAGGGAAAAAACTAGCTAAGCTGAAGGGCAATATTTTACAAGAATGAACAGATACAAGCTGGTTATTACTACATTTATGCTGGTAATTAGAAGGTAGCTCATTAGAGGGGTGACATTCTAGAACAACAGGAATAGTGGGAGCAAAACTGTCTGCACGGTTCTAGGGAAGGCTGCGATCATTTATGAAAGGGATTGTATGATGCAGTTGTCTAGAGTGAGAAGGAACGAGACTTAATGATTCAGGACATCTATCCCAGTCTCAGACTTCCTATTCAGAATGAGGTATTTTTAGTTCAACCATAAGTTATGGACTATCTGAGGAAATTACTTTTGCTCTGGCGTAAGCTGTGTGGTAAATAAGATTCATTTTTCTTTGTGCCATTAGAGTTCATCCCATTCATTCGTATGTGCTCTTTGGACTTAAGCTCTATGAATAAAAACTAAAATCTCTTTATACCTGTACAAAAGAGAACAGAATTTCATTTGAGAGCTGAATTACAATGTCCACAACAGAGTTAGCTGTAAACAAACTTACAGTATTGTAGGTTCCTTCCATGACTTAGTGCACTCTTTTGGCTTGAGAAGGATGGCTAGCACTGCCTTAGAGGGACACCCTACAATGTTGTGAAGTGTGCCAAAAATAGCCTGGTTAAATGCCTGGCAAGGAGCTAGGGCTAGAGATTAGATTGTTGCATTGGACTGGGCTGTGGAAAAGGATGGCCTCCGTATTTCTGTAACGCTGGAGGTGCGCTGCTTGTAGAATTCTGGTCTTCCTTCCTATTGCAGAGTGTTTTCAGTGATGCAATACCAAACATGAGTTTTAATTAAACCTACCTTCTGACCTGGAATAGGATTTCCCAAATCGTTCTCAAGGCAGGTAACTTGCTGCCTGGAAAACTTTCTATCACTAAACAAAGCAACCTGTATATAAAATAACTTATGGGTAATGTTTGTAGCTAAAGGGTATACAAATATGTCTTCCTTAACTCAGAACAGCAGGGATGTAGCTGGATAGAGTGGCTTGCTGTGTTACGTATACTTACACTATTATGTGTACTTAAGGTAACTTGAATCTCAAGTCTTTTACATGCAAAGTATGAGCCAGATGTCCTGGGGAGTGGGTATAACTAGAGGGACATCTTAAGCTTTCCCACTCCGCAAAGGCAGATGTAAGTGCAATGAGGCTGAGTGACTTCACTGTGCTCTACCAAGTCTTGACCTGTTGCTTTGGCCCCAGTTCAGGAAAGCACCACGTTTGCCTGTGAGCAGGTGAGAAGTTCCTTTAATAAGTATGCGTTTCAGTGTTTTGATGAAGCTGATGAACTAATAACTGTTCTGGCTTTGTAAACATTTGTTATTGTAGGGTTATACAGCTGGCTGCTGAACTGCACACACTGACTTGGTACTATAAACCTGTTTGTGAGTGCTGACAAATGCCTGGATTTTGTTACAGGCACTTATTACCTACGTTTTACATATCTTTTAGAATGAGCACAAAGTGTCTGAAATGTCTAAACAGTTACTGAGTAAGAAAATAAAACAACTTCAAAAACCACAGCTTTTTCCACTTTGTGGAGTTGTATCTCTTGATGTCTACAAGGACTTCAGTAGACCTGCATGTTTTGTCTTCAGCCCTAGCTTATTCCTGGTTGGGATCTCTGTATGTTTTAACAGAGCGATTGTTTAGGTACTGTGGTACAGCTGCTCTTCCACTCTTGTGGACTGACTGTATCAAGTAGTTAGGGGTTCAGAACACTGTTGTTTCATACATCACATCCTCTTAACACAGTCTTTATGAGATAAGGCACTGGTGCCCAAGTTAATAATGGGTGTCTGACCTTAGTTACGTTAAAGAGGTTTTAGTGACTTGAGTGTTTACAGCCATACTAGTACAAAGGAGGCAGGAGTAAAAATACTCCTAGTGTACAGGTAGATGATAAGCAAGGCTGTCAGTAAGGCTGTTTGTGGAATATACAATATGATGCATTAGTAAATTATTTAATCACTCTAAAGGTAAAAGTTTATTTGAATATTTATCTGTTATCCATTAAAAGAGTGACCTCTGGCAGAGGGTAATATCAATAATTTGGGATAGTACGATTTCATCTTCTGCTTGTAGGAGAAATGGTCTTTGTTACCAGTCCGTCCTGTAAAAGGGACCAAGGAAGACTAGGCCCAAGGGGTGAAAAGTTTGCTGGCCTAAAATACGTTGTTTGAGGGGTTTTTTTTTCCCTTCTCTTCTGTAGGATTTTTAGAGCACCTCAGACGACATCCCAAGTGGATGATTAACTTCACAATGGCAGAACTCACGATGGAGAACGGTAGCTGTATGGACTGGCAAAAGCGATGCCTTGCGTTGGAGTCCCAGCTCTTCAAATTCCGTTTGCAGGCAAGCAAGATCCGAGAGCTGTTAGCTGAGAAGGTGAGGCTGTGGTGGCTTCTACTTTGCACTGAGTTGTGGCATGAAAGCAAAGCTATGCAATAGCCAAGCTATGCAATAAAACTCTTACTTGCAGTGAGGATCTCTTCCTTGATTACAGTATGTCAGTGCACTCTGCATATCACTTGAGATACAGAGATGTGCCTGTCAGAGTGACGTAAAGCGGCATTAGTGAAAATAAGAATTTGGCCTTGTTTACTGGAAAATCACCAGGTATTTGGAGTCTACTGGAAAACACTGTACCAGCAAGATTCTGGATATCTAAAGTGACTGAGGCAGCTGCAGAGCAAAGACTATTTTGAATAAGAACAGCAGGATCAGGACTTGGCTGGCAATAGAAAAGCTTACATGAGTGCAAACTATGGTATAATGTTAAAAAGACTGGACAGGGCAACGTGTACTGCCATAGAGTTAAAATAACATTGCATATCCAGTCAAAACATTCTGGGGATACTGAAGAGCAGGACAGAGATACTTTGAGATCTGGATGTTAGAAACTTGCATGGCATCTGTTGTTTTAGAGGCATCTCCTACTAATCTCTTTCAAGTGCACTAAGTGAACTCAGTTGCAGTCCTAGGGGAGAGGACTGGCGAAGATTTGAGGGTTTTGTTGTGTTTTGTTTTTTTTTTTTTTTTTTTTGTTTCCATCATGATGTGGACTTTTTGGTGTTTTTTCTTTACCTTGAATTGAGTTGTTTTTCAATTTGAATTAAAGCTTTTTCACTTACCTCTAACTTCCATAAAATCCAAGTTTGTAGGTTGCTGTGGGGTTCCTTCTTTGTTTCAAAATGTGGCTTACATTATCACAGTCCAGTCCAAGATTGCTCAGATATTCAATTACTATTGGAAAGTGAGAACAGTTCTTTCAGTCACAGTTTGCTAATGAAGTTGAATTCTTTACAACTGACTGCAGTTTACTCCAAATGCTTTTAAGCTGTACCTGATGACAGATATGTTCTAAATTCACTTTTGCTCCAGTTTGTATTATGTAACTTTTATGTGTATATTCTTGTTTGTTGCTTTTGGATGTAAAAACATCCAAATTACATCCACTTCAGAGTGGAACAGTTTTCATCCTTGGTTTCACTGTAATTACGTTTCCACTAATGCTGTATACTGCATGAGACATTGATTCTACTCCTCGTATTTTAAGAAATTATGCAACTCTGAGTGCCGTCTTCATCTTTTCAAGGTAGCTTCTGAGATGGACCTTAGTGACTATTTATCTTGAAAAACATTGAAAGTGGTCGTATAGTCCATTTAGATAAAGGTGCATTAAAGAAATCATCTATAGATGTGGCGCAGGTCTGGTAAAGACAGCCAGTACTCATATGCAGTACTCCACATTTGCTGCATTATGCAGTCTGTGACCTTGTGCTTTATTAATTCCTGCTTTGAGAAACTTTGTGATTACCCCCATACAAAACAAAGAAACCCACCTATCAAACTTCTCTTTTTGGAGAGCAGACTTGCCAGAGATCTTTTGAGTGTCTCTTTAGGGAGGTTTTGTGGGCCACGGCAGAGAATGAAATTGTCGTCTGCTGCAGGAGGCTCCTCAAGGAAGGGGCCTGACTGCCATTAGTGCAACCTTTCAGTCAAAGCGGTGTTCCCTTTGTTAAGATTAAGAAGCAGCTTGGTTCAGTGATCGGGTTACTCTGTAACTACATGTACAGTGCCGTTGTAGGCTTACTTGAAGGGTCAAAGAGCTAGTAGGTTTGCAGTTCCCTACTCTGAATGTCATGTGGGAAGGGGAAAGCCTCAGGGACTGTGGGCCAGCTCCAGCAGACTCTTCTGGTGCAGATGGACTCAAAGCACCGGAGCTGGTGTTGAGGACACAATGCTCATGCTGAGCACTGCTGTTAGGAAGTGTCCTATGCCTCAGGTTCCTGACTGCTCTGCAATGGCTTGCTCAGAGACCCTCCTTCCCTCCTCCTTAGTTGCCATAGGGCTCCTCAGCAGTCACAGCAACTGGGGCTCCTGTCCACGCTGCGTCCTTCTTCCCCGCCGATGGGTAGTGATGCAGAAATGAAGGAGGTGCATGCTTTATGCATAGTGATGCCAACTCCAGGGATTTTTATAATGTATTTTATAGTGACTGTGATTTATTTTTTTTCTTACGGTTCTATTTGTGAGAATGAAGAGATTCAGACTGATTTGAAAGAGTACTGCATTTTCAAAAAGGCTTTTTGGGGGAGTGGGGGAGAAGAGCCTGAAAAATGTGAAGTGGGCACAGTTTAAAGCTGTGTTGCCAACCTGTGGTGAGCATTGCCCCTGCGATCCTCTAATATGGTCTGCAGGAACAGGAAAATTAATTTTGAAAAAAAAAAAAAAGTGGTTTTGCCAGAGAAAGTGAAGAACAATGTTAACAGCAGTGTGATAGTTACTCACCAGCTAGGTTGTCTCAGGGGTCTGGAAGCTACTGATTGAAAGGCTTGAAAACCAGATCCTCCATATTTTAAATCAGTCTTTGTAACCAATTTTATGTTTTTAAGGCACATTTTACTGTTTTAACTCACAAAAAAACCAGAACCACTCATGCCTGGCATTGGTAGTACAACGTGCACTAACACTCTAAATACTTCAGTTTTTTAAAATCCGCTTAGATTGAATAATCTAGATCGCAGTTCAGAACATGAGGAATTTAAAACCCAATGGTTTAACTGCCAGTGCCCTAGTTCACATGGTGTGAACTTCCGTGTTGGTAGCCCAGTCTCGGCTATTGAGTGGTGCTGCCCAAGCTCTGCAGAGCCTGGCTGCGGGTCAGTGTGGCAGAGGAACCCCAGCCCCTGGCCTCCAAGACAAAGCTCTGCTATCCTGCTGGACACCCACAGGGCACAAGACCCCTGGGTCCTGCCTTGTTGTGGACATCAGCAGGGATCTGGTCTCTTTGGAAACAGGCAGTTGTTTCCACTCTGACTTTCTTGTACACACACAAAGAAAGGGATACTCCTTTGTTGGTGAGCGACATTGCAGGCTGTTGCCCTGGCAGCAAGATAACCTGGTTAGGAGTGAGCTCTGGAAGAGAACAACAGGAGGAAAATGAGGCTAAGACATGCAGGAACTTTTTTCACTCCATTTTATTTAGCATGTTCTGCGCCATCAGGAGAGGGAAAGCCTGTGTGAATGGTTGATAGGAGGATCTTTTGCAGCTTTTATAAGGGCCATCTGGGTAGCTTTTAACCTGCTCCTGTCTAACTTCAATAAACAACGACATTTGGAAAAAAACCCTTTTGTCTCATGCCAGCATGGTGATACAACTGGGCCTGTTTCTCTCCATAGAAGCTGTCTGGGCTAAAGTTGGGGAGAAGAGTTACTTGAATTTGGCTTGGCCACTAAGTTTTTTATGTGACCTGGGTCAAGTTGCTTAGTAGCATTTGTCAAATTATAAAGCATTTTGTATGAAAGGACCCATGTAAATACCAAGCATTATTATTAATTCATTGAGGGATTTGAAAGAGCCTTACAAGCATGAATGTATTAAATCTGAATGCACTCCAGTGAGACAGCTGACACTGGGGATGGGTGAAGTAATCATTTTGTGTACATGGGAAACACAGCAGTTATTTAACAGTTCATAGTAGGACAACCCAACAATGTCGTACAGGAAGTTAAGAAAAGTACAAGTTCATTTAAGGCTACGGAGGGAATTAGGGTGACAAAAGTAATTGATTTGACTGGAACTCAGCCAGGTCACCCTGCTTGCACAAGAAGTTTCATAACTCTTTAGTGATCAGGAATGGTCCCAACATACGTTCTCTGTCCTGAGGAGGAATCAGGACTGCTAGCAATGCAAAGCAAACTGTCATGAGGCTGGGACAACAAGAAGTTTTTCAGTCAGAACAGTGCTGTCTTAAAATAACCTGAGTCTTTCATGGCTATTACGCACCTTGTGGAGGATTGAATTATTAGTCTAAGAGGATCGCCTTTGGGAAAAGGCCCAGAGATTCATCTAAAGTCTGTGCTGTGAATATAGACCCTGTCAATTAATCAGAAAACTAGCGGAGGACATTGACACTGAAGCTACTGTCATAGTAATTGTTTCACAAGGTGTATTATATCTCCAGTTAGCATCTGTCTTTCACCAATATATTTTGCTGCAACGTGTCTGTGGTGATGACTAGCCAGAGACTAATAGATAAATGCACGGGTAGATCACTCTTCCTAATGGACACAGACTCATGTTGTAACCCAGACCACTGCTATCAGTGTTATATTGCCTTGAGCTCAGTCTCTACCAAGACTCTCAGACCCTCTTTGGTTAGAGGACCTTTGGCTGCCTATGCTATCTTCTGTGGCATCTCTCTGTTCCTCTGCCAAATAAATGTCCTTAATTTGGTTATTAAGCTCCATAAACTGTGATGTCCTTGCTTGCTTGACTGAAAAAGCAAACCTGAGAGGTATCATGCTAAACGTGGCATTTTCTCATCTTCATGGTTTGAATTGGTTATGGCATGGCTTTTTTAGTTATATGACCATTGAGGCGTCTACATTTATGTACCTTTCTGATATGTTTGTCAATAGGTGTCAGTCTGCTCTTATGATCGATGTGTATGTATGAAAAGGAGAGTTGTCTTGTTGTCATCTGAAGGAAGGGAAATGGAAACACAAGAATGCTGACATCTCCGTTCTGGGTGATCAACCCAAGAGGAATAAGTCCCACTTTCAGAAGTATTGGTTTGGTCCTCATAGTGGCCAACTTGAACATTTGGCTCCAGTGCTTTATCAAAAATCATAAAATGCATTGGAGACAAAAGGAGCTCAGTTCCCTTTATAATTTGTTTTCTGCTCGAAGCATGATTCTTTTAATCTTCTGAAGCTGCTTCTATGTCATTCCTTCATTAGTAAAACACAAGTAAATGCTGGAAACTGCATGAAGTGTTCCTCAAATTTTGCAGCTTAGTGGATGAAAGTTAGTGTCACTGACTTCATATTACTAGGCTTAAATCTGAGACCCATCGAAGCAGGGCAGGTGGTGGAAGATGACCTTGCAAGCACTGGATGAGAACTGGAGTTGCTATTGAAAACGAAAAAAAAAAAAAAAGCTGGGCTCTGAGGGTAAGTTTTTAGAGGAACTCCAGGTACATCTGCATTTCACTGAGAATGAGGTGATTTGTACATTTAGAATAAAATTCTATTCAGTGTCCTTTGACTTGAATAGCAACAATGCTCAGATAAAGAATCACAGAATTGTCAGTTTGCAAAGCTCTTTAAAATGAAGAGAAGCATAGGAAAACTAAGATCTGTCAAATCTGCAAATTAATCTTGTCAGTTATTAGTCTGTGATGCTTTTGAAGCCAAAGCGGAGTAGTCATTGGTTATAATGTGGCATCATAGAGAACCTGCTGTGAGCTTTCCAAGATGTATTCATTTTTATTTACCATTGTTAATGAATCCTAGCTGAAATAAAACCAGGAAAGAATGGCTTGCTGTAGACAGGCTTCTTGTAGGGACAGACCATGGTGTATAAATTGTAGAGATGAGGTCAAGACTTTGGGACTATTCCCTTGACCCATGTAATGAATGATGAAGCTTACTAATGAGAAAACAGTTCCAGTAAATTCGAAGTAGAGCAAAAGACTGGAAAAGGTCAAAGACTTTTTTTTTTTTCCTGATCAAAGCTGTCCAGTTAACCCAAAAGTTGCCAAAAATCTGTAGACCTGCACAAGAAATGGAAGATTCCTGGGTAAAACAGGTGAATTTCCAGGTGATGTTAATTTATTTTCTTGCTTTCCACATCTCCCCTCCTTCTCTTCTGGCTCTGAAGATGCAGGAACTGGAACAGAGAGTGATAGAAGCAGAGCAAAGAGCTGAGGATGCAGAGAAACAGGTAAGAGATTCTCTTATGGTTGCTTTGGTACAAGCCAAGCAGGAACTTACTCCACATACCTTCCAGTCTGGCACACAAACAGCACTCTGCAGTGCTGTGCTCTGCTAGGGAAACGTTGATTTACAGTGGTGAACAGATTTTCTGGTCTACTTCCCAGTCTTTGAGCCTGAGCTACAAACAGGCGCCTAAACAGGTTCAACCCTAAGTGAAAACTAGCACCTTATATTTGCCTCTCGGCATCACAGCCTTTACCCTCTCATCCATGATAGGCATGCTTGGCTGTGGAAAAGGAAGCGATGTTGTACCTCAGGATTAAAATGCAGAGACAGAGCTGCCTGGCAGGTCCTCAGAAAATAAATATTTAAGAGTACTGGTAAGGACTTGTCTACAGGTAGAGAAGGTTCTGCAAAAGAAGCAAGCGTGTGTTTGCAAAACCTATCAGTTGTTTTGGACTTCCTTTTTAGTAATTACTGCTCTGGCTTGGGAGCCTATGAAGAAAAGCAGTAAGAGATGGATTCATTGCCTATTACTGTAACCATCTAAAGATTAGGCATGTCGTCTAAGCTAGTCCTTCTGTGCTTCTTGAATAATGGAGAAGGGGAGAGAGATAGAGACTTCAGATCTTGAACAGGCTATAAAGAATAATGGACCTTTGGGAAGCAGACTGTTATACAGTCTGCGCTGTAAGGAGTATTATAAAAACAAAAGAGCCAGGAAGGGCCAAATGGTCTGAGCTCCTGCATCACTGCAGACCACTGCTGAAGGGAAGGTTTGAAGTGAATCAGCTTCCTCCAGCTGGACAAGAGCTGCAGGGCTGAGCATTGAGTCAGAGATTAAAGCACAGAACGAGGAGCCGTGCAAGATGGCCAAGAATGGCTGTCGAAAAGGAATTCAGTAGTGAAGGACTGAATAGGTAGTGTTATAAGCACTGGGAAACATATTGCCTCGGAATCAAGAACTTGAAGCACCTGGTAAGGTACTCTGTTTGCAGTTTGATATTGAGGTCAAGAATTTTTTTCTGACCAGCTTACATATAGGAAAAGTGCTATGTCTCGTCATTGTGCTGTTGGCCTCTATGCTAGATCAGCAATTGCCAGCCAAGAACAAGAGTTGTTCTTGAGAGTGGCATCAGTAAGTCCACACCCAACTAAGACAGGCAAAGGTAACTGTGTCACTGTGACAGCACCAGCAGGAAATACAGTTATTGCCACAGGCCAATGAAAGAGCTTTCATACTAGCAGATACCTCAATGATAGGAGTAGACTGTCCATGAATATGGTGAGATGCAATGACAGCAAGGGAGCAGATGGAGACCAAGTCAAATCCAGGTCAGAGAATGGCCGAGAAAGGGAAAACTTGGCTGGGAAGGTATAGGAGAAATGAGGGTTGCCTTCACTCACCTGCCTCCAGCAGTTCTGCAGCCATACTAAAGACTAGCAACCCTCAAAACTGTACAGTCTGCCTTTCCAGCAGCCCTATCCACATCCAGAGATAAGTGTTCCTAGAGAACTACTTCATTGCTGCCTGACAGCCTGAAGAAGTGACAGCATAAGGAGTAGGACCATTCCCTTCCGTTAACAAGTATATTCGCCATGAATGAGAAGCAGCTGACAAATGAGAGGGCTCCACATCACGTGTAAAATCCCTTGTTATCTTCAGGAGTCTGGGGGGATTGGATTTGTTAATTCAATGGGCTCCCTGTAGCTGCCAACCTCAATTAAGGAAATCACATGTTTGCAGTCCCCTCTCTGAGCCCCTAGTACAGAGTCAGCATTTAGGCATCAAACAGAAAGGAGGGGCCATTTCTTTTTACTATAATCACCCTAAACTCTAATGAAAACACATCCGACTCAGCAGGCTTAGTTTTCTGGCTCGGATGTTGGGCGCCTACCTTTCTGATTCAGTATGAGGAAGAGGCAGTTTGCTTCTCTGCCTAATGCAGGCAGACAGGAGGACAAAACACAGCTTCTGCAAGTATGAAGTGTAGGCTGCTCAACAGAGCATGAGTAACTCCCTTGCACAGACTCTGTGAAGTGCTCAGATCATTGCCTGCGTTCTGCCTTCCTGGTTCCAAACTCATGCAAAATTAATGGTATCTGGAGTTGTTTTCTTTGCAGATTTATTCTCTCTGGGATTTGTTTGAACCAGGTATTTTCCCATGCTGCAATTAGCAGGTTTGATTTAAGTCGGCGGAATTCCATTCACTTTTAGAAATGAAATCTTATAATCCATTGCAATAGGATGAGGTAATAATAAAACAGCCTGGCATATCGAGAGACATAGGCTTTGAAGAAAGCAAAGAGGTTTTAAAAACTTGCTAAAAATCTGAAAGGCTTCAGCAGCAGCTAGATTTTGGTGCATTGAAACTTTGTCCATAGTGAAGGAATATTACATTGGTGCTTTTCCTGCTGAGATGAACAAATGTTGGCACTGGCAGGAGCTCAAAGATAGGCAGAGCTTCTGAAATATCTAAAATAGTAACTCCTTAGCAGGTCTGGAGAAAACACTTGTCAGAAAGCCAGAAGTTGCCAGAACGTTGCCTAAGCTAAGGGGATAGGAGAAGGAAGGAGCTCTGTAGTACATTTCCCTATAGAAATCTTGACTTGAAGCAAATGGCCAGGGTTTTGTGGTGTACACCTTGATAGTGAATGGGGTAAAAAGCTGACCATGGTATTGCAAAGGAGGAAAATTTGGTGTACCTTGCCCACATGTCTATGTAGACTATAGTGCCTGTATGGTCTCTTTTGGCTTGTAGAGTGCAAATATTTCACAATTCACAATGTGTTTATCTGTTCATGGTTCAGTTTGCATCTGTTACTGCTTCAGCATTACAAATGAATGGACAATGTTCTTTTCACATATGTGGTTATAAAGCAAGTGTGACTTGAAGGTTGGGTTTTTTTCCTTCCTTTCTCAACTTCAAAAATATGAAACTCACAAATACTCTCAGTTAGGGTCTTACCGCTAACCAAGCAGCTCTTTCATACGCATTGTTTTGGTTTTTTTATCTCCCCCTGATTGTTCTTACAGGTTAGAGTTATGGAAGAGAAGATAAAACTAGCCAATGTGAAGACTGGTGAATCAGACAGCACTCTGCACAGGAAGTACCAAGAGTTGATGGGCACAGTGCAAGGAAAAGAAGATCTGATCAAAAGATTGGAGACACAGCTAGCAAAACAGGTAAAGATATTTTCTGCAGAGAGACTGTAGCTTTTGTGAGTTGGAGGGACTCAGTAATGTATGTTTCAAAGGTATGGATTATGTCTCCTTTACATATTAGCCTCGCAGTTGCCTTCAGATCGGCTGTAAAATGATGCCCTGCTCAGCGCGAGATCCTCCTCCCTTTCTCATTTCAGACAAAAACACCCATTCAGCCTCAGTAGCCCTTGTCCCTTCATTATAGGAGACTGGTCAGTGTCCTTAAAGGACTTCCTTATGTTAGTGTTGATTCAGTGTTGAGACCCTAAATTGTAATGTTAGAGTTGTCATAGTATTTCTCTGGCTTCCTAGCATATAGATTGCTTTCCAAAATCATTATGTAGCCCATCTCTGACTTGGCACATGCTGCTTCTTGGGAAGGGACTTTTCCCAGTCTTCAGCAATCGTTTAGCATAGTTCATCTCTTGACAGATGCCCTCATTATAAAAGAGCAGCTGTTTCCCAGTATGGATAGTTCGTAGTCTCTTCCATTCTCAGTTGGTGGAAGGAAGGAGCTACATCTACAGCAGGGCTTGTATTTTGGCTCTAGTAAAGGCCTTGTGTTGTGGTCTTTATAACACGAGGAATGAGGTATTCTTATATGTTGCTAAGTAAATACTTTTAAGTGGAAATAGCTCATTAGAATTTTACACAAAAAATACTTTGCCATTTGAGTTACATTCTACATTTAACTAATTGCCACCTATTTCAAGGGCAAAATAAATTTGTAAGCTGTCTGAACTTACTCAGACCAAGTATAGTGTGGAGGTCAGGCATCAGGTCTTTGTAATACTCTGGGTTTCAGGTCACTTCCCCAGGCCAGCTTGCTCAGGCAGAATGTAAATGAAGTTTCTGCATGTTGAAGGAGAAAGAAGGTGTTCGGAAGGAGCTACAATAGTGATCAAGGTCTAGAAGCAGCTCTTGTAATGAAAGATGGAAGAAATTCTGTACCCAAAACGCGAGGTGTGGTTTGATTAAAATCAACAAACACAAGTGGGAAGAATGTTCCGTTAGTAGAAATCTTTATATTCTAGGAACAAGAGGCAAAATGAACTTCTAAAAATGAAAGCTGAAGCTTGAGAATTTCAAACAAGAAACACTTTATCAGGGTCATCAGTTTAGTTTCAGAATGGGATGGGATGGGATAGCGGCAGTGCTGGAAGGTCACTAAGGGTCCCTGTAAGGCATCCAATTTCTTTCACTGGAATGGGGAGAGCTGTGGAGTTCGGAGCATTAATAAGAGAAGACTGAGGTCATGTCTGGACGACACAATAGCATGAGACACAAAAAAATCTCTCAGTGCTCCTGGATCTTAAAGCACAATAACTGCATCTACGGGTGCTGTGCCTGTGTGAATTGGTTCTTAGAGGCAGGGCTTTCGAAGCTCTATGACAATACTGTTATCATGTCACTATTCTACTTTAGAACCCTAAATCAAATCTTGGCATTGCACTTCACCGTGTAGCATAGCAATATTCTGAATCTTTTACCTCTTGGTCCCTGATCTGAGACAAGTCCAGGTCATTAGGGATTCAAAGGCATTACCCACATGATGTATATTCAGAGGACTATGGTAGATTCATTCTATGTGCCAGATCATTTCAGACCAGTAGGCACATGTAATATTCTGACTGCAGCAAAGGCCGGTACCTAATGATTAGGAACACACACAGCCATATTCAGGGAGAAAAACTAAATAAATCCTCCTCTTGAAGCATCAGATTTGATTACTTTTATTTCATTATGCTCAACTACAAATATTAGTGCTACCCATAATATTGCCAAGGTCTATTTTAAAGTCAGCAAACATATTTGAATAAGAGCTTTTAAATGTGCAACTGTGGTGATGAATAGCATATGGCCATTAAAAGCGATGTGAAGATGTGGGGAATTTCCTGCAGACTATTGTGTATTTATATGGTATTCATTAAGTGAACTTACACTCTTCAGTGTGAAAAATTTAAAAGGGGAGAGTATTTGTTCACATCAGAAAAAAAATATCTAGCAGGGAAACCACCAACTGCTACCAGAAGGTAGTACCTTTGTCCATTTAATTAGAGACACCAGGGCTGAATGTGCCGTACACAGTATATTCCCCCTCCCTTGCTCCCGGAACTGATTTCACCTTGTAGTTGTTTCAGTCATTTTGTAGACAGGAGACTTTTCAGTGACATGACTTACGATGAAGCCATGCAGGAGATGAACAGAAGGCTTCAGGTGATCATAATATCAATCTAGCATCTTTCAAAGGAAATTCCCAGAAAAGGAAAAAACTGCAGCTGAGAAAACACAGCTGCAAAAATGATGTTGTAGCAATATTGCCCAGGCATATACTTGGGGAAAAATGTTCATTGTTCAAATCAACAGTATTCCCATAACACCTTTGTGTGGACTAGAACCTGTTTTAATGGATATGTAAATATACGACCACTCACACCATCTCAAAACCTCCCAGCAGGTCTTAGCGTTTCAAGGTCAAGTTTTGGAGCTTTTTTTATCCTGAGTTTGCTATTTTTTTTTTTAATTTATTTACTTTCTCACTGAGAATATTGTGTGTGTTAAATACATTGTTGGTATTAGTTTCCATCTTATACACCTTTAAAGTTTATACTCTACACCTGTGCTTGCAGCAATTGAATCCCTTTTGCTTAGAAGAATTACACTGTTTTATACATCACTTACAGGCACTGCTTAATTCTTATTAACTTCAGCCAACAATATTTGCTTGTGTAGGCTAGGGATGCTCAACAGCAAACAGCAACGTTGCAAAACCACCTAAACCAGGAAAAGTTGCAGACTGTACTCAAAAGAAGCTGTGGTAGGTGGGCAATCATTACCTTAGCTGGATTTTGCTATTCCGCAACAAACTCTTGAAACAGCTCTCTGAATTTGACTCCAGGGAGCATGTAAGACAATTTAGAGCTTGATTTTTCAAAGGCCAGCTAAAAAATAATATTCAAATAGCAGTCTTAATTCTTGCGTCTGGAATGGGAGCTTCAGTGTTTAAATCGCTCCTGATGCAGTAACTTACTGAGAACAGTCAGTTGTACTCTCCTAATGCATCTAATCTTTTTTTGGCACAGAAACAGTTGCGGACTGAGGAAGCCAAAATTGTTCAAGAGAAAGCTGCCAAGATCAAAGAGTGGGTAACATTTAAACTGAGAGAGGTGAGTCTAGCTTGCTGCCAGGTTTCAAGGCCTAGGACTAGGTACAGTGGCTGCACTGCCTGTGGTCACCTATGTAGGACAATAGTCTGAAGACAGTCAATCTGCCACAGAGGCTTTCTGCTGGCTTGACCCTACACGTGCTCAGTTGCAGAGATAGGGTCATCCCTCTTACTGAGGGCTACTTACTGCTTTGGGCAAACTGTAAATGACTGTGAAATCACTAATGCCCAAAAGCAGTCTCTGAAGAAGATTTACTAGTCACAAGTGGTTTTCACCGAGCTTTCCCCTGCCTCTCCCTTTTTTTCTCTGGATGTGGTTTCTGTCTCTTTTTCTGACAAAGCAGCTGTGGCACAAACACATGTCCTTTGCTCTTCTTTAATTTGCCACCTCTGACTAACACTGTTTTCCTACTGCCTAGCATTTTCTTGTGTCTAACCTCTCCTTTCTATCCATCCTGTGGGCTTATTCCTCTATCTGGGCCTAATTCAATATACTCTAGAGAAACTGAGAGATAGCAACGGGTCAGCATGCAGTTTTAAAAATGCAGTAATAGTTTACAGCTGCGAGTGGGGCTATCTAGTCTTTCACTTTTATTCCAGGTTAAAGCTATAGATTTCCCAGTTTATGCCAGAAAGGGAATTTGTTGGAATTGGAAGAAGCAGTCTTTGTGGGCAGTAGTTGTGTTATGATGTGACTTTGTAATCTCATTAGGTTGCCTCGACAATTCACTGAGCTGCTCTGCTTCTCCTTTTTCATTTTCCTATGTGAGATAACTTAAGGTGCATCTACAATCCTGACTGGGGCAGCACAAAGGAGGAAGGACAGGGACTGACTTGGTGTGACCTGCTGTGAATCCAGGACCATACATTCAAATTGCGTCTTTACTGACAATAAAGTTAGTGACAGATGCTGATTCTAGGTGCATACCATGCACAAGTAGACCACTGCTGACTGAAGGACTTTGCATCTGTGTTCCAAATGGGTGTCTCTAGCCAGCACCACGAGTGCCATTGCAGCTTTGATTTCATCAAAAGGGAAGCCACTTAAGGTGTACCATTGCTATGTTTAAGAATGTATGCTGCGACACTTCAAACAAAGACACATGGCAAATTTGCAAAGAATCATTTGTGCACTAATTGCAAATGTAAATGCAATCTTAATGTTTTGTTTTGTTCTTTGGTCCCCTGGATCCAGGGATCTCCTTTTACCATGTACAGGGTGAGACGGAAAAATGCTCTCCTGGGTAATAGTTTTTTGATTGTCTCTTTCATGACAGTTATTTCTGGAACAGGAGTAAATGATAAACAACAGCAGGGAAGGAAATTAAAAGACCTATTTGAGAAATGTGAATAGTATATACAGAGGCTATTTAAGAAAGCACAGCAAAGTGTTTAAGTGGGTTGTCTAGTGGAGCTGCTGAGGAGAAGGATTTCAAGGTGACTGGTAGACTCACCCATCCTTTTTTCCTTTTCTTGTTCAAACCCTTGAATGTAATAAAGATGAAGACATGTTCTGTATAGTGGAACAGAACACAGTTTTGCATTATTTTTGTTTTTTATTATTGTTGTTTCATAGCTTGAGCTGGAAAATTACCACCTGAAAAACTGTAATCAGAGGCTGACAGAGCAAATTGAAGCCCTTCAGGATACATTGCAAGGTAAATGTGTTCACCTGGCATTGTAGCCTAGTAACCACTACAAAAGTGGAAGTCAGAATTCCTGGGTTGTATTCTTAACTTTGTCAGAAATTAGCACTTGTGACAATGAGCAAGCAATAGAATTGCTCTCTTCCCCAGTGGGTTCATTTTTAAGATGGGAATAACATTGCTTACCTGCCTTAAAAACTCTTAATTGGTTTCCCACCAGCGCTTGAACACAGACCACTTTTTTTTTTATTTCCAGAGTCTGCTTTTGCCATTAAAATAAGCCACTGAGTTCCTGAATTAGAAGCACTCATTGAAATACATAAAAAAACCTCTACATTCATTTCAGTGGTGCAGGGTAGAAGTCCCTGAGGTATTTCACTTTACCTCCACATGCAAATTATCCTCATTCCCACAGAACCTCTGTTGGCATGTGAACAGAGTAACTGAGGACTAAATGGGCCAAGGCAGCAGCTGTTTCGTCTGCCTTTAGAAGCTGGGTTCCTCTGTGCTGGTTGGACGAAGCTGCTTACGGTGCTTGTGCGGTTCTTGTTTGGTGAACAGATGGAGAACTTTGGTCTCCAGAGCTTGAAATCAGCACCGTTCATCACAACACATTTTGAAGAGGAAATTCTCTCT